>OZ035961.1:20560160-21160160 GCA_964034945.1 Chrysopilus asiliformis | reverse complement strand
GCTAGAGTGGACCAACCCACATAATCGAGTTTTTGAAGCTTTTCCACTTTTGTACTATTATTGACTGTAAATTTTTTGAAAAAAAAAATTTCTGTGGACTTTATTACTCAATGTTGAAATGTTCTTTTGTGCATCCAAACATTTTTATCTAGAAACTCACTCGCAATAGTGATTCAAACACAAAAAAATTCACGATTTCGACATGTGGGTTGGGCCACTCTTGTTCTCAACGCCTCAATTGTGCATACATTAAAATCCAATCGGCTCATTCCTTCCCCTTCTCTCCAATACAAATGGATTTTTTAAAATAAAAATTTTGTCTGTCTTCATATAAAGTATTTGACGATTTGCCCCCGGCAATTGTAGCTTTTTTTTATGTTTTAAACTAAGGATTTATTATTCTAGTTGCTAGGTATATGAAATAGAGACATTCTTCGTTTGCAAGATTTTGATTCAAATGTTTTTCTTCGAATTCCCATGCGTTTTCCAAAATAGAAACCAGTCAAAGTCACGCGGTTCGATTTTGTTGTTCTTAGGAGAAATCTGAATGCACGCGATTTTATCTCGTGGGATTGCATAATTTAATATTGTAAAATATTTAACTTGAAATAGTCTCCAAGGTTTCGTTTATGATGTGTGGTAATTTCAAATAAAATATTTTAAAAGCTAAATTATCGTATTTTCTGGCCAGGGTATTAATGTAATGATTTTCAGAATAAATATTTCTTGTAAATTTTGGATTATTTTTTTTGGACATACGTAAGAATCATAAGATCCTTTTTGGCATTTTGTCAATACATCAATTATAAAATTAAGAACACTTTTGCTTTCAATTACCGGTTGTTAATATAGCGTATGGAATTTTGCCTGTATAGGGTGTTCCAATGGCTTGGACCGATGTTAACAGAAAATAAGACAATTGTATTTGTTAAAATATTTTGATTTATTTATGGAATCATGTTATTTGGCACATGGCAATTATGTGTGAAATATAATATCGCTGAAATGTTCGCCATTCGCTTAGTATTTGAAATTCCAGAACGTTGTGTGAGAATTCTAAAAAAGATTTAAGCCAATTTTTCGTTTCGGCGGCAAACCTCCACTTGATGGTCATAATTTTTGATGACATCTCTGCATAATTGCTCCTTATTTCACGAATATGCTCATATCTCATCCTTCGGCTGATGAATTGTTGTTGACTTGTTGGCATAGACCTTATTCTTGAGATAACCCCAAAGAAAGAAGTCCAAAGTCGTCAAATCGCACGATATTGGTGGCTAATTGCACTCTGGTTATTTATGAGGTCGCTGATTACGAATCTAAGTTACAAAATTAAATCTAAATTACAAAATTAAATCTAAATTACAAAATTATTTTTTCGAAATCATCGACCCCAGAAACTCCACAAGAAACATTGCCACTTTAATCGCAATTTTTCACTTTTGCGCCGTCATTTTGGATTAATTTTGAATTTCGAAAATCTGATAACACATCCTTAATCACCGACTCAAAAAAAGAACTTAAATCTTGATTTTGAGCAAAAAATTCACTCATAGTTCCTGGAAAATGATCTTTTTTCCTGGAAATGAAAAACCCGACAAGAAACTCTTTAAATATGAAATATTTCATGAAAATGTGAGAATAAATAGGTGGTCACTATGCCTGAAAGGATTAAACCCCTTTACTGTTATCCAAAATGAAAAGATATTAAAAAAAAATCCAATAACATAAAAAAAGCAACGTCGCAACATTTTGTTGCCTCGAAAATATATTTTGTATTCGTATTTATTACAGGACTTATATGTAATAATTAAAATGTTCGGCCCAGTTAATTAAATGTGAAATAAGACCGGCTACCCTGACGATATATCATTATGCTGAATTTAACAATATTCATATTAAATTCTTGATACGCACCCAAGTAAGAATGATTCGATGAACGAGGGTCGTTTTCCGGATTTCGTATAAAATTTATGTTTTTGGATAAAAAAAATTGTTCATTTATTCTGGTGGACATCGAATAATGTATGACCAATTTCACTTAATTTTTTTGAAGGTTTCTTAGCCGTACTATTTTTTTTGTATAAAACACGTACTTGACATTAGTGCTGGATCTAATATAGTGGCAAATGAAGCCATATACCAAAAATTATAGTAGGGAGTGCCAAGAAGAAGAAGAAGAAGAAGAAGGAGAGGAAGAGGAGGAAGAGGAGGAAGAGGAGGAAGAGGAGGAAGAGGAGCAGAACGTCCAATTAGCTCAGGGTTTTTTTTTTATTATTTGTGCTTTTTACAATTATTCCTTCCCGAGTATATTCGAGCGTAGTCCGAAAGCGATGAATCGAATGAAATTCGAAAGTTTCTGTGAGTTTTTTATTAATTTTTCGTAAAAATTAAAGTCAATATTTTACCAATCTTGCCTTGTTTTTGTAACAACGCCCCCTTCCATGTTTTTGTATACAATAAGTTGTCGTTAATCCAATAATTTTTTACGATTGAGTAACATTTTTATCATGAAGTCAACAAAAATGGACATAAAACAACTTAACACGATAAAGAAAAAGTTGTTGTATTCTCATAAAAAAATCTATAAAAAGTAAATGCCATTACCCATAATTAGCTGTGGGCAAAATTTTCACTTCTTCATACTGGTAACTCTTTAAAGAACTTTTTATTTTACTTTATTTCTTTAGTTTCGTTTTGTAATTTTATTACTGAAATGCTGATCGTTGAAGGTTTTATTTCTTACATTGGCTGCAAATCCAAGAAGGAAACTCAGAAAACCTTCAACACCATTATAGTCACATAATAAATGTCGCGATGTTAAAAACCAAATAAAAATCTAATAACTTGGAAAATACCAAAAAAGTGAAAAACCAAATGAAACTCAGAAAAAATGGAAAATGTCAAAAATGAAGGATAAGAAGACAGTTTGGCGGAATGTAAGAAAGCAAAACGGACGTTAACAATTTTATTGTCACGTGACACAATATTGTGCTAGACGCCAACGCGTTTCCGAACTATAGAACAAAAACTTGAAGGATTCTAGGATCCTGCACCAATTCAACAAAAGTAGCTACTGCGGTGCTTATGGGTTGGGGCGATAGGACTTCGAAATCCTCCCATTTCTACATAAAAACCTTGCAGCAAAGGACCTAACGAGAACTTAAAATGACACATTTAAGCTCATTAGGTAAAAGGAATTTTCGTGTTTGTGGAAAATGGGATGATAGCGAAAAGTTTCGATATTCAACTATTTATATACAATTGAATATAGCGTCGTCATACTATTCCTCTTTTCGCTGTTCGCTATTTCATAGCAAATGTTCTGAGCACACCTTAATTGATCAGCGAAAAAGTGTCATTCGAAGTTAGTTAAACTCCTTTAACAAACTAACTTCTCTTGCTGGAAAGTAATTTAATTTTAAATCAAATCAAATTTAATTGATTATTGAGGCATTAAAGTGCGGGTAGCTGAATAAAACTATAAAGATAAACTTTTTAGGAACATTAGTTATGTTGAATGTTTTGTAAAAGTTAATTAAATAAAACTATCTGCTTTTTTTGCGTGGGGAAAACGATTTTTTCTGAACTAGTTTAGATTGTTTTACAAATTTTTGCTTATGAGGGATTGCAAACCTTACAAATGTCGCAAAGCCATCTATGGTCTATATAAAACTGTAGTTGTGGCAGCGAACAAGTACATTCTTTGAGGCTGTTTAGATTAGCCGATCCAGGCGTCAGGCATTGAACGAAACTGTCAAAATACAGGCAAGTCCCCCACTTCCTCGTCGGCAAGTCCCCCACTTCCTCGTCTTGCCTGTATTTTGACAGTTTCGTTCAATGCCTGGCGCCTGGATCGGCTAATCTAAACAGCCTCTTTCGAAATGATAATTTGATTGCTGTCGGTACCGGTATTCGGTTTCAGTATTTACCAAACCGTAAAAACCAAGACTTTGTAATCCCACCAAATACTGCTTCGGTTATGCTCGTTAAGAGTAGGTGTTGCGATTTATGTTATTGGTTAGATCCAAATTTCTGTAAAGTTGCGGGTGAGTGATTTACACAGAGGGGAAGGGGTGGATATTAGTGGGTGGTATTTTTCTTGGCGGTGGCTTTTCGTATGGTGCAACTCGGATCCAGATTCCTTCAAAATTGCAGAATTTAACAGAAGAGAGGTTGCCAAAGCGAGGAGGGGGAGATAGTAGTCAGCGGTTCAAAATATATTAGGAGAGGTACTGAGAAGGAAGGAGAATTTCGGAAAACAGCATTTTTTTTTATAATATGGACTGGACATCCTTAATTAACGGAAACCGATATCTTAATTAAAATAACACAAATATGAGTCACCAAATACATTCTAATTATGATTAGTTTTCATAAAATACTATAAAGACTGAACGTTGAGACATCGAATTCGTGTAAATAAAATCAAATCTGTTTCACATGACTTAAAGTAATTTGTATTTACTGCTAAAGATTTATAAAAAAAAAATCGATTTTTATCATTTCGTGCTTCGGTAAAATTTAACGAGAACAATATTTACGATACATCAGTGCCGTAGATTCCCTATCCATGGAAGATATCGACACCATTATTGCAAAATCGTATTAATGTTACAATGACTTTTGATATGCGATTAAACTCTTTTTCGGTCAACGATGCACTTGGGGATCATAAGGGTATCTCATCCGATATTTAGTGAAAAGTTACAGCCACACTATTTAAGTGCAATATGGAGTCCTGCACAACTGAAACTCCAACTGCCAATGAAGTCAAGTAAAAACTATAGAAAATCCTTTTTATAGCGCAAAGTTTATGGTTAGCAAACATATGGTATGCTTTCATCTAACATTTTGATTCCCTCCCTTGGATCGTTACTTTAGTATGTGATGCAATTCATGATGCTCAATAAGATAAGAATCATGTCATACTACTGCTACTGGATAAAAGTTAATCAGTCAACTATAGAGCCAGAATGTTTTGTATTATGCATCGTTTAATCAAAACTACTGTCACATAAAATTGCTTTAAGATGTTGAAAATTACTCGTCGTCGCACAGTGGTTCGAGATCGTTTGCTATTGGTCAAAATTCAATATCTTTTGATCCATTGAAAGTTTTGAAATGCGGTTTTTTTTATTAAATAGAAGAGTTTTCAAGCTTTATTTATCATAAAGTTTCATCAAAATCGGACAACTAGTTTCTGCGCTATTGTCAAATAAAACTGAACTTTTTATTTTCTGTTCATTCTTTAGTAGGAAAGTAGTTGTTTTGATTTGAATAATTTTGAAATATCATAAAATATGATTTTTTGTTACTATTATTAAATTTTTGTGATATTCTATAAGTAGCTAAACATAGTATATTTATTGTTAAAGTAGATTTTATTAGTAACACCAAATTAAATAACAATTTAACTAAAATTGGTTTATCATGCAGATTTCATTAATATCGAAGGTAATTCTTGTATTTCATCTATAATTTGAGAGGGGTTTGTATCATGTAATAACTTTTTAGCTTCTTCATCTAATTCCAAATGTGGCGATTTCCATTGGTGTCTAATGCTCGAAACGAATGGGACTGATGTTACGAGCCATATGTTAAATAAGTCTTCATTTCCGCTATTCCTTGACATTTTCCCGGTGTTATGTTCTCTGAAATACCTGTAGTCTTTATTCCTTTTTTCTTGAGCTTCTTCTGATAGATCTCCAAGTGGTAGTAGAGTATTTCTGATGATGTCTTCGCCATGATATAATATTTTGTGGACTGTTTGTGGCATATTTCTCCATGGGTAATTCTTGTTATATATATATGTTTGGGGAAAACCCTCGATTTATTTGCAGAGATATGTGGACTTTATAGTACATAAGTTATCCTTGTTACGGGTAATTAAAGATCAAATTGCCAGCACAATAATTATCAAATCAACATATTATCTGCACCTGTGTAGCACACCTAGATGTCATAAAACTGTCCGAATCTCGAGAATTAAAGTTTTTGATATTTCGGGAAATCCCGAATCTCGAGAATTAAAATTTCATCATTTCGGGAAATCGCGAATCTCGAGATTGTGATTTTCTCGGGAAATCTGCAATTCTATATGTCTATCATAACACTTTCAATGCAGGTCAAAAAATTATAAAAATACAAAGATTGACGTCTAAGAGCAGGTTTTAACCAGCCAGCATTTTATAACACTTCGAAATTGTATTAAATAAAATATATCACTACTTTGCTTCCCTGTTTAACGTTTTTTGTATAAATTTTAGAAAACCAAAAAACATAAATAATTTAAAAAACGTTATCCTTACAGGACCTTCCGTTTAGAATTTGAAAAATCTAACACCGGATTCGCGATCAGTGACCCCGGAAACCCCCTTATGCAGATTATTTCCGGGAAAAACGAGAAAAGGATATTTGCTTTATCCTTACAGGACCTTCCGTTTCGAATTTTGAAAATCTAATACCGGATTAGTGGTCAGCGACCCTGAAAACCGTCCAAAGCCAGTTTTTGTGAGGAAAAATGGGAAAAAGTATATTTATTATCCTTACAGGACCTACCGTTTCGAATTTTAAAAATCTAACATAGCTAAAAACCTGCTTCTGGCAACGCAGATCATTTTGCAAAAAACCGCGTAAAAATCGGTCCAGTAGTTTTTGAGTTTTGTAATCTCAAATCAACAGACCAACCAACCAACAAACTTCCATTTTTATATATATAGCTTAATGAAAACGCCGCTAGCGCCTCAATACGGGTACTTACGGCAACAAAACCATATATGGAATTAAAGGTAATTGTTGTGGCTATAACTTAAAAAAAATTTCAACTTGACGTCTGTTGACGGGCACAAGTTATGATTTTTCAAACTTCAAATTTAGATGAAAAAAGTGTTCCTAATAAATATTTAATTATAATTAACTTAAAAATAGTTCAGGTTCCAAATTAACTCAGAATTATAGGGAAAGATCCACTCATTCAAATAAAAAAAACACGAATGTAAAATCTTAGAAAATGTGAAAGTTGTGTTCACTTAAAGTTGGTAAAAAATCAAGAAATTTACTTTTTGGCAAAATTTAAAAAAAGTTTCTAGTTCAATGCTTCCGCAAAGACACATTTTTAAAGATATTGACCTAATATTTTTTATTCCCGACTTTTGAACTATTTACTATCAAATTTGATAAAAAAAAATCAAATTGGTTACCACAAAAAAATTGAATTTTGGCCAATGGATTTTAATCCTGAACCACTGTGCGTCGTATGTAGACGTATTTTGGTGTAAACAATTGCTATACCAATTTTGACTGTGATACTTAACTAAACCACTATGCAATTCTATGAAACTTAAAACAATGTTCTAAGATGTTTAGTTAATTTTTATGGAACATTTCACCTTTGCAATGAACTCGCTGATATCAAATTTTAACGTCATTTCATATTGTTTACATGATCTTGTGCTTTATAAATAGGGTGAACATATTTTTTTTGTGTGTGTGTATTTAAGACAGATTACCGGTGGAGAGCGGAGAGCGGACGAACATTTCTAAAAGACCGATTAGAGGGAAGAGGGTTTGTTTCATTTTTTTTTGTTTGTGCTTATAATTTAATATAAAAAGTGTTATAAATGTCTTCAAAGTACAATAAAAATAGTGCCGCGGGCAGAACTTTCGGAGACAAACATCCCACTATTGAAAATAATTTAATGAAATGCGCCGCGAGCGATTTTTTTTTAAAAATTGAAATGCGCTAGAGGCAGTAATTTCTGAGGAAACTGCGCTGTTGGCGAAAATTTTTGGGTTTCAAGCTCAATTTATTTAATGATTCAGAAATTTGAATTGTTGAAGAAGTGGTCCAATTGGATGTTATGGAGGAGGGGAGAATGAGTGAACCGGATAAACCGGTTTTTAAGACTTCGGTTTAAACCGGGTCCCAAAAAACCCGGTTTTTGGCTTTAAAAAAACACCGGGTAAACCGTGCAAAAAAAAAACGCCGAAAAAAACCGGTTAACCGAAGCAAAAACACCGGGTAACCGGTTTAACCGGTTCTTTTTTGACATCCCTAGGGTTAGGCATGACAAGAGATTTTGATTTCCGCATGTCCGTCCGTCTGTGTATCTGGTAGAACTCCATAACTAAAGCTCAATTCAGACTAACGATTGCAATTACGATTGCGGTTACGATTGAGCTTCTTCGACCAATGAGATCAAAACCTTCATATGCCTATCGTTGAATGCTTTGATCTCATGGGTCGAGAAGCTTCAATCGTAATCGCAATGGTTAGTCTGAATTGGGCTTAAGGACGTACCAAAACTCTGGTATTTTATCTATTTATGAGGATTTTTAAATTAGTTTTAGCTATTCAAATTAAGAGAGCTTGCAAAAAAGCGAGCCAGTGTTGAAAAGTGTTTTTATTTTTTGCCAAAAATGAATACCGGAATGTCGGACACTGATTCATTTTTCAATTTTTTTTAAATATTTCGAAAAAGTGAAAAATTATTCACATAACAACATCTATAGATATAATTCAAGCGTCAAGTTTCGCCAATATTCCATAACAGATGTTACCATAATTACAGCTGTGGTTTAAGGAAACACTTTCGTATAAAATAAACAATGACACACCTGAAATAATATTTTGTATATTTAAAAAAAAACGCTGAAAAAATACAAAGCAAACATTTATTTTTGACTCTGGCACATAAGCAAAAATAGCCAATAAATTGGTGGCACATACCAAATTCTGTAAAACTACAAAGTAATAAAATTAGGACCAGAAGAAAAAAATCTAAATCGTTCGACTTGACATAAAAACATAAAATTCGTACGTAATTCGATGGGGTCTAGGTTGTATGGGGGGCGACAGCAGTAAGTAAAACATTACGACAATGATGGCAGAAAGTCTAGCAAGGAAAATTGGATTAAAGCCAATCAGTTATTGAGATTTACTTTCGAAGGTTTTTTTTGGCGAGGATTGGATTTCATTTAACGATTCCAAGTCTAGGCTTCCTAATTTCTTACGACTGAATAAAATACAAAAATAAAAGCTAAAAAAATAATTAGTTACCACACTTAATGGACGGTTTTTGGCAACAGTATATCACCCAACATAATTAAATCCACGTGTGTTTTTGTATTATTAGCATTCAAATCCTATCAGGAACTAGGAAATTGTTTTGTTTACGACCTGAGAAAGAAAAGTTAAAGTTTTGTTTTTATGTATCAAATTAAAACACTTGATTTGTAATTGTTGAGAATTCTACAAATTATGGGAATGATTTTTAGAGAAATTAAAATCCGGGAGTATTTTTCAATTCAAAAATTACATTGACGAAATCTTAATACAATTTTGGATTGGAATGTAATACAAGCGAATTATTGAAAATATTTTTGTCTTTTTTGCTTTCATATTTTAATTATTTATATACCCTATATCAGTGCTGCCCAACCAGGCGATCGCGATGTACCAGTCGATCTCGACACGAATTTGGGTCAATCTTCTACTACAGACTGAAAATGTTAAAATTTTTTTTTTTTTGTAAACACAAATATTAAAAAAAAACATAACAAAAAAAAACATAACAATGGGAGTTTTATGTAGAATCATATCCTAAATAACTTTTGTTCTTGGACTTTTTTGATAGGATGCACCGTTTTTGAGATATTCACAAAAAATGTTTTCGTTTGTATGGGGGGTACCCCCCCTAATGGTCCATTTTTGCCCGTTAACGAACTTAGCCTCGCATTTTACGAAAAACGGATCCACGCAAAATTTCAAGTCTGTAGCTCAATCCGTGCGCCCGCAATCCGCGCCACAGACGGACGGACGGACGGACGGACGGACAGACAGACGGACGGACATGCAAAATTCAATTTTTTTTATCATTCTAAACACACTGGTGTAATTAATTTTTGTGTGTGATGACGGGATCTTGGCGTTACAAACCGTAAAGCAAAGTTAATATACCCTTTGGTTTCACCATACGGGTATAAAAAGGGAAAGTGAAAATTAAGTAATCACACTATCTACTTCTCCGTTTTTTTGTTTTTTTGCTGTTAAAGCAAGTGGTCTATTTTACTTAGATACCTTATTTTAAATTGAAATGAAATAAACTGAAGTTATACCAATTAAAGATCTTTTTTTTGTATATGGGTAGATCCCGATGTAGTTGGATTAAAAAAAGTCGAACTTTAGTACAAAAAGGTTGGGCAGGCCTGCTCTATATGATATATAATCGAAAACTGTGCGTTCAATAAGACAAAAAAAAGGTTTTAGAACATTATGTGTAACTTTTCCATAAATAAAATTCAAGTTGATTAGAATTTTTAATGTGTTAAAAATTTAATGTGTTAAAATATTTATCCAAAATTATTTGGAAATGAATTTCCAAGTCTTTTTATATTCCTGAACTTAAAAGACTAAAAAAAATGTGTAAAAAATACTGTCCAATTGTCGAAAATTCTAAATCCGAGTGCAATTTTGCATATGAAATGCAGTTAAGTTCAAGAGGTTGTCGTACAGATAAAAAACAAAGTCTGATCAAAAATAAGTGAACTGAATTGAAAAGGGGAGGTGAATTGATAAAATGTCGTTTGGGTGCAGCCGCGTGGGAGTTTGCGTCGTCTGTACTTAATTGAGATTGCCTATAAATACACTAAGGCTGCGGTTTATTGATTTTTTTTTCGAAAATTTCAAATATCAATTGAGAATTCAGAAAATTATTGCACCTCCACACCTCCACACCTCCACACCTCCACACCTCCACACCTCCGCACCTCCACACCTCCACACCTCCACACCTCCACACCTCCACACCTCCACACATCCGCACCTCCGCACCTCCGCACCACCGCACCTCCGCACCACCGCACCACCGCACCTCCGCACCTCCGCACCTCCGCACCTCCGCACCTCCGCACCTCCGCACCTCCGCACCACCGCACCTCCGCACCTCCGCACCTCCGCACCTCCGCACCTCCGCACCCCGGCACCTCCGCACCTCCGCACCTCCACACCTCCGCACCTCCGCACCTCCGCACCTCCACACCGCCACACCGCCACACCTCCACACCTCCACACCTCCACACCTCCACACCTCCGCACCTCCGCACCTCCGCACCTACACACCTCCGCACCTCCACACCTCCACACCTCCGCACCTCCACACCTCCGCACCGCCGCACCTCCACACCTCCGCACCTCCACACCTCCGCACCTTCACACCTCCACACCTCCGCACCTCCGCACCTCCACACCTCCACACCTCCGCACCTCCGCACCTGCGCACCTCCACACCTCCGCACCCCGCACCTCCGCACCTCCACACTTCCGCCGCACCGCACCTCCGCACCTCCACACCTCCACACCTCCACACCTCCGCACCTCCGCACCTCCGCACCACCGCACCGCCGCACCACCACACCTCCGCACCTGCGCACCTCCGCACCTCCGCACCTCCACACCTCCGCACCTCCGCACCTCCGCACCTCCGCACCACCGCACCTCCGCACCTCCGCACCTCCGCACCTCCGCACCTCCGCACCTCCGCACCTCCGCACCTCCGCACCTCCGCACCTCCGCACCTCCGCACATCCGCACCTCCGCACCTCCGCACCTCCGCACCTCCGCACCACCGCACCTCCGCACCTCCGCACCTCCGCACCTCCGCACCTCCGCACCTCCGCACCTCCGCACCTCCGCACCTCCGCACATCCGCACCTCCGCACCTCCGCACCTCCGCACCTCCGCACCTCCGCACCTCCACACCTCCGCACCTCCACACCTCCACACCTCCACACCTCCGCACCTCCGCACCTCCGCGCCTCCGCACCTCCGCACCGCCGCACCTCCGCACCTCCGCACCACCGCACCTCCGCACCTCCGCACCACCGCACCTCCGCTCCACACCACCACACCTCCGCACCTCTACACCTCCACACCTCCACACCTCCGCACCTCCGCACCTCCGCACCTCCGCACCTCCGCACCTCCGCACCACCGCACCTCCGCACCTCCACACCTCCGCACCTCCGCACCTCCGCTCCACACCACCACACCTCCGCACCTCTACACCTCCACACCTCCACACCTCCGCACCTCCGCACCTCCGCACCTCCGCACCTCCGCACCTCCGCACCTCCGCACCACCGCACCTCCGCACCGCACCTCCGCACCTCCGCACCTCCGCACCTCCACACCTCCGCACCTCCACACCTCCGCACCTCCGCACCACCACACCTCCGCACCTCCGCGCCTCCGCACCTCCGCACCTCCGCACCTCCGCACCTTCGCACCTCCGCACCTCCGCACCTCCGCACCTCCACACCTCCACACCTCCACACCTCCGCACCACCGCACCTCCGCACCGCACCTCCGAACCCCGCACCTCCGCACCTCCGCACCTCCGCACCACCGCACCTCCGCACCTCCGCACCTCCGCACCTCCGCACCTCCACACCTCCGCACCTCCGCACCTCCGCTCCACACCACCACGCCTCCGCACCTCTACACCTCCACACCTCCACACCTCCGCACCTCCGCACCTCCGCACCTCCGCACCTCCGCGCCTCCGCACCTCCGCACCTCCGCACCTCCACACCTCCACACCTCCACACCTCCGCGCCTCCGCACCACCGCGCCTCCGCACCTCCGCACCTCCGCATCTCCGCACCTCGGCACCTTCGCACCTCCGCACCTCCGCACCCCCACACCTCCGCACCACCGCACCTCCGCACCTCCGCACCTCCGCACCCCCACACCTCCGCACCACCGCACCACCGCACCTCCGCACCTCCGCACCTCCGCACCTCCACACCTCCACACCTCCGCACCTCCGCACCTTCACATCTCCACATCTCCACACCTCCACACCTCCACACCTCTACACCTCCACACCTCCACACCTCCACACCTCCACACCTCCACACCTCCGCACCTCCACACCTCCACACCGCCACACCTCCGCACCTCCGCACCTCCACACCTCCACACCTCCACACCTCCGCACCTCCACACCTCCACACCTCCACACCTCCGCACCTCCGCACCTCCGCACCTCCGCACCACCGCACCTCCGCACCTCCGCACCTCCGCACCACCGCACCTCCGCACCACCACACCTCCGCACCTCCGCACCACCACACCTCCGCACCTCTACACCTCCACCGCACCTCCACACCTCCACACCTCCACACCTCCGCACATCTACACCTCCACACCTCCGCACCTCCGCACCTCCGCACCTCCGCACCTCCGCACCTCCGCACCTCCGCACCTCCGCACCTCCGCGCCTCCGCACCTCCGCACCGCCGCACCTCCGCACCTCCGCACCACCGCACCTCCGCACCTCCGCACCACCGCACCTCCGCTCCACACCACCACACCTCCGCACCTCTACACCTCCACACCTCCACACCTCCGCACCTCCGCACCTCCGCACCTCCGCACCACCGCACCTCCGCACCTCCGCACCTCCGCACCTCCGCACCTCCGCACCTCCGCACCTCCGCACCTCCGCACCACCACACCTCCGCACCTCCGCACCTCCACACCTCTGCACCTCCGCACCTCCGCTCCACACCGCCACACCTCCGCACCTCTACACCTCCACACCTCCACACCTCCGCACCTACGCACCTCCGCACCTCCGCACCTCCGCACCACCGCACCTCCGCACCGCACCTCCGCACCTCCGCACCTCCGCACCTCCGCACCTCCGCACCTCCACACCTCCGCACCTCCACACCTCCGCACCTCCGCGCCTCCGCACCACCACACCACACCTCCACACCTCCGCACCTCCACACCTCCGCACCTCCGCACCTACGCACCTCCGCACCTACACACCTCCGCATCTCCGCACCTCCACACCTCCGCACCTCCGCACCTTCGCACCTCCGCACCTCCGCACCTCCAGACCTCCACACCTCCACACCTCCGCACCACCGCACCGCACCTCCGAACCCCGCACCTCCGCACCTCCGCACCACCACACCTCCGCACCTCCACACCTCCGCACCTCCACACCTCCGCACCTCCGCACCTCTACACCTCCACACCTCCACACCTCCGCACCTCCGCACCTCCGCACCTCCGCACCTCCGCACCTCCGCACCTCCGCACCACCGCACCTCCGCACCTCTACACCTCCACACCTCCGCACCTCCGCACCTCCGCACCTCCGCACCTCCGCACCACCGCACCTCCGCACCTCCGCACCTCCGCACCTCCACACCTCCGCACCTCCGCACCTTCGCACCTCCGCACCTCCGCACCTCCGCACCTCCGCACCTCCGCACCTCCGCACCTCCACACCTCCACACCTCCACCGCACCCCCGCACCTCCGCACCTCCGCACCTCCGCACCTCCGCACCTCCGCACCACCGCACCTCCGCACCTCCGCACCTCCACACCTCCGCACCTCCACACCACACCTCCACACCTCCGCACCTCCACACCTCCGCACCTCCGCACCTACGCACCTCCGCACCTACACACCTCCGCATCTCCGCACCTCCACACCTCCGCACCTCCGCACCTTCGCACCTCCGCACCTCCGCACCTCCGCACCTCCACACCTCCACACCTCCACACCTCCGCACCACCGCACCTCCGCACCGCACCTCCGAACCCCGCACCTCCGCACCTCCGCACCTCCGCACCACCGCACCTCCGCACCTCCACACCTCCGTACCTCCGCGCCTCCGCACCCCCGCACCTCCGCATCACCGCACTTCCACACCTCCGCACCTCCACACCTCCACACCTCCGCACCTCCACACCTCCACACCTCCACACCGCCACACCTCCGCACCTCCGCACCTCCGCACCTCCACACCTCCACACCTCCACACCTCCACACCTCCGCACCTCCACACCTCCACACCTCCATACCTCCGCACCACCGCACCACCGCACCTCCGCACCGCACCTCCGCACCTCCGCACCACCGCACCTCTGCACCTCTGCACCTCCACATCTCCACATCTCCACACCTCCACACCTCCACACCTCCACACCTCCACACCTCCACACCTCCACACCTCCACACCTCCACACCTCCACACCTCCACACCTCCACACCTCCACACCTCCACACCTCCACACCTCCACACCTCCACACCTCCACACCTCCACACCTCCACACCTCCACACCTCCACACCTCCACACCACCACACCTCCACACCTCCACACCTCCACACCTCCACACCTCCACACCTCCACACCTCCACACCTCCACACCTCCACACCTCCACACCTCCACACCTCCACACCTCCACACCTCCACACCTCCACACCTCCGCACCTCCACACCTCCACACCTCCGCACCACCGCACCTCCGCACCGCACCTCCGCACCGCACCTCCGCACCTCCGCACCTCCGCACCACCGCACCTCTGCACCTCCACATCTCCACATCTCCACACCTCCACACCTCCACACCTCCACACCTCCACACCTCCACACCTCCACACCTCCACACCTCCACACCTCCACACCTCCACACCTCCACACCTCCACACCTCCACACCTCCACACCTCCGCACCTCCGCACCTCCGCATCCCCGCACCTCCACACCTCCGCACCTCCACACCTCCACACCTCCGCACCACCACACCTCCGCACCTCCGCACCTCCGCACCTCCACACCTCCACCGCACCCCCGCACCTCCGCACCTCCGCACCTCCGCACCTCCGCACCTCCGCACCACCGCACCTCCGCACCTCCGCACCTCCACACCTCCGCACCTCCACACCACACCTCCACACCTCCGCACCTCCACACCTCCGCACCTCCGCACCTACGCACCTCCGCACCTACACACCTCCGCATCTCCGCACCTCCACACCTCCGCACCTCCGCACCTTCGCACCTCCGCACCTCCGCACCTCCGCACCTCCACACCTCCACACCTCCACACCTCCGCACCACCGCACCTCCGCACCGCACCTCCGAACCCCGCACCTCCGCACCTCCGCACCACCGCACCACCGCACCTCCGCACCTCCACACCTCCGTACCTCCGCGCCTCCGCACCCCCGCACCACCGCATCACCGCACTTCCACACCTCCGCACCTCCACACCTCCACACCTCCGCACCTCCACACCTCCACACCTCCACACCGCCACACCTCCGCACCTCCGCACCTCCGCACCTCCGCACCTCCACACCTCCACACCTCCACACCTCCACACCTCCGCACCTCCACACCTCCACACCTCCATACCTCCGCACCACCGCACCACCGCACCTCCGCACCGCACCTCCGCACCTCCGCACCACCGCACCTCTGCACCTCTGCACCTCCACATCTCCACATCTCCACACCTCCACACCTCCACACCTCCACACCTCCACACCTCCACACCTCCACACCTCCACACCTCCACACCTCCACACCTCCACACCTCCACACCTCCACACCTCCACACCTCCACACCACCACACCTCCACACCTCCACACCTCCACACCTCCACACCTCCACACCTCCACACCTCCACACCTCCACACCTCCACACCTCCACACCTCCACACCTCCACACCTCCGCACCTCCACACCTCCACACCTCCACACCTCCGCACCACCGCACCTCCGCACCGCACCTCCGCACCTCCGCACCTCCGCACCACCGCACCTCTGCACCTCCACATCTCCACATCTCCACACCTCCACACCTCCACACCTCCACACCTCCACACCTCCACACCTCCACACCTCCACACCTCCACACCTCCACACCTCCACACCTCCACACCTCCACACCTCCGCACCTCCGCACCTCCGCATCCCCGCACCTCCACACCTCCGCACCTCCACACCTCCACACCTCCGCACCACCACACCTCCGCACCTCCGCACCTCCGCACCTCCACACCTCCACACCTCCACACCTCCGCACCTCCGCACCTCCACACCTCCGCACCAAGCAAGTGGTCTATTTTACTTAGATACCTTATTTTAAATTGAAATGAAATAAACTGAAGTTATACCAATTAAAGATCTTTTTTTTGTATATGGGTAGATCCCGATGTAGTTGGATTAAAAAAAGTCGAACTTTAGTACAAAAAGGTTGGGCAGGCCTGCTCTATATGATATATCATCGAAAACTGTGCGTTAAATAAGACAAAAAAAAAGTTTTAGAACATTCTGTGTAACTTTTCCATAAATAAAATCCAAGTTGATTAGAATTTTTAATGTGTTAAAAATTTAATGTGTTAAAATATTTATCCAAAATTATTTGGAAATGAATTTCCAAGTCTTTTTATATTCCTGAAATTAAAAGACTAAAAAAATGTGTAAAAAATACTGTCCAATTGTCGAAAATTCTAAATCTGCGGCATTATTTTAAAAATAAACAGATTTAGATCTCAGATGGTTGTTTTTCAGCCTTGAACTCGAAAAAGCATAGTTTGATGTGCCATGATTTTTTTCTAACTTCACAACTTTGCTTTGATTCGATCGTAACATAAGCGCTACTCGGCAAGCGGTTGTCTTATTTTTAAATTTTCATAATATTCTCGTCAGCGAGTGATGCTCATAATATTTCATACGAAAAAAATGTTTTTATATGAAAAACTACATGCAGATATTAAAGTATTTTTATAATATTACAAGTACTAATACTGATTTAAGGGTTGCAACTTGCACAAATGATTCGTACTTGACTTTATTCCATGCTAAGAATACGAAACTCAGCAAATATAGTTTTCTTTACGTCAGACTTGGTAGTTATGCCAATCTTTTTTAAAAATTTACTGCACTAGAAAATCAAGCCGAGTGCAATTTTGCATATGAAATGCAATTAAGTTCAAGAGGTTGTCGTACAGATAAAAAACAAAGTCTGATCAAAAATAAGTGAACTGAATTGAAAAGGGGAGGTGAATTGATAAAATGTCGTTTGGGTGCAGCCGCGTGGGAGTTTGCGTCGTCTGTACATAATTGAGATTGCCTATAAATACACTAAAACTGCGGTTTAATGATTTTTTTTTTTGAAAATTTCAAATATCAATTGAGAATTCAGAAAATTATTGCACTGTAGTTTTTTTTTGCACTTCTTCGCGATGAATATAAGCAGACGTAAGAACTACCGCAGGATCGCGAAAAGTCGAACCTAGAAAACCAAATCTGTTTCAATATTCGAAAAATTTCACTTTTGTAACTTAATTTTAAGTATTTTAGACTCATTTTTTAGGATTAAATTAGTTAATGACGTCCTACATGACGTCCTTACAATTAATGACTCTTTTTCTCATATTGAGAATTTAATTTTTAGTTGCAATTTAGCTTGCTCAATTTAAGAAAATAATTCTTCATTCAAGAGATTTAGTTCTTGGTGTAAGAAATGCTTTTTTTCGGACTTTTTCCTTCCTCCTCCTCCATACAAATCAAAATTTGTTGGTCTGTCCTCATTAAGAGTATTTGACCATCACCCACAGGCAATTGTAGCTTTCTTATATTTTTGATAGAAATTTCTATTTTTCAATCGTGATTTCCGTATCTAAAATTTGAATTCTTTGAACTCCTTGAGACTTCAAAAATTGTCAAAGTTCACTGAACCACCATTAATTTACTTTGTATTACCACCACGAATCTTGTTTCCAGGACCAAAGGTAATTTATCTTAAAATGGAATTTTAATTAAATTAAAATATTTGTGAAAGACTTCAGTTTTTCTCTTCGAACGTCCTTCATTTCCCATGTGCTTTTCCGTCGTTAGTTGAATGTACGGCGTGTCCTACAGGTCAAAGTATTACTTAAAAATATTAAAAGTACAACAAAAAGGTATATGAAACAAGATATTGGGATAAGCAATGTGACTACAAGATGCATTCCATTTCATTCCATTCTGAACGTGTTTTTTCATATAGATTAGTTTTTCAGGAGTAATGTGCTGTGTGTCGGAAAAATGCATTTCATGGAGCATTTTTTCATGATAATTAAAACACATCCTTTCAGGTTGGAATACTGAAAATTTTTTGTTTTAAACTTAAAGCATTAAAATTTAGTGTCGCTCGAATTTTCGTAACTGTTTTAGATTTAAAACATAAGAAAAGCTACACCTGTCAGGGGCATATGATGACGGACAAAACGTTTATTTAAAAAAATCCATTTGTATGGTAGAGGGTGAAATGAGTGGTCCGAGTGGATTTTGACGTATGGAACGGTTATGTAAAATCATATTCTAAACACTTTTCGTCTTCGAAAAATTTTCAATACCATGCACCGTTTTCGAGAAAGTCGTAAAACATTTATGCGATTTGAGCGGAAGGAGTGCTCCGATTGGATTTTGGTGTATGGATGAGTCATGTTACATCCTAATCTTAACACATTTTACCTATTTAAATTTTTAAATGCGCTCATCGTTTTCAAGAAAATCACAAAAAAAGAAGTTCGGTGGTATGGTGTAGGAGTGAAGGAATCGCTTGATTTTGCCCGTTCAAGAACTTAGCCTTATACCATTTACGAGAAACGTAACTATACAAATTTCTAGCTTAATTTTTTGGATAGTTATGTTGTTTACGGGCGGACGGACATACAGACTGACAGACGGACAGACAGACGGACAGACGTGCGGAAATCAAAATCTTTAGTCACCCCTAACACCCTGGTGTAGTTCATTTTTGTGTCCGATGATTGGTTCGATGTGTTACAAACGGTATACTAAATCTAATATACTCCCATATGATATATCACAGAGAGTATAAAAAATCAGATTTTTTTCAGTAGCATTTTTTCGTTTTGAAATTTTTTCAATGTTTTCCTAGATTTCCATTTCCATGGAAATCTTTTTCTAACTCTATGCTGTATAAAATTTTGTTCTTTCTCTTATAATGATTCTATTCACCTTATCTGGCTCTTTTATCCATGGTTTAACTCCTTAAGTTACTTAAATACTCCAAGTCAAATTAATGCATTTTATACCAAGGATATATTTTGTAGTTATACATGAATGTACCAACAAGTTACGTATGCATTAAACTCTTAATGTTTCTATTCTGTTCGGTATTTTCGTGGGAGGATATGATATTTCGTTGCAATTTACATCAATAGAAGGTTGTTATAGTATGCTATCGACAAACAGCTTTTAGAAATCTCATCGACTAAAGACGTGATATTATTTTCTTAAATGGTTTGTTAACCTTTTCAGTCTAATTAAATTAATAATCTTAATAACTATTGAAACTTTAAGGATCTATTTGGTAAAATAAGGCGATGAACATTGATAACGATGCAAGGGAAATCTGGTTTCTATCAACAGTTTGAAAATAATTCAGTATGCAAAATGAAAATTAATGTTTTCCAAAGGGTATATTAGCTGCAATAATTGAATGATTCAAAAACTGCGTCCTTAGCCGTTTACTTTTCATACATTATACAGAAGTCGTAGACCGAAATAACACTTGGGTTTGCCAAACTCAATTTAATTTTTTTTTATAAAACCAAGTTTGCCAAACCCAATTTAATAATATGTTAATACCGACAACTTGGAGGTAGTTGGATTCGGGATTCAATTTTTATGTAGCACCACAAGAATGTGACAGTTGTGAATTTGAATTAAAATAAAATATTGGGGAATTTGTTATTTATTTTCTCGTCTTTTTTGAAGTTTCAAAGTTTCATAAAGTTCGAATCGAGTCAAAAAGTGAATAAGCGTTGAAAAGTTTTAAAAACATTAGTATAGCTACAGTTGCCAGGGGCAAATCGTCAAATATGATGACAGACAAAATGTTTATTTAAAAAATCTATTTGTGTAGGAGAGGGGGATAGGAGTGTTCCGATTGGATTTTAATGTATGGAACAGTTATGTAAAATCATATTCTAAAAAGATTTTACCTTTATAAATTTTTCAATACGACTCACCGTTTTCGAGAAAATAGGAAAAAGTATTGAATTTGTATTGGGAAAGGTGGAAGGAGCAGCCCAATTTTGCCCGTTCAAGAACTTAAAAGAAAACCAAAATTTATAGTGTTCCCAGACTGTTATTTTCAAATGAGATTTTTGTGATTTCTTGTAGGAGTTGTGAAAGCTAGCTTTATATACAGAGTAGTCTAGTGGGCAAGGAACTTGGCTTGTACGTGAATTATTTGCGGGTTCCATAAAATAAGTAAAGATTTTTTTAGGCTTCTCGAGAACTACTGCCCCCCTATTCATCGCGCTTTTTACCGAGTTTTTTGTATCACACCTAAAAATGTGTGTTTTTTTTTTAAAACCAAAAAAAAAAATCATTGCTACTGCACAATTATATTTACCTGTCCACAATTTTCATATTCTATTCAGACCTGCTGATCGTCACGTTCACCAAACAAAAAATCGGTCGACGACTTCAGTTCATTTTATTTAATAATAGTACACAGGCCTTGACTTTGTATAATTTTTTTTTAGAAAAATTTCCTCCGATTCTTATTATTTGTCAAATTGCCAATTTTCCATTTTCCTGCGTTTAGTTTCAATAAAATTGATTAAATCACTTTTAAAATATCGTTTCCATAATATAGATATTACATAAAAAAATCACATCAGTTCTAGTTTTGAAAAAATCGCTGAAAAATAGAAATAAAGATTTCCTCCATAAAAATAAATGACGAAAATTGCTTTGATTTATTTCCTTAGCTCATTTCATATTGCATAATATTTCCATTTTTCTGTATTTTTCCCATCCGTAGTGCATGTTTTAAACGACCAGATTGAGATGTTTCTTTAGTTACTAACTAGTAATTTTCTTTTTATATCGAATTGAAGAAAATTGAGAGTAAAAGCCAATCGGAATTGTCAACGTTGTATAATTAAATATACAATGCAAATTAAAAACAGATGGAGGCAGAAGATTGTCTAAAATTTATTCTGAATTTTGATTTTCTTTTCTCTATTATTTATTGTTCTTGTTGTGTGCCTCCAATAAACCTCATCATCTTCGGGTCAAAAAGTTTCACGATTTTGATATTCAATTTGAAAATCAATTGCTGGCGAAAAACAGAAAAAAATCATGCTTTAATATACTTTATCAGAGAAGTTTTATGCGTAAATCAATTGAAAATATATTTTTAATTGATTTTGATTGTTCAATTGATAGTCACGAACTTTCATTTTTCTTTCCTCGAATGTGGTTTTTTGGCTTGATTTTCGTTTTAAGGTTAGCGGGTCTTTTTTGGGGGTGTCTATTGCCGATTGGGAAAAAAAACAAATTACAGATAATCTCCTTGGATTTATGTAAGAAATTATTTGGAATAAAATCTATAATGAGCTTGCATTTAGGCATCTGTCTTTTTGTTTAAAACTCGAGAATTATTGGACCGATTTGGATGAAACATTCAGAGGAGCTCATTGGCACCAAGGAACTATAGGTTAACCCACTGTTTTTCCATCTTACCCATGTTCTGTCCCTGCTAAATCCTTTAACATTGAACCATTAAACATCACGGCTCGCCGCTACCAAAATGCGTCGGAATTGCCAATTTTTAGTGATAGTTTGGTTTGAGCCTTTGCTAATGATATCAAAAAAAAAATCCCGAAGGCCAATTAATTCTTGTTTATACGTAACTTTTGATCATTTCTTGAATTAATTTTTCTATTTCTTTTCGATTTTACATAACCATCAAACCTTCAAATATTTTCGAGTTTTTGTGCTAACTCTGGAATTTTTTTGGATATGCGAATTTTATTTATCAATTTCGTCACAATTGTAGTTGATATGGACATAGGACCATGCCAAAGCAAAGCGACGCCCGGGGAAAAATTTGTATTTAGTGCCACCTTACTTTCTAAAAAATTGATAAAATGCATTTTTGTGTATTCTTGGAAATTTTGAAAGACCGATCAGAGAGAAGAAGTTTGTTTCAATTTTGTTTCTGATTATCTAGACAAAAAGGTATCTTAGTTCTTCGGTATGCAACAAATATTGCGCCGCAAGCAACATTTTTATTTAAAAAATGCATACAATTATTGCGTCCCAGTCGAAAAATTTCCTCCTGGTACGGAGGTGGATACACAAAACAGTGCTTGAAACACGAGGGAACTTTATTTGAAAACTTGAAGTTAAAACATGTGTTTGAAATGAAGAAATACTTCCTTTGATATATTTGGCTTTAAACTAAAGACGATGGCTTTGAAAATAAGACAGATTTACTTATATTTTAACTAACATTAGAATTTCTCGGCTTACACGGTCTGGAAAAACAAAAATAATACAACAAAATTATTATATTATTTTTGCGGATGTTTTCACATCCAAATTTTCCCCCCAACAGGTCGGGCATGGCTGCCCCGAAAACCCATCAGGAGCCTGTTTCTGGCATGGAAGCTGGCTCACCGTCAACAGAGCCCGCTTTACCAGCTTCCACGCAGGCTTACAGGATTCTTGTTGGGGGGAAAATTTGGATGTGAAAACATCCGCAAAAATAATATAATAATTTTGTTGTATTATTTTTGTTTTTGCAGACCGTGTAAGCCGAGAAATTCTAATGGGATTCAATGCTAAAAGGTCGAGTATAAACCATGAATCAGAAATGGTTCAATGGTTGAACGCTGAATGGCTTATATATTAACGCCAAATACCACTCACTTATCACAGTACTTCCTGAACCACTAAAAAGAAATTTTGCACACAGATTCGTCTTACCTCATAGATTTTTTCTCCGAAAAACTGGGGCTAGGAATTTTTGGGAGGACTGATCTCGAATCTGGCGTTAGAATTTGAAAATTTGTAACGGAAGGTCCTGTAAAAAGTTCAAATTTTTCTCAAAAATTCCAAATTTTTCCATTTTTTCAAAATTCAAATTTTTTTTCGGAAAAAAGTGCGTTTTCGGGGTTGTTGATCACGAATCTGGCGTTGGAATTTCAAAATTCGAGACGGGAGATCCTGAACGCGAACTTTTTTTTTTTCAAAAGTTTTAAAGTTGTTTCTTTGTTTTCTGGTGCAAAAAAAACTTCTGTTAGAAATTTTAACCCGGTAACGACGGGTTACTAAGTAAAAATTTTCAAACTTTTATTTTATTCAATTTTGAAGTGACAAATGTTTCTGAGTGTACAAATAACATATTACTGTTTGCAGTTCTTTCATACGAGTTTTTTTTTAAATTACCTACTTTTAATAAAACAAGATTAATTACAACGAGCTACATATCCTTTATTACAATAAAAATTTAGATCCACAAAAACTACTGTTGAGACAATGGCAATTTCTGTACAGTGAACAAACGAAAAAAAAATCTCGTATTAAATAAAACCACAAGAATTCGATGCATTGACTGGCTGACATAACCAAACAATATGGATGGTGATATACTCTTGTACCAAGAATAAATTCAATCTCGTATATGGGACGACATTACACGAGTTTTGTTCGCAAGCTGTTTTCATCTGGCAAAGTGCATCATTCATATGGTTTATGTGGTGTAAATGTGCATCACGTATGAAACGGAACGAAGAGCAAAGCGCCACACTATCAGTGTCAGCTTTTTAGCTTACAGCAGATGAATTCTAAATGCAGCAGAACTTTAACCCCTTTACAGCCAACGAAATCGTTACAATGCATGGTTTCAGTAGCCAATTTTTTTTTGTTTGTTTTTGATTTTATGTCAGTTGTATAAATTCCATGTGCACACAAATAAGTTTGTGATCTGAATGGATAAGTTCGAAATTCATGACATCGTCGAACTTTTGCGCTCAGTGTGTTCTCAAACAATGCTAAAGTATTGTAATAAATGATTTAACGTAGCTGTGCAGAAACAATCAAATTTTGGAAAATTGCTGGTTTTTTTTTTAGGTCAAACAGATAAAAGTATGAAATTTTTTATCATCAAATAAAATTAAGAAATTAAACGACAGAGACGTTGGTTTGGTCAGCGGTAGTAAATTGTGTTTTTTGACCTCAAAACTTCTTGTTTTAATTATTTTGGTTCTCTGGTATGAGTAACTGGCTGTTTATAAAGTACGTCAATATAATTTTCGCAATATAACACTCTCAGATTGAAGGAGCGAATCACAGTCACGGCTGCCAGGTTGGGGGCTTTTTTGTAAATTGTTTTTTGAATCAAATCAAAGTTGTTTGAATAGAAAAATTATTCTGGTAATATGCTGTTGGCAAATTTATTTTTGAGAAAAAAATTGTGGCACAGGTCAAATTCTTAAGAAGTTTTTGCGCCGCGGGTAAAAATTTTCACGTATCAAGTGATTTTTTTCAATTCCGACTATGCAAATGTGTTGAATATATGGCTGTCATGGAAAAAATAACATTTTCAACTTTTAAAGGGTTTTCTCTTGTAACAATAAATAGATAAATGGCGTCAGTTGTCAAGTGAAATTCAAATTATTTCCAACATATCAATTTTCATCAATTTTAAAATTTAAGAAAAAATCCAGACTCCTGTCAGTCCTTCTTCAGTCACATACAAAACACACATCTAAAAATAACCCCCCGATTATGAAATTTTATAAATAAATTCAATGATTTTCCTATCGCAACATCAGTCATTTCCCGTTTGAGAATTTTCTATTCATGGACCGATGATAGGTGAACGATCGCTGCAGTTTTCTTTCCATAAGCATAGTTGAAGAATTTTCATTTTTATGCAATGTCTTTATATTCATTTTCCACGGATAATTCTCCAACGGTGCTGCCATGTCTTGGGGAAAATCTTCCATAAGTTCTAGAAAAACGGTTTGCCATTTTTTAAAGTAATTTGATAAAAGTACGGTTGCTGATATGTCTGTCTTGGGCATGCATATCGCTCCTTATTTTTGTAATAATCTTTCCGCCTCAACGAAATCGGGATGAGTTTTCTTTCGACGGTGCATTGCATGGATTGAAATTCATAAAATACTCCGACAGAGTGGTTTTGATTATACACGAATAATGGGTATGGAACGTGCACACATGTGTGAATGTGTGCCAAAAGGATTTTTTTTCCTAGCCAACTGGAAAATTTTCATTAAATCGAAAATGGTGATATTGTCGGGGAGTGTTAGCTTTATCTGTTGTGCAACTGTAGTAGTTCTCTGTACTTTGACTTGATGCTATTTTGTCTGAAACCTTAATCTTATTTGATGTGCATTTCCACCTTTAGGTTGGCAGTATGTGTAGGTGTGTGTGTAACCATATAATTCAATGGGATATCTTCTAGAATTTCCATTTTTCGTAAATTTTGACATGAATTTTCTGTTTTAGCTTGGATTTTAGTTACAGTTAAAGTAAAAAGATACAATCATTCAGTCTGATACACTTTAAAAACAAAAAAGTATGATTTCGGTACTGCTCTGCATGTTTTCGACATTTGGTAGAGTGCTATAATGGCATTGATTGCTTCCAATTATCGTAAAAAAATAGAAGAAGTAGCTTTTTAAACCTTAAAGCATTTAGAATTCTTTTTTTTAATAGCTGTTTTAATATTTAGAACGAGAAATCCTGTTAAAAACTCGTCACAGGCTAAAATTTCCACGGTATGAGAAATATGACATGCCAAGGATTGTCCGGTAGAAAGGACAGCCGAACAAATTTAGACGTTTTGTTTTCTACAAAAGGTCTTTATTTACATAATCTTTATTTGGTCTTTCTTTTTTATTGTTTTATTGTGCAAATTTAAACGTTTTGTGGAATGCAAAACGTCTAAATTTGTTTGGTTGTCTTTTTAAATCGCGCGACGCACTTAACTTTCTAAAGGATTGAGCTAGAGCCTTGAAATTTTCTATAGTTACGGTTTTCTTAAATGGCTAGGCCAAGTACTTGAATAGGCAAAGTTAGACCATTCCTTCCCCCTTCCCCGTACAACGATACAGTTTGTTGCAATTTTCTCAAAAACGGTGAGTCATATTGAAAAATATTGTTCGCAGGACATGTGAAACTGTAGGTACCGCAGTAAAGGGAAAAATTGTTACAGAATTAAAATTTCAGGATGCTTGACTTCGGCAGTCGCCTAAATGGAAGAATGAATAGTAATTTTAGCACGATATCAAATAACTGTCCCATAAATAACATTTGAATTCAAAAATACGAATCTCTTGTAAAAAGATACTTCATTTACACAACTAGTTATCGCGAAATTCTTCCACCAAAATAATTAAATTTGATGTTTGACTGTAATTTTTTCTTAGCTCTCGTGAAAATATGCTAAATATTGGCTGTCTTTCAGACAGTTCTTCTTATATCAAAGTAGTAAAACCATTGTTTTCTAAAAGAACAATTCATATGCCAATATTAAACCGCATTTACTTGAGACCCCCATTCCCCCGTCGGTCGTCGCTGTGGTGACTATTGTTTGCAATTTTATTCCCGGATTCTTGAAACGTACGTTTGCATAGATTACACATATCGTATTTTCAAATTTTCCATTCTTTTGTTTTTCTTATATCTTTTCTTTTTTTCAACAATTCTTTCACTTTAGTGTAATCAAATCTACTATACATTTTCGGGGGTGAAGAAAGAAGTGAATATCTCGTATGTGATGCAAAGATGTTTTTACTCATATGGAACTGTCTCTATGCGTTCAGATAGAGTTGAATTGTACACATTTGGAGCAGAAGAATTGTATATTATGGCTACAGAAAAAAAAAAAATAAAACAAAAAAATCAAGTAACAAACTTACTACTGTCAGACACGTCGTAGCAGTTTATATAAGGGAAATCTTGACATAAAAGTTATGTAATGAAAAAGGATCTATACGAACAACGAATATATCTCCAACAGACTACGCAAAACGTTTTCTTATGTTTCTACTTTAGATTTTCTTTCAAACTATAGATACTATTGCTGTTGGATGAATTAAAATAAAGCACAAAACGAAAGGGGGAGAATGTGTTTAAGGACATTCGGATAGCCATGATGATGGGCGTGTGTGTGCGCATATTAAGGAACATCCAGAAGGATAATTTCTACCATGATTAAAGTGAATTAGTAATAAATCCCAGATTAACGATATCCCATTTTGATATCTTAATTGTGTGCATGCAATTATTGGATGGTCGTAGAGTTGGAAATTTGTCTCTGACGTTGTTTAAAAATGAGAATTTTTATTTAATTATTTGATTTTAGTCTTTGGTTGGAATTAAAGGGATAATTTTGTTAGTGCTCTATGCATTAAAAAAACTTTTTCACAAGACTTTTTATAGACAATCAAGACTTTCGGAAGACTCAAAGACTATCGCAAGGCTCTCTCAATGCTCTCAAGATTCGTAAGGCTCTCAAGATTCTCTCAAGACTTTTTATAGACAATCAAGACTTTCGGAAGACTCAAGACTATCGCAAGGCTCTCTCAATGCTCTCAAGATTCGTAAGGCTCTCAAGATTCTCTCAATTTTCAAAAAAGGGATCCAAAAGTATCCAATTAGGGTTCTTTAAATGCTTTCTAAAAATTTAATTCGCTTAGTTCTGCTATTTTCCACCTAAATTCTGCTATTTTCCATGGTTTTTCCTTTTTTCCCAAAAGTTGCTGAAAGGGCTGCATTATAAATACTTAGTAAATAAAGTCAATTTTTCAAGACTTTAAAGGTCTTGTTGATTTTCTCGAAAACTGCGAATCATATTGAAAAATTTATAAAGGTAAAATATGTTGAGAATAGGATTTTACATAACTCATCCATACATCAAAATCAAATGGGACCACTGCTCCTTCCGTGGTCCATACAAATGGAATACTTTTTTCCTGTTTTCTCGAAAACTGTGCATCGTATCGAAAAATTTATAAAGATGAAATTTGTTTAGAATAGGATTTTACATAACTTATCTATACATCAAAATCCATTTGAACCACTCCTTCCCCCTTCCCCCATACAAATTGAATATTTTTTTATATTTTCTCGAAAACGGTGAGTCGCATTGAAAAATTTATAAAAGGAAAATATGATTAGAATATGATTTTACATAACCTTTCCATACATCAAAATTCAATCGGACCACTCCTTTTCCCCTCTCCTATACAACTGGATTTTTTTTCTTAAATAAACATTTTGTCTGTCATCATATAGACTATTTGACGATTGGCCCCTGGCAATTGTAGCTTTTATTATGTTTTTCTCTCTTTTTGGTGGAGAGTTTCCATTTTTTTGGCAAGGATTTTTAACATTTAAAACGTTTCAATGGATCTCCATTGAGTTGGTGAGAAATTTGATTATTTTTAATTTAGTCCATTTACCTTACATTACGTGTAGTCTCTTTTGTTAAGTTTTTACTGTCTAAAATAAGTGTCAGAAATAAATTTGCATATTTTAACAAACTATTTTATGAAACTTTAAAATCTCAGTTTTATGTTGCTCATTCCGACGTCGTTTTAGCTAAGTAACTATTTTTTATTACATTATTCCAGAAAATGTCAAATATAACCGCGACGATGTAAACCCTATTAGGTAAATGTCACAATAATTGTAAATTAAGTACATTTTTTCTAGTGTCAACTTCAAATAGAGAATGGCATGAATTCAATTATAATAAAATAAAATTGCTGACTATGTGTATAAGCAATTCACGTAAATTTGATATTAAACCGCCAGTTAAGCTAACTCACTTTTACACTGAATAAACTTACAAAAGAAAAACATTCTTAAATTAGCAGGAAAATTCTTTAGCACGACAGGCGATCCACCATAGATGGAAGGGAATATAAAGAGGGTGCATTCATTGCTGCTGCAATTGAGCATAGCATAGTTGTAAAATTAAGAAAAATAAAGTAAAGAAATTTTAAATTTCTCCCAGGGAAAATACGACCAACGACAACTCAACTAACGTTGGAATAAAATGAAAATAAAAAAAAATGTGAAAATGCAAAGCTTTCATGTCATGCATAAATAAGCACATGGAAAGATGGAAATTATCTTCATATCAACCCTTCACAAAAATGCCAAACATAGCAGCAATCAGCTGCAAGTCGATGCACTCTTCGATGATCCTGAAGGCTGCCTGCCTAAAGCAAATGCGCTAAGTCTGGAGTATAAGGCGGATGGTGCAGTTCACATGCTGCCGTGAATGGGATTGTGAAGCGTGCATCATGCACGGTAGTTTTCGGTCGACAAACTTGGTTAACTTTCTCATACCAATGAAAAGTATTGCAAGGAAACGAGCTTGGCGAGCGGGTCGTCGTGTTCCTCTTTCAATTCTTGCCACCTTTAAAAAGAAATGCAACAAGCTGATGCTATTCTTTGAAAATGTGCTACCCCTTTCACTTAGATTGGCATTTCTTCGGATTTTTTCCCCGCCCCTTTCCCCCCATATTCAGTTTCAATTTTCTCTTAATGTGATCCATGGAACTTTTGGAGTTCTCCCGAGTCACTCTGCCGGGGAATTATACTGGGAGCTGTCATATTGGTTAAAGGAGTCAATGGGGTTTGTTTTCATAGTCACGTGGGGTTGAAAAAGCTTGGATTGAGTGAGGCATGGGTGAAATAAACATGAAGCTTTACTATTAGTTTGTCATTCAATGGAAAAACTACCATTGCCGGTTGCACATATTTGAAATGGCGGGATCTATGGTAAGACAATGAGTGTTGCCAGGATGCTAGTTTTTTCATATTCGCGAAAAAAATTTATTGTTAACCTGAAATTTGTGCCATATAGTCTGACATATTTTTCATTTTACCCATGGGTGTCATTTTTTTTATACAGTTGAACCTCGATTACTCTAATCTGAAGGGGGTTGGAAACAATTCGAATTATCATGGAATTTGAGATTCGACTTATCGAGGTACTCACACGGAGAGAACTCTGGCAGAACTAGAGGAGATGCACAAGGATGATCTCGACGTTTTGTAGGCTCTAAATATCCGTCTCCTAAAAAAATATCCTCAAAATGTTTAGTCGTCTTAAATTCTTATTTACACTACAAAAGCCAAAATTTTGTCCCCAAAAGCCAAAATTTTCACCTGCGGCGCATTACTTCAAGAAGTCTTTATCACTGCGTGTATTTTTCATTAGAACGATTTGCCTGCAGTGCATTTCCTTTAATTTTTATTAGAAAAATAGGTTTTGCTTTTAAAAATTTGTTTTATAGTCAACTGAAACAGAGGAAAAAGAGGAATAGCAACAAATGTGTCTCTCTTGCGTTTATTATAATAAAATAAATGATTTTAATTATTGACATCAAGTCCATATTTTGATATTTTAAGCGTAGCCGGGTTTTTTAATCATGGGTCCTAGTTTTCTAAAATTTTTTATGGCAACCCTATGTACAGGGAAGATTTTTCGAGGTTGTATTATTTTACTGAATAAAATATTTCTGTCGGGCAAGTGTGGATGAGAAAGCACCTGGAATTTCGTCTACTTACCGGAAAATAGCCAGTAGTGTAAATGAGGTTTCAAAAGACTTGACAGGAGTTTTTTTTTTGCTCAATCGACGATTTTTCCCGGATGGCACAAATATTGCATTTACATCACTGGTTAAGGTGATCTAAAAATTTTAATTGGTCGGTGATTCTGTCTAATTGAATTTTCTATTTATTTGTTAAACTTTTTCAATTGGCAATACTGAGTTTTTTGTGTATTTTTCTTTAACTACAACTGTGGAAGGACAGCGTCGTGCATGCTTGCACCGACATCGTCATCGTACTTGGAGTTCTTACTTTCGAATGGGGGTAGTTTTCTACAATGCAATTGCAGGTTGGTTCAGTTTAGTTAGGGATGGTGTTTCACACTCCAAGAATTTCAGCAAAAGGATGTATTAAAGTTGAAAGTTGAACGCCTCGAAAGGATGCAACAAATAATTCCGATTGTGATTCTTTTTAGTAGTGTAAATTTATGGTGTTCCTGAGACCAAAACTTTTTCATGGCATTGTTCTGATGCATGCACGACATTCAAACGTATATCATGATCCAAATATATATATATATATACTCTAGAGTTTTATGCGAAAAAATAAACAACGAAAGGGAAATGCACAGCGCACAGCGGGTTGAACAAAAATGTAAAATTTTAAGACGGCACCCGTAATAAAGATACTGTATTATGATAACAATGGAAATAGAAATAAAAATAGAAAAATGTGAATATTTCCAAAGATCTTCCAGTTTATTATTCCAAAAGTACCTACCGATAATAATATAATTGCCAACGATAAATTATATTTCCAAAGAATTAGACAGAAATTTATGACTTGCAGTGCTTTTAATTTCTTGAATATACCGAAGACGAAAATATAGTGTAGATATTTTTAAGATTTTATTGTAATTCTTATTTGTTTGGAGACATTTTTGTAGGAATTCGGCTGTAAAAGATTACGAGAGTTTTATAAAAATCTCCAACAGTTTTTTTTTACTCCGTATGAGGATCATGGATTGAGTATACCGTTTGTAACGCATCGAACCAATCGTCGGTCACAAAAATGAACTACACCAGGATGTTTCGGGGGATGGCAAAATATTTTCTGTCCGTCCGTTCTCTGTCCGTAAAAACCATTCCTTTCGAAAGAATTGAGCTAGAGACTTGAAATTTCTTATAGTTGCATTTCTCGTAAATAGCAAGGCTATGATCTTGAACAGGAAAAATAGGAGCATTTCTTCCCCCTACCTTATGCAAATAAAACGATTTTTGCGAATTTCTCATAAACGATGGGTAGTCTCTGAAAATTTACAAGGAAAAAATATATTTAGAACATGATTTTACATAACTCTTCCCTACATCAAAATCAGATCAAACCACTCCTCCCCCCTCTCGCATACAAATGGATTTTTTTAAATAAAAATGTCTGCGTCATATAAGAGTATTGCCGGGTTAAAGTTTTTTGTAAAGTTTTAGAATACAAAAAAAAAATCGGAAAGAACTTAAAAACTTTTGAGCTTGCAGAACTTTTCGTTTCGAATTAGTCTAGCACCAGATTCGTGATCGGCGACCCCGAAACCCCACAAATATTAATTTTTCCGAGATAAAATGGGAAAAATTATATTTGATTAACTTGCAGGTAATTCGATTTCGAATTTTGAAATTCTACCACCAGAGTCGTGATCGGCGACTTTTTCCGGGAAAAATGGAAAAGGATTTTTGCATTTTCCTTACAGGATCTTCCATTTGGATTTTTGGAATTCTAACACAGTATTCGGGATCAGTGACCCCGAAAACACCCCAATGCGATTATTCCCCAGGGAAAACGGGGAAAAGGATATTTGCGTTATCTTTACAGGACCTTTCATAGGGATTTTTTTAAATTGTAACACCGAATTCGTGATCATTGATCCCGAAAAATCCCTGGTGTTTTAAAACCTTGATTTTTGCCATTCCCGAAAAAAATGGCGCTTATCAAGGTTTTAAAACACCCAAACCCTCTTTACCCAGAGTTTACTCGCTTAGCGGTAAAATTTCTGAAAACCCCGCCTTAGCGAGCGCCTACAAGATGGATGGGACATACTGTGAACATTTCAAGTTTCTAGATTCAAAGGTTTGAACTGGGCGTTACCGAGTCAGTCAAGTTAAACGATTTTAGGCAACTGTAACTCTTCTTATGTTTTTTTAATATGGATTTTTTTTTAAATTATTCAATTTCGTCCAGGGCAGTGGTGGTTACGTTTTTGGGCGTCCTTGAAGATTGGTACTCGAGACAAAGTCTTCAATTTTCCATAGTTTTCCCCCACTTAAATTGTTTTTTTCATTATATTTCTTACTAGCTTGCATACCCGTCGTTGCCGGGTTAAGTTTTTTCAAATTTTTTTTTGATGGTCTATGTCCAATCGACTCGGTAGTTTCCCCGCGAAAGGGTAACATAGAAGAAGAGCTAAGTTTCGATATTACTTTGCCCCCTCCCCTTACTCCCCCACCTCTCGGACTACTTTTAAATGGGCTGGACCCCCGACGAACATCTAAGCCAAATTTCAGGCCAATCGGTTCTGTAGTTTCTCCGCGAAAGAGTAACATAGCGCAAAAACTAAGTTTCGAAATCACTTTACTCCCTCCCCTTACTCCCCCACCCCTCGCGCTACTTTTCCGTATGCCTATGTTGGAACTAGAACTACCACAGACACTCATGCCTTTCAAGTCAATCGGTTCAGCCGTTTTTGGGTGAAAGAGGAACAGACAGACAGACCGACACCAACTCATTTTTATATATTAGTATATATTAGTATGATATGATATGATGATAAGATATTACATAAAACCCACCTACAGGTTTACGAGTTCAATAATCTACCTTTTTTATTCGTTAATGAAATCAACTTTTCTGAAGTAAATCGCTTGTAAAACATAATTAAGAGATTTGAAGACCGCCATCAAGAAATTAGTTTACAAACAAGAAATTATTTTACCACACTCGAGCCAGAACATAATAAACCATTTCCGTTTAAGACAAGTCAATAACTTTTTCAAATTACTTTATAAAACTTAAACAATTCAACACTTTGGAAAATAGCTGAAAACTTTTCAAATCCTTGCAAATAGCAATTAAACGTGTTACCATCTAAAACATGTCCTTACATGTGTTTCATCGTAGCTACAGATATCTCAATAAAAAAACTTAACAAAAATGAAAGAAAAAAAAATAATCAAGAAACACGAGAAAGAAAGTTAAAACTTTTTCCCTTGGCTCGATTTTTCGACCCCTTTTGGGCTTTAACCCTTTTCACGTAGTTGGAAAAGAAAAGCAACTTTTTTCCCCAGGACTTTTTCTTTGAAGCTGCTGGACGTTGGTTGGTAGTTTTTTGTGTTGTATCCTGTCCTTTTTTTGTGTCACTCTAATATCCAGTAAAGCTATTTAAAGTTTCAGTAATTTAACAAGAAAGGACGAAAAACTGTAAAATTCCCTAACATAATTTCTATCGATCTGATTTGAAAAAATGTGACCGAATAGATTAAATTCGACAAGTGACGTCACATCAGAAAATGGACAAAATATCAAATCTATTTACATATTTTATCTGTATTTCGTAGATAAAATAGAATAAAAGAATTAGAAAGGGAAAAAATCATTAAATGTTTCCGAGGATATTGTTGGAGTGGAAGCGCCCATGTTTTCTGATTTTGTACAACACGCGTAAAATATATACAGACATATGTCGGATAGAGATAATTCAATCAATTTTGTACCCGTTAAAAGGACGAAGCACTCGAAGGGATGTGGAATTTAAAATTTTTTACTCACAACATTGCCAATCAAGTGGAAAGAAACACTCAAGTTGTTTAACCACCACCGGCAGAGGGAAAAAGTTTTGAGATATCAGAAAAGTTGTCATTGAAAGTAAACGAAATTATTCAAAGCTCGAGAAAACAATTTTTACTTCAAATTGAGACAAAAGGAAATTTGAAAAGTTTTCAAGGAGTTTAAGAATTGCAAAGTTTTCAAATTTGCTTTATTGGTTTTTTTTTTCAAATTTTGATTTTTAATATTTAATTTGTTTTTTGGGGAAAAATTCGTTCACTTTCTGATTTTTTCTATCTGCTGTATGGATATTGGCCTTAAGACCAACTCCCATTGACAGCTAATGCTTGGCATTAAACGCTCTCAGGAAAGTGACGCTTCTAGCCCACAAGCTGCAGAAAACAGCAACTTTTTTCGGTTGCTAAGGACAGCAATGCTATTCTGCCTAATTTCGGCGCCTTTTCACGCTTTTGAATTTTCATATATGACTAAAAATACTACCCCGAAACTCTGCCCGTTCCTGATTGAAAAATTTGACAAAATTTGAATTTCGCATTCCTTCCATTGAATCGAAAAATTTGTTTAATAGATATGTTAGTTAATTACTTTTAATTAGTTAAGTTTGTTCTGAATTTATTAAGTCTATTAGGGATTTTATAGCGCCCTTATTAAATCCATAATCCAATTGACATAAATTTCGCATAATTTCATAAATTGCCTGTCAACCGACTTTGTTGAGATTCACAACCGTAAAGTTTTATGACGAGCTTTGGGATTTAGTAAAACTTATTAGTTTCACTTGCCAACTAAAACATCCCTGCCTGCAATAAAAATATAAATTAGAAAAAAACCTTTTCCCCATTTACCTTGGAATGTTTTTGGTCCAGCGTTGTTGGCTGGTCCGTTACTACATTTGAATTTTCATTACTCTGATTTTGTTGCCAGCTACAGTAATTCTGATGTGATGCCGGTGAGATTTAAAGAAATGTGACGGTGTGTTGGTTCAACAAACTAATAAAGAAAATATAATCAACATAAGAAATTCACTTTTCGCAAAGGACAACTTTGAAATGTGATTTCCTTTTTGATGAAATTGCAATAAAAATGGTAACAACGTTTGTTTTATGAATGACACATCTGGTGTAGTGTCTCACCAAGCGTCAATGAATCACGGTATGATGGACAGCAGTTGGCGGTTCTCTCAAACATCTCCCGTCAAAAGTGACAAAATTAAAAAAATTGATATTTTTCTTATTATTTCTCTGCACCATTCCTGGCGACATTATAAATATTCATATTGAGGAAATCCAATTGAGTTTTCTTTTCAAGTTTTTTTTTATTAATTTTTTTTATTTGATTTTTTTTTCTCTTACAGTTCTAAGCAAGGGACAATCTGAAACGTGCAGATATCGCTTTCTTGGCAAATACGGCGGTTACTCGTGGCTGGTAACACAGGCATCAATAGTCTATGATAAACAGAAACCGCAGAGTGTTGTTTGCGTTAATTATGTCATCAGGTGAGTTATAGGTTTTAAGTTCTTTACTACACAACCAAATTAAGGTAACACAATTCTAAAGTTGCGGTTAACTGTTTTATAGTTTTGTTCGAACAGTAGTATTTTCACAAAAAAAAAAAATCGTAAAAGATAATTTTTTAGTCGCCATAAGATCAGAACAAAAAAAACTTCTTTAACAAAAATTACGACATTCAAGCACTTTTCTTGTAATTGAGAAGAAAAGCAAAGTAATCTTCCTTGTATCAAATTTATGACTGACAATTTGTCTTATTCGATGGCTGATGTATTTTCGTGAAAAATCCCTTCATCCCGTCTTAATTTATTCAGATCATGCCCGATGTCGACAACAAGCTCTAACGCATGTTATATCGTTGTTAATCACTTCAATAGCAAAAGTTTGATAGCATATTTAAAAAAAATTCCAAAATCAACCCCTTCTAATTTACGGAAGAACACTGAAGATGTACGTTTAATATTGTTTTTCATAACAAAAGAAAATTCCCCATCTTGTAAATATATACGAAAAGTTTCACTGATTTCCCTGGAAATATTGTGTCAAGAAGATTTCATTCATTGAAGAAAAACGAATTTATTCGTAGGTCTAAAAATAGTCTATGAAAAGCATTTTGGAAAGAGAACTTAATTATAATATTGGAAATTGTCTTCTGTTGCTAATTAAATTTTCAAATTAGTTAATTTCATTAATAGGCGATTTTATTTGATTTTCACGAAATATTATTAAACCGTGAAATGTGACATTAAAATAAAGTTGCAGAATAGGTTTTGATTGTTGATAGGGAAATAAATACAGGATGAATTTGCTGGAAATTTTCTGGAAATTTGCTGGAAATTTGCTGGCATTTTTATACGCGTTTTTGCCCGACTACTAAACATTTAACGAGCGGGCTGTTTTACGCTTCCTTTACATTTAGATTTCCCTACACTGAGAAAATGGGCAGATTTTCGTTTATTTGAGGGAGTCGAACTTTCTCTCTACCATTTGAATTTTCTCTCAAACAAAGGCTATCACTGTGGACTATGCATAACCTCCGCAGCAGTAAACTAAAAAAAATGGACCTTCGGTTCCAACTGCAACTTCGACTCCTGAAAATTTAGAATATCCGACTCCGACTTCTGATTTGGACTCCTTCGGCTAAAAAAAAATATTAAATTACCTCAAACTCCAAAGCAAACATTGTTTTTGGTTGCAAAACATTGAGGTTTGATCTAAACTAGAGGGACAATACTAGAAAGTGACCAATGGATAGGGATGCCAACGATACCTCGTTGAAAAATATCGAGTTTTAACCTCGATGTTGAACAGGCCGATATATCGAGGTATCGATGTTGTTATCCACGATGTTAGAACCAGAGAACAAATAATCTAGAGAATAAAGTCTTAGAACAAATTTTGACAAATTTCCCCTTCGAAGGGGGGAAAAATGTCCCTATCATTCATTAGCTACGGCCTAAAAGTTAATTAGTTTTAGACTAGGGAGCACGAAGCAGAGAGGACATTTCTCGTCGTATCTATTCAATGAGATGGAGGAATCGAATGGATAATTTTTTCCGTGTTACATCGGATCCTCTTGCTTCATCTCACAGTGGAAAAATTTTCTCTAAAAATTTGTTCTAAGAAATTATTCTCTAGATTATTTGTTCTCTGGTTAGAACTTCAAAAGGAAATCATAAAATTAGTAGAGAAACTAATTTTAGGACTCGAGGTACTAGTTTTTAGATAGCTTTAATATCGAGGTATCGATGTTTTCAGGACGATGTATTTTGACATCGATGTCGCCTTAAAAAAACATCGATTTTCGATACATCGAGGTTTTATGAACGATGTTGCATCCCTACCAATGGAGGTAAAATAATCGGTTCGGAGTTGGAGTCGACAAATTTTCTCCGACTCCGACTCTTATGCTGCGTTTACCCGAATGACAAATTTGTCATTTTTTTGTCATTATCGTGTAAATAGTATCATTTTTGTCATTATTTCTGTCAGAAAAATGACAATCTCTCATAAAAGAATGAACTTGTCCATTATTTTATGACAGCATTAAACTCTTTAGTGAGAATTGACCGACTTCGATTCCTAAAGCAATATTTTTGTCTCAACTCTGACTTTACAGCCCTGGGCCCCTATCACCGAAGACGATTTGATTGGTTCGAATAGTAATTTTTATTCGCAACATTAAATTTACGATTTGAACCAATCGTACCGTGTTTGGGGATAGGGCCCCTGGTTTTTACTTATCTTTAACGGTTCATGAAATTTTTGAAAAAGTAATATTTTTATTATTTTTCAAATATTGCAAAAGGAATTCATTTCCTGTCCACAATAGATGTTTTTTTTTATCGTCATTGGGTTTTTATTTAGTTTTTGTAATCAGAATTGTACGAGTGGACTAGAAAAAAACCCTACTTTCTGATAATGTTGTTTTCATCTTCGTGTTATAAATTTTCTTTTATTTTGCATTGGGTCTGTTTTTTTGTTTTTTATTTTCTGCATTTACAGGGAATGTTTTTTTTTCAATTTTTAAGTATTTCGCTCTCAGGAGAATTATTTCTTTTAACAAGCTTAAAAGCACATTATTCTCGGACGTCACTCATCAGTTAAAATTCTTAAAAAAAAAACATGAAACAAAGCAAAAATCTCACCATAAAAAAAAGCCACTGTCCTCTTTATTAGGACACTAACCTGACATAATGATAAATTTGATCTGAACTCAAACTACGCTACTTTATTTTATTTATTTTATACTAATAAAAAAATCCAGCATCACTGTGTACATCGAGCTCATAGTGAATTTATTTATTTAAAAAACGTCAACCGAATCGATCATAATCAAGGTAAAGGGCGTACATTACTTCTCGTATTACGGTGAAACGTAGTGCAATTTTCAACGAAGGTAAATAAAATAGCAGGAAAGGAAGGGAAACTAAAATATTTTTCGTCATTTTCGCTTAAGTAAATAGTAAGGGGTTTATTCTAGTACGATGTTGGATCGTACGATGTTGGATTTTAAGAATCGTATAGCGAATTGTGAGGATCTTTAAAAAGTTAAAGCAAAGGATGTAACAGAAATATCTGATGTCAACAGTACATGACTTTCTTATACAAAAAAATTTTAGTTTATGAACAAAATTTTAGTTCATATAAAAAATACGAATTTTTATTTTACAAAAATTGAAATATCTCGGTAACGGTAAAAAAATACCGATTTACGGTAAAAGGCAAAAATGCGGAGAGGAAAAATAGAAAATGCCGCGTGAGATAAGGGTTGTCAAGTTCCTTAGCCCACCGTTTGACAAAACCTAAAGTCGAGTTTGCCTTATTATCAGTCGCATCAAAGTGCTTGTCAAATGTAAAACGACTATTCAATCAGATACCCAAATCCTTGGTTTTGTTAAGTTTTGTCAAGTTTTGTCAAGTTTTGTAGTGCAGGAAATTTTACTGTCTTCAACTTTCGTCATAGGGGAAAGTCGGGTGAAATGGAACACCTTTTTTATTTTTAAAAAATCTCGGGAAATAAAAGAGCTTTTTAAACGAAACAAAAATAAAATCATTCTTTATTACAAACGTAAAAATAAAATCAGAACTCTGGCATAAAAAAAAGGTTGATTCAATATTTTTTTTTAATTTTAAAAAAAAGATCAAAAGTTCCATTTGTCCTCCATGGTCGGGTGAAATGGAACTTACCATAAGGTGAAATGGAACACTACTTTTTATTAAAATTTTTATTGCCGCATTTATTGCAAGTCATTACAGATGACTGCGACCACAAATTACAGATGACACATTGAAGCCAGTCGTCTTTTTTTTGCGTTTTCATGTACTCCTCCCCACATCCTACATAATTGTTTTTCCGAAATCTTCAGGTCCATCAGACTCGCTCATATAAATTATTTCGTCCCTCTCTTCTTCCGAGTCTTCATATTTTTGGGAAGCAGTCTTCCGCGGTTTAGATTTTTCAGATTTTTTTTTTCTTGTTTTATAGGCTCCAATATTTATATGTTCCAATACACCTCCGTTTGGCTGTTCCATCTCACCCTTTTGGTTGAATTTCACATTACTGTAAATCAGAAACTAACATGTCTCGACTTGCTGCTTTTATCAATAAATTTACGTAGTGTGAATCTAACTGTACATTTTGATGTACCCACACAATCACTCCGCCAAATACTTACCAAAAAAATTAAATCTAAAAAATCCACAAAAAAAGTTTTACGACAAAAACGATATTTTTTTTTGGTTTTTTGCTTATAAAAAATAAACAAACGTATGCAGCGTGACGATACCTTAACGCGTCGAGGTTTTCTGATATACTAAACAAACTGTTGCCGACAGCAATAGCAATTAGGTTTGACAAGTGCGAAATAGTGGGGGTGTACCATTTCACCCTCTGTTCCATTTGACCCGACTTTACCCTACATAAGACTACCGACAAACGCGTAGTTTGGAAGTAAATAGCAAAAAAACAGAATTGCGATTTTTGAATAGCCGTCATTTTGGTTAATAGGTCGATCCTATCAACGGATTTTTTGGGACCCCACAAATTTTTCTCACATTTTTTTAAAGTAACAAAATTTAAATAACTATTCAAGCATAAAACAGTAAAAACTGTCACCCTAAGATACAATTTATTATTTCAGTGATTGATAAGTTAAATGTCAGTGGGAATACAGCTTTGGGATTTATTTCAAACCAGAAAAAAAAATCAACGGAAAATAAGTTTAAAAATAATGAAAAAGGGAAAAAATTCGCTTTCATACGTAAAACGTAAATGATAGAAATTTTTAAGCTAAACGATTCCAAAGTGACTTCACGTGAGATCATTTAGATAAACGAGAAAAGTTCTCCCGCGTCACCAGGACGAGTTACGGGATGAACAGATGAAACCCACCCGCACAAGACACCAGGCAGGCGATATATCTGTATATAACGTGAAATGAGAACATATTGCCTGTTGGGGAATGATATATAAACAGAGAAAAAATGGAAAAGTAACCTGGAAAAAAAAATTTGCGAAAATAATAAAATACTAAGGACTAATGTTAATGGTCGAGGGCAAAGACGGCGATGAATTCATCTCAAAGGACAACAAAACGAATGACAAGGAGTTCAGAGAATTTCCACAGGGGTTGAATTACATTGTGGCGCAACGGGTTGGGGGGTGTGGCAAATAATGATATAATCAGGCGTTACTCATATATAAAATTGTCACCATACGTACATCTGCGCTTTGTATGAAACCATTAGATAGCATTAAACTACCAGCATTGAATTGTTACAGCAACTGAGGCAAATGACACAGAATTAATGTTACGTAACAGTGTTACATAGATCTAAGGAAAAGTTTGGCCTACAAATAGGGTATGAAAAAAGGGCCTGCTTGAATATGCTATGCATAGATTTTGATATTCTCTATAGTGTCATTCTCAAGTATCTACTATATTTATTTGAATTACAAATAGGTTTCCTTTCTACGAACTGGAATTGTGTGAAATTAATAATCGGCCGCATCAACAGCAAGGGATAATTTTTTTCATGTTGTTCTACTGACTAGGACAAGTGTGAATTTATGTTCTGCATTTTTTTTTCCAAAAAGGTCTGTAACAGTCGCACAAATTGGGGTTTTATATAGAATAAGTCGGTTCAGGAATTCTTGGTTTGATGTATCTTAGGTCACAAATCAAAAGGATCTCCGCTGATTTTCGGGTCAAACTAAGTTGAACTGCATTAGCATTTTTGATTCAGTGCTGTTGGAGGCGGAAATGTGGGGCGAGGTGTGTAAAGCCCAGTTCAGACTAACGATTGCGATTACGATTGCGATTGCGATTACGATTACGATTGCGATTGCGATTGCGATTACGATTGCGATTCAAAAAGTACTAGGCTAGGGCCATGAAATTTTATAGGGATGTTTGGTCCTCGAATGGGACGATGTTATCAATTGTTGGTGGAAATCCGCTAACCGGAAGTAACCAAAATGGCAGTTTTTCAAAAATCGCCATTTCGTTTTTTGTGATTTACTTCGTAACTAGGCATTTTTCACTAGTCTTATGTAGAACCAAAGTTGGATACAATAAAATTTTCTACATCTTTGTCTTTCACTAGAACTTCGTATCTTAAGCCGTTATCGAGATATACCGTTATTTAAAAAATCATTTTTTTTGCGATTACTTCGAAAAATAACGGGTTTTTGGTGGTTGGATGTATGAGATGATGAATTGAAGAGAATAATGTTTGCCATAATTTTGTATTTTTCCGTTTTCCGATATATTTTACCGTTATCGAGATATTATCAAAAATAAAATTTTTTTTTGCGAATTGCTTGCAAAATACCGATTTTTTGAAACAAAAAATTGTTAAAGGTATTAATATTATCTACATTTTTGGCATTTTACCGTAAATCGATATCTTTTATCGTTATCGAGATATTTCAGATTTTGTAAAATAAAAATTCGTGTTTTTAAGTAAACTACTATTTTATTCGTCAATTAAATTTTACAGAAACGTAGATTTTGTATAAGAAAATCATATGTTGTTCCAATCAGATATTTTTTTTGGAACGCTGATTTTCGCGTATATAGGAAGATTATTTTCTCGGTTGGATGTCGTATACCAGATTCAAATTAAATTTTCATTAAACGGTAATTACATTGGCTTTTCTTATACTTCAGTGTTTATATTCCAAAGCCTCAAAATCTGTTATTTTTATTTCAAAGCGTAAAATTTTGTCATTGAGAGTAAGTAATTTTTACCTTTGATGAAAAAATAAAAACCGTATTTGACATGTTTAAAATAACCTTCTTTTAATTAGGTAATATTTTCTGGATTTTCGGTACTTCTAAATGTAGAACTTTTAATTTTGAATGAACTTGTTCTTAGAAATCGGAAACCAATTTTCTAATTAAATTTCTAATTCGGTTTTATTATTTTGCCCCCAAGTTTAATTTAAATATTCGATTTACTTTCGATTCTTGAACAAAATTTTTAATCACCTTAAAAGTGGCTCATACTTGAAACGAAAAACAACAAAAAAAAATTAAGAGCCCCCGTAGAAAGCCTGATTTGAAGCCAGTATCCGAATTTTCACCTTAATTTACGCTCTTGTCATCCATGGACAAATTGCTATAATTATAGTACATCATTATCTTAATTAACTTTGTTGTCTCGCCCTTCTTTCATTTCCAGGTGATTTTTTTCATTTTTTATCCCAATTTTTGCAGATTAAATCGTGCTCGAGTTGAAAAAGTGTATTTTTAGGCGAAATTCAGGGGTTTTCGAACTGAGTTCTGCGAAATGAAAGTAAAGAACGCTGCGAATTCATTTCGAATGGTTTTTTTTATTGAAAATTACTTTGACTGGGAGAAATTTTCATTGTGTCGCAGGAAATATTCTACGGAATTGTTCATTGATGCGAACCAGTTATTCCATGCCTGCTGAAATTTTCATTCCATTCAACAATAATTTCCATCCTATGTGTTCGAGATTTTGAAAGATTTTTAGTACATTTCCGACTTTGTAATAATCTTATGTGATACAAGGGGGAAATCCTGAAATATCTTATTGTAGCAAGTTGTAGATTTCGTATCTAACAACCAAGTGGCAAGTGTCTTCCTTCTGCAGAGTTCTGTTGCCTTGAGGGGGAAATTTTTATTTCTACAACTTTTTCAAACTTACTCCGTAGACATTATTTCTGTTTCGATTTAATGTCAAATCTATGAACACTTTTCGCCTCAAGATCTTTATATCTTTTCTTTTAAGGTCGTTTTTACTTTCCTCTGCTATAGAGAGAAAGTATTGTGTTCATGACGGAAACCGAGTCTAAAACGGGGGCAGATAGAAAATTTCTGATCAGCACGAAATCCGTTTCAGGTAAAATTATGAGGATGTTCGTGCATCTGTCTGAAGATTATGCGCTTTTATGAAAAAATTCATATAACCAAATTAATTTCCTGCATTTTTCCCCTTAACGGGTTTTACATATCTTTAACACGTTGGCTGCCAAAGCCTTTTCAGGATTTTGATCGTGCAGTGCCAACGTCTTTTCACGATTTTGGTCACCTGAGGCCAACTTGTTTTTGTTATTTTTTGTTTCTTTGTGCCTAAAAATCATTTTTGACTACTCGCGACTTTATTATTGGTCCTAATTTTGCAGTTATAACGGTTTTTTTGAGAACATAAAACATCCTGTGGGGCCACGTCGCACGAAAATGTGCGACGCGTCCTCAGGGTAACATTTGGGTGTCGCACGGAAACGTGCGACATGGCAGCCAACGTGTTAACGGTTCTCAAGATATTTGAAAAAAATATTTTTTTCACATTTTTTTTCCGAAACTAAATATTGCAGAGGAAAGTTTTCTGTTGATCACAACTGATATTTTTTATTCACTTCCAAGAATTGCGATAAAATTCAGAATAATAAAATGAGTTTTCAATTTCCCTAAAAGTATAAAAACGTTATACGTAGTATGTAAAAAAAATGGAGGAAAAGTTTAATCCATCGGGTGGGATCGTAGGAGTATGTGCTTTTTCTTATATATTCACTTAAATTCGCTTTGAATTTTCAATTCAATAAAATGTCTTCCAAGTGTTTTGAAGAGTTTTAGACAATTCAACTAAAATAATGGAATTATTTTAAAATTGAAATACAAGAAATGTACGGGGATCTTAAAATTGTAGTCTAAATTGGTAAATCAAAATATTTCTAAAACATGAAAAGTAATAATTGGTTAAATGGCACTAAATTTCCCATGAAATTTATACAATGGAAAATACTTCAGTCAATCAAAAACTTCGCACTTTTCGATGAAACAAATAAATTCACAAAATATGTCGTAATTTTTAGCTAAAGGAGTGAGAAAATGGATTTTTTAATATTTAAAATTTATTGGCCATTATTTGAATTATTCTACTTTAAAATGCAAACTCATACGAAACAATGTATGAAATTACATCGCCTTCCTGAGTTTATGTGGCAATACAAAACTTGGTTGGGGAATTCGTCGATGAGTATTTTACATGGATTTTCTCGTATTTTCATTTGATGTTACAAAAATATCCGCAAATGGTGAGAGTTTTTCAAGGTAAGTACATTTATACATTTTTATGTTGAAATTGATGTGCCAAGTTATTTCCTGGAAAAGTGAAAAGAATTTCATGGCGACTAAAAAGAAAATGAAAGTTTTATTCTATAAAGAATTGTGTTATTTTAATAAAAAGTGCATTCAGTAGGCGCAAGGTAATATGGGTATTCATGAAATCTTGGTAAAGGCCTCGTTAACCGCGTAAGTTTATCACCTCGTAAACGAACTGTCAAAATTTGTATGGAAAATCTTTTACGCGATCTCTATAAGTTTTGATGTGCAAACAACCTCTTCAACACGGAGTGTTTCATATACGCATTTTCCAAATAATTTGTGTAAATCGATCAGCTATAAATCGGCAGTCTACTTTCACCACCAGCCACAAAATTAGAAGTTGGAAATTCCAAGAATCAGTGACAGATTAAAATTAATTAAAATATGGGAACAAATGGCACTCCTTTTTGTTGCGGCTGAATTTCCCAATTTCTCGAAATCTACAGTATTTGACAATGGTGTTCGATTACGAGGTTGTTTGCACACCAAAATGTCTATCGTATACCTTCGAGGGTCCTAAAAGACTTTTTATACAAATTTGGACAGTTCGTTTGCGGGGTGGTAAAATTACGCTATTTACGAGGCATTTCCGAGATTTCATGAATACCCATATAATTTTTAATAATTATATCCATTAGGTATTAAATTTAAAAAATAAAATAAATACACATTTGCAATTACAAAATTGGATTTACAATTTAAGTTATAATTTGAAAAAAAATGACAAAAAAAAAAGAATTTTTTTGTGCCGGGTGAATTTTTTAAAAAAAATCTATTTATTCGTCGTAGAAACCATTTTTTGGGTAGCGCCTTCCCGGCAGATCTATTCTGAAATTTCTTAGCTCAATCATTTCGAAAGGTATGGTATTCACGAGCGGACGGATTGACGGACGAACAGACGGACGGACAGACAGACAAATAGACGGACGGACAGGCAAACAGACGGACGGACATGTGAAAATCAAAATCTCTGGTCATCCCTAACGCCCTGGTGTAGTTCATTTTTCTGTCGATGCGTTACGAACGGAATACTAAATATCCTCCTAGATATATGATATATCCTATAGAGTATAAAAACTGTACAAATTATACTTCAGAGGTCGATATTTTACATTCCTATTTCAATAAATCATCAACTAATTACAGAAATAATAAAAAAAAAATATTCATGCGAATTAACTCATCACGTAATTACGAATTAAACTGTCATTCATTTTGCTGAGGTACAAGATAAATCGCATTGATCGATCGTTATCGTAATTAAATAAAATGCCCTCTTGATTGCGCATCGAAATTAATGTCAACTTGTGTGAAAAATTCCTTTGATCACAAAAATTGCAACAATTGATGCGTCTTAACCATGAAATTCTGTAGAAAACCGCTCAAAGACGCATTTAACAAAAGACAAATTCAACATCCGCTCGAACTTGAGCTTTTTTCGAATATAAACAAATTTTGAATATTTTAACTATTTTTAAATTTTCAAATATAAGTCGATTGTGTCGACGTTAGTTTTTTTTCGGCACAGAAATGTTTACAACATGTTGATTTTAATACTTTTACATATGAATTGGAACACGTCCCATATAGAAAATAATTATGTAACTTGAAATTTATTGCTCATATTCAGCGCCGACCTGCATCAAACGATTTCTTATTGGTATATAGTTTGGTCGCGCTTGAGAATTTTCATATGGCAGAATTACCACATTTTTAATAGACACGGATAAATGAAAATTTGTACTCGTAGTGAGTTTTCTTATTCATAAGCTCTCGTACTCGAAAGAAATCACATGATTTATTTTTAGAAAGTTTCAAGCGTTCTAAGTCAAGGTTAAGTGTCGTTGATTTACATCAAACAAACTACATTTATTATTATAAGACTGTACAACTAATAGAAAGGTTTTTTGTTTTTTTTTACCATACTTTTGATGCATAAGTGCTTCTTGCTGACGTTCTTTTATACAAGCCAAGGATGCAAGTGACTAAGAAGCATTTTCCATAGTGTTATAATTGGCCTCAATGTCATTGGCTGGAAAACTATAAGTCAGACAATTTGTTTGTGACGAGACTGATATAAAATTCAGATTAGTTGGCTTACTGCTAAAATCATTTTTGATAACACACAGTAAACAGATTTTCGGACCCTTGAAAATAATCTCTTCCTGATCAGATTTTGCTTATAGAATTCGCCGTCGTAAACAATAATATTTGTGTACATGCTACTAATTATTTGATTTTTTATTGAATTTATCAGAGAATAACAAAATATTTGCAAAGATGTGGAAAGTTACTGATCCATGCAGCATTTTTGTCAACGTTGACGTTAGCAGTTGATATTTAAAAAAAGAATTTCCGAATTTTTCTTGACATTTATTAAACATAATCTGTCGAAAGTCCGTCTAATTAAAAGATAACAGGTGATCGTGCTCAGCAGATATTATTGAGAAAGAAATCTGTTTGAGAATCGAGTTATGCAATAATAAGAACCTGGACCGGAGATAGCAGGGAAGAATGGGTGATGGTGAGGGTGATTAATTTTAGGGGACATTTTTATTTGAGGCAGGATTTATCGAATGCCGAGAACCCTGTTCAAATTCTTTCAGCGGTTCAGAAGATATCAGGATAGGGAGTAAGAAGGGAGCAGATTTTTTTACATATAGATTGTTTTTATAATAGGAAAGTATTTCTGTGTCAATTTTTAACCGGATCAGACCAGCCGTTCACACATGTGAAAGTGCTGCTGAAAATTTGATGTCGCCAAATCTTCCATTTTCATAGCGCACAATTTTCGAAAGATTTAAAAAAAAAAACGAGAAAATTTCAAAAAACTCGATTATTTTGAAATATGTTGAGAGCTGTTAGAGCTATGCATAAACAATTGAAGCAAATTGTAGAAAATTTTATTTCCTATAAATTTATTGTAGTTATTTATTTATTTATTAGCCATACAGAGATATACAATCTCAGAGACAATTTACATATTTTCTTAGAATTAGAATAAAATTACTTTTTAAAATGTTTAATCATGATTGTAAAATTGCCTTTAATACGTCTGATGATACTCGTTATAGTTACCGTTACTTTCCCAAAAGTTGATTGAAAACTACGATTTTTGGAAAACATTTTTACAAAAAATTTCAAGTCGCTAACTCAACGTGTTCTTGAGTTATTTAAGATACGTACAACGGACAGGCGGACAGACAGACAGACAGATGCACGGACATGCTCATAATTTTGCCTGAAACGGATTTCGTACTGATCAGAAATTTTCTATCTGCCCCCGCTCAGGATAAAATACTTTTCTTCTATAGAAAAGGAAAGTAAAAAGAGCACTTAAAAAATTTATGAAATAAGAAAAAAAATAAGAAAATTGTTTTAACAACAAGAAATACTTAATTTTTTAAAAGTTACGTGCTGAAATGTTATTTAATTTCCACAAAAAGTGAGCAAATATAATCGCTTTAATACTTTTTACTTCAAGCAAAGACTCTAAACAGTTTAAGATATTTATGAAATAAAATTTGAAAGAAAATTACATTTTTGTGTGTTACTTTTTCACCCCTAAAGAATACTTTGTGAAGAAATGGCACATTTTCATGAAAGGAGATAGAAATAATTCACATTTTCGATGAAAATAAAAACTTCGTTTTATTACACTTTAGTGAAAATTAACTTTTTGGATGCTATAAACTTTATATTGCGTCAATTTCTTCACGAACAATAAAATTATGTCCAAAAAGCGAATAATAAAAAATTTAAACGTTTACCACTCAATACATTCCTTTTCTCGTTTACTGAATGGCGTCGTCCTTTTTCATGCTCAGTTTAACCCAATTTTCTTTGGGCAATAGAAAATCTCCTGTGATGAAATTTTTTTTTCCTACTCACTTTCACCTTAGCTCCAAAGTAGATTTTGCCGGCTCTTTTACAGCTTTACACCCCAACAACAACAGGAAAATGGAACTTTTCACTTTGTATCGCCCTCCCACATAATCCGCTGATGGAATCGAATTTTTACTTTGATAAAACCAAGTCGTCCTAAATAGGAAGTGAAATCCCTCAAAAATCTTGAAATTATATTGGGAAAGTGAGAAAATTGAACGAAAGCGGGAAAATTTAAGAAACTTTTCCACTTAGAAAAGTGGTTGGAGGAACCAGAAATATTCGAAACAGCATTTTCACTGTTGAATATTTCATTTGCCTGAATGTCAACGACACAATTTCCACATAAAAAAAAGTTTTTATTCCCTAAGACAAAAGGATAAGAGAATTTCCCATTTTCCATATTTACATTAAATGTTTGTTCGATTTAGCTTAAAGTAATTACAATTGAGATATAAATAATAGTTTCTTTACTAAAATAAAAGTCAAAACGATTAAAGGAAACCAAAAATTAACAAACAAATAGATATTTGGGTAATAAAAGTCAAAAAGTAGTCTGAAGAAAGTCTTAAAAACCAAACAAATTGAACAAATTTTGGGGTCTACATAAAAGGTGACACTGGAATATCTTCTGCAATAAATGGTTTTATATCACCTTTTCAAGAGACACGCACCATCGCGTGCTATTACTTTTATATTTTATTGCTAAGAAGGAATTTAATAGAATAGAATTATCCTAATTATATTATGATAGGCCACGTTTTCAAATATATCCGACAACATTCGACACAAGCATCGAGACGGTCAATTCGAAAATTGAGAAACTTTCAATTAAGAACAGGTGCCATTAGACATTGAATATTATAGGCTCTAAACTTATCTCGCCCTGTAATATCGAAAGTATTTCGATGGTTTTAGGTTTTTCTTCAATTGTTTTTTTTTTCTTCTTAAGTTATTTATTCGACGGATAAAGACGATAAGTCCTCAGAAGTGATTACAATCGCAACTTTTATTTCATTTTTAATGAGCGCCGGCAAGTGTAATCCGTAATTATCTGTAATGCTGTGTTTGGTTTATAGTTCAAAAAGTGTTTTAGTAACAAAATTGCGTTTTCTATACATTTTACCGGAGGATGCTCCGTTGGCAACAAGAAAAAATTTATACTGACGACAAAAAAAAATATTTTGATTTTGAAGAAATGTCCTTGGAAACGAAATTAACACTAAACATACCAGCACTTAATACATACCTATTTCTACCATGGGCGATCAAATGACCGGCTGTGGTAGATAACGGTATATGACAAGTATTACTCAAAGTAAACAAAATATAAATAAAAAATAATAATAGAATATTAAGTGTATATATAATAAATAGAAAAAGTCATAAAGTCAAGTGCGCAAAAACGATAAGATTATATGCGCTTTTTAAATGCAAAAGTCAAAAAGACCTCTTATGGTAGGTTTAATGTTAATGAATAACAAAACATTATAAAATATTTCTCAAAATTTTTACAGATTTTTACTTTCCTCTTCTTTAGAGAAAAAGTATTGTATTCATGACGGAGATCGACTCAAGAACGAGTGCAGATAGAACCTTTTTGATTAGTACGAAATCCGTTTCAGGCAAAATTATGAGAATGTCCGTGCATCTGTTTGTCTGTCATTGGTCTTTTTGTCCGTTTTACGTATCTTAAATATCTGGAGAACGCGTTGAGCTAACGACTTGAAATTTTTGTTGTAAATGAGCCTTAGTTGATAGAAAACTATGATTTTGTTTTCTATTACCTTTTAGAAAAGTAACGTTAGCCATAACGGGTACCTACCACACAATTTTCAAAAAAATACCGTTTTTGCAAATTTCTCGAAGCGCTGATCACGAATCTGCTGATCAGGAATCTGCTGATCACGAATCTGGGTGTTAGAATTTCAAAATTCGAAACTGGAGGTCCTGAGGGCATACCGATGTTTTTTTTAAATTTTTGAATTATTTCTCGGTTCTAAAAAATTCAAGCCAAAAATTTTGACCTGGCAAGTATGGGTAAAAAAGTGAGGGGGAGGGAGTAAAAAAATATTTTTTTGTGACAAGGAAATTTAATTACCTTTCCAAAATGTTCAATATCATCTCAATCGGTAAAGCCGTTCAGAAGTTACAAATTTTTAAAGTTTTTGTGATTTCCAGTTTTCGCCGACTTTGACCCCCTCCCCTCCGCCTACCGGGCGTTATTCCCCGAAACAAAAAAATACGGGTAACTTTTTTTTAAGTCCGTAGCAACATCCAAATGAAAAAAGTTAAGAAATTTAACATGACTGTAAACGTGAGTATGAGTTGAGGTGGAGTTCACCATATATATAAAATCATTTGTCCTGGCTGACTGATTGACTCATCAACGCCCAGTCCAAAACCCTAGAACTAGAATCCTGAAATTTTCACAGTATGTTCAGTATGAAATTCCAACCCGCTAAGGTAAGTTCTTGAACGGAAAAATGTATGAAGACGAAATCAGTCTAGAATATGATTTTAACATAACCATTCCATATATCAAAATCCAATCGGAACCACATATCTTCCCCTCTCTTCCACACAAATAGATTTTTTTTCATAAAAATTTTGTGTGCCCTCAAATAAAGTATTTGACGATTGGCTCCTGGTAATTGTAGCTTATCTTATGTATTATAAACAACTAGGGACTGCGCCCCGAACACCCACCCCCCCCAAATGATACGCGCGTTTTATTTACCCACCCCTTACTCCCCCACCTCTCGGGCTACTTTTTAATGGGTCTATGTTGGGGCTGGACCCCCGACGAACATCTATGCCAAATTTCAGGCCAATCAGTTCAATAGTTTCCCCGCGAAAGAGTAACATAGCGCAAAAACTAATTTTCGAAATCACTTTACCCCCTCCCCTTACTCCCTCCACCCCTCGCGCTACGTTGGAACCAGAACTACCACAGACACTCATGCCAAATTTCAAGTCAATCGGTTCACCCGTTTTTGCGTGAAAGAGGAACAGGCAGACACCACTTTATATATTAGTATGATAATTACTTATAGTCCTTTTCTTTTAATCCCAAATTTCATCAAAAGTTTTCAGTGACTTGAAACAGGCCATAAGGGTTCATAATAAATAGTATTTGTTAATTCTTGAACTTTCCATAAAACTCCGTTTCAGAAATTTTATTAAGCAAATTCACAAATTTCATCCCATAAAATTTATACCTTCTCGTCTGTGTTGAAAACTATTTTCAACAATTTCCATTTCTGCCTCGTGCTGAACATTTATTTTTACCACAGAATTCTTCAAAGGCAATTTTGCTTATTCAGAAATTTCATGGGTTAAATGTCTTTACTAAATATGGAAAATTTATTTGTTTCCTTTTTCCTGGTCGCCTTAATTAATCCAATAAAAGGGAGGTCAAAATATCATAAAAAAGAAACGAAATCAACTCTTTTTTTTTTGTTCGATGAGAAAACCCATTTAATGGGACTACCTCATGGTTTTTGGGTGATGGCATGAAATTTTTTCTCACATTTTGTTAACCCATCACTGATACCTCAAAGTTAAAGACGCAAATATAGCTTGCTATTTAGATGGGAAAATCCTATATACCAAGTAAAAAAAAAACTATTGAAAAATCGCACACGTGCCGCGAGAAAATTTCAAAAGTGATATAATCCTATGTGTGTTTGTTATGTATTCGTATTTTTATGCCTTCGGCGTTGAGCAATGCAGACGTGACCGTAGACATGTTCCTAATCCAGATAAGGGAAAGTTAAACGTAAATAGGAAAAACTCCCCTTTATCCTCAAATATCGGGATCCTCAGTATATATGTTGGTGGTTTCACTTTCTCGTGTTGATGGAGATTTGAATTGTGCGCAAGGCCTAAATACAATGAAATGGAAGAGCATTCAAAATTCGGGTTTAAGTTTTCCAACATGTTTTTATTATAGGTCGGACAATAAATTTTGTTCCGTATTTTTTTTCTTATGAAATGGGTTTTTTTTCTGAAAGTGCTGAGATTGTTGACTTAACTGCTTTATAGATAACCAAAATTTCAATATATGTTGACAACAAGGTTGATCGTTTATGGGTCGCTTTAGTTGAGTTTTAATGTATCAGAGAATTATGTAATATCATATTCTAAACATTTTTTTTGGGGAGGGAAAAACTCGGTCTTTGAAGAACTCGGTTTTTGAAACACTTGGTTTCTGAAAATCTCGGTTTGAGGAAAACTTGGATTCTGATAGTCTCGGTTTTTGACAAACTCCGTTTTCTTCTTTTTATATGGGATAGGGTACCCAAGTAACCAAAAATTGTGACATACCGGACGGAATGCCTATGCTCCAAAATTTTTAGAGCACTTTGTGTGAACCACCCCAACACGTGCCTAGAGAACTTATTTTATATTGAGAGTGAAAGTTTCTCTGCCATATCCTTTTATTGTGCGTGGAATAATGTTGCGTGTGTCCAACAACGTTCCATTGGTATTGGATAAAAAAAACTTTTTGCTACTTATGTGTGTTGTGTATTCATTATGCTTCACACGAAGCATTGGTAGACATATAAACGTCGTTTATTTCAGCCCGAACAAAGCCTTCACCAACCCAGGAAACTGACTTTATTGCCTATAGGGGGATGAATTCACCCCTTTTACTAATATTTGCTTTATTACTTCAGTTTGCTATAGGATACATATTTACAATCCAGTAGCTCAGCTGATTGTGCTTGGTAGTATTGTGTGTGTATATAGGAACACAATCTATGCACACGTGTATGACAACATCTTGAAGAATAGCCATCATACGGGCCTGACACAGCTTTTGTGACGATAATATGCGACGATAGGGTGTGGAAAACGTGGCAGGGCTGTCCATTTATTCACTATATATTAGATCCTGCAATCTGACAAAACTCCATTTCAGTTCCTATTTACCTCGAAATCTGTGCAGACGCGGATACAAATCGCACGCACTTCGCGTTTTGGTGATAAGAAAAAAAAACAAACAAAATATCAATTCAAGGAAATTTTTCTCTGGCTTTCTCGAGAATTTCGTCGGAATTTATGAAAAATACCAGGAAAAAAAAACCAGTGAAATGTTTCAGGGTTGAGAGATTAATAATATGAAAAAAATGTTGATTGTCACTTGGTATTCTTCAAATGTCAATTTTGATTTTTCCTGCGAAGTGATGTGATTGATATCCATGAGCATTTGAATATTGTTATCTTTGGAGTTGGTTATAGAGAATCAACCAGCCGCGAAAAATTCGTAAACGAATCCTGCCGAAAAAGAGGACGGATTTTTTTTCGTCTTTAATTTCCAATTTATGTAAATTCCGAGAGGATTTCAATGTGAGTTTCACTTTTTTTCGGTATGTTTTTAGTCCTTACGTAATCGTATCGGCTCTTGATTTGCGTGATTGTGAGTGGTCTATAAACCGAAGGCAATAAAATGTTGCCAGCACATTTTTAATATACTGACCGCGAATGATAAGTTTTTCCGGATTAAAAGTAATGCACGATGAACATGAAACCGGAAAATCTAAGTGGAGAAAAGTAGTGAAAATGCCTATTAGAAAAATAAGAAAAGAAGAGGCCTACTTAAGGATGTTTTTGAGGCATCATTAACTCAGATCTTAATACATATTCATTTTGTTTTTTTTTTTGGATAGCGTTGTTTTGCAGAAAGCATTTTGCTGTATAAACAGAAAATATGTGCTCCTTTATGCTTTATTGTGCATAAAAACGGGAGGTATATAGCTGAATTCTGTGATAAATTGTGTTAGAAGAATAGGCAGAATGCGTTGTTGAGATGTTATAGCCAATAATGCCGCAATCTATGTAGAAAATATCTCACTATTCGTGTGTATGTAGATTTACAGATATGTGCCGGGATTTTATCTTCAACGTTGTCTAAAAGCATATATGGAGCTGGCAAATGCCTTAAGAAGGTTCGGCTTATTCATTTTTCCTTTCAATCATCTTTTTGATGTAACTTTTTTCCTACCTTTTTTTGTCGTAATATCTTTCTATTTTCGCTTAATAAAAGTAAATCAGATAAAGGAATTAACTTTGTGAAACTTCTTTCTTACCGAAAATATCACATTTTTCTGGGGATTTTTAGGATACTTTTATATACACGTGTACGGCAGGTGGATCCCGTAACGAATAGACTTAATTCTTGGAGCGGATATAAAAAAAAGTTTATTATCCGAACCGGAGGTAAAATTGATGTTCTTCGTATCAAAAAGGACACTCCTGCAGATTAATGAAGGTTATGATATTCAAAAGTTTCGTTATTACCTATTGGGTCTGTTGGGAAGTCAGTTTAACTTAAAGTGCCCAACTTTTTATTTTGAAATTAGCTGAATTTTTTTTTTCTTGAACTCTTGAAACGTAGTGCTGTTGTAGGTTAAATCCCAGTGCACACAGAGCAACTCAAAAGAAACTGATCGCTGACACAATCAGTCAGCGATGAGTCCGAACTTGTGTAATTGAATTGGATTTTGCAGACGGTGCTTCTGATCATTAATCAGTCACTAACGCGTTAGTAATCAGTTTTACCCTTGGAGCACAATGAACGCAACCAAGCCGCAACCATCACGCATCCAAATGTCACTTACGAGTTTATTTCACAGAAATGCTTTTGAGTGAGCTCAGTGAACGCATTGAACGCAACCATTGACGCAAAAGTTCCCAAACTTTGAACTTCAACGCTTAGGCAACCCAACCTGACGATTCGCAAATGACTTGAACGTGTAGTTTCTCGTCGGATTCAATACCTTAACGGTATTCTGTTGTGTTTATTAATGTTTTTTTTTGTGTTTACACAGAAACTGTCCTGTGTGCTCCTTCCAGGACCTTCCGTTATCCTTACGGATTTCTTAATGCCAGAATCGAATTCAGCAACTCCAAAAACATCTAGATGAGATTTTTTCCGAAAAATTTGAGGAAAAGGATAATCACACTATCAGCATGACCTTCCGTTATTTTTGACTCCACAAGGACTTTTTGACTTCAGAATAAGATTCAGCGAACCCATAAACCCTCAGATGATCACGTTATCCTGACAGGAACTTCAGAATTCCTTATGTCAGAATCGGATTCAGCGACGCCAAAAACCCCATTCCCGGGAAATTTTAAGAAAAGGAAAAAAAACGCTATCCTTACAGGACCTATCGTTATCCTTACAGATTTTTTAATACCAGAATCTGAAAGGGGTGTTTGTGGTAGTGTGACAACGGTACTAAACTCCACACAAAAAAGTCAGATGAAAGCGGGAGGGGAGAGAGGGTTCGAAAGTTCGAAAATTAGCGTGTTGTATAATATGGGCTGTTTCAAATTCGAAAGTGGTTTGGTTAGATTGGCTCTAGTTTTCTGAGGCCTTATTACCGAACACGATACGATTGGATCGAGTCGTAAACTCCATGTTGTTGTTTGTGTAAAACACTAACAACAACATTGAATTTACGACTCGATCCAATCGTATCGTGTTCGGTAATAAGGCCTCTGGTCTCCAATTTATGTACGTATCACCAGAACGAGAGCAAATCTAGCCGGATCACAGAGACCAAATCATACAAAAATCTTTCTAACACCCACAACGACAAAAAACAAAAAAAAATGTACCGGATTTCTCCTGGCGAACGATTGAATATTTTTGAAATTTATTTTTGAAGAAGCGTGAGTCAAGTTTCGGTCTCAAGTGTAGTTGGCCTCCTAAGAACAATTGCTACTCTTCTGTTGTTGTCCTGACGATCAGGACAATCAGACACAGACAGCAGGAAACACAGACAAAATTAAGACAGGGTAATTTTATTTGTGTTTTGGAAATAAAAAACTTTTGGGGCTGTCCATAAAATATGTGTAAAATATGTGTATAGGAGTACGAAAAGACGAAAATTAGCGTGTCGTGTTTTATGCATCGTCCTCTAAAGAAAAATTGTACTTTCAAATTAATTTTGTATTAAAATCAAAAAAAAAATTATCATAACTACCCAAAAATCTTTCTAGATTCTGTTTGAAAAATAATTTCAAATTCTTTATATCAGTTTTGAAATATAACTCCATGTCAATTGTTTACCAAAAGTAATCTTCCATTCAGCAACAGTTAAACGTCAAACCTAAAGTTTAATCCATATTGCAAAGTATGGATGAACATAAGCTCCCCGAATGGCAACTGGTCAGACACCTTTTTGTTTATTGTGGGAGTTTTCCGAGTGAAAAAAAACCCAATTCTAACTTTTTCATTCATGTAAAACAAAAAACTTCTTGTATATATGGTTGTTGAGAGAGAGTCCTTGCTGAAATAGCACATTAAAAGTTTTTTTTTTCATCAAACAGCCAAACTGGGGATGTGCGAAGCCATTTTATGTGTCGGGCTATAATTTATAATCCCTCCAGGTTCATTCTGAACTGATATCGGAGAAAGTATTTGGTAGAATAGGATGTCGATGAAAGCGAGCGAACGAGGATAACAATAGGAAAAAATTCGATATTATCACTGGGTTGAGTAATGGTCCGTTGGGGGTGGGTTTCCATTGTTAAGATTTTGTTTAGTTCAGCACGCGGCAGTTTCATGTGTAAATCCTCCCGTTTGCCAACACAAATTATCCTTTACCATACGTGTGCGTTCGGGTAAATTACCCTCTTGGCTAATGTCCCGTAACAACACAATAACCACCACCACTATAACCACCAAAACTAGCACATATGATCCATGAAAGGACCCGAAATGAGTTCCGTCTACCGTGACATAATCATCCATGAATCTATGTGCCCAACCTCGCCCACTCAAACACCCTTAGTGTAGGTCAATTTGAAATTTCGTTTACTTTGATTTAAATTTTTCATTTTTATTTCATCTTCATTCGACATTAAGTTTGGCTACCTTGCTTAAATTCTGAAGCAAACTAACAAAACAATCTCAGTTGAAATTGTCCGGAATATCACCGCCAGACATGGTGTGTTGTCATCCACATAAAAAGTTAGGGTCTCGATGAGGGTTGGCTGGGCTATAATAAAAGGAAAGTCGCTTTTCTCGTTACCAAATGCCATCTGCAAAAATATATACTATGATAAGGGTGTCATTTTGTCGGAAAACGTAATCTCAAACACTTAATGCAATGGACATTTAAGTGCCGACGTGTTGGTTTAAAAGTCATAAGCTTTTCTTATTTTTCTCATTTTCTTGTACGCATCATCGTCTTGAGATCCTCAAAGTTTATTCTTTTTGCTTGTTAAAAAGACGACAAAAAAAAACGATCTTTTATTTTGGGGCGATGATGCGCAGAATTACATTAATTGGGAATGGGTGCCCATACAGTGAAACTAGGATTCAATGAACTTAATTGATTTTACGCGGTTGTTAGGTTTTTAATTGCTCCCAGTTCTGAATGATTTTGTTAACGACAATCGAGACTCCATTATGTTAGCATTTAAGTTGCTTTCAGAAGCTTTTTAGAGTTAATATATTTTCGGGGAAAAAATCTTGAATTTTAAAAAAAAAAGTATGGCGGGTTTGGAGTTGCCCATAAAATATTTAAGGGGGTGTAGGGCCATCAAATATAATAAAATACGTCACACTTTGCAGGGGGGTTCTGCGGTAGTGTGACGGAGTAGCGAAGGTAAACTCCATACAAAATATCCCAAAAAAACATGTCGAGGGGCGGGGGGGGGGGGGGGGGGGGGGAGCATTTCCGTAATTATTACAAAAAAATTGAAGTCGCTAGGTCAATGCGTTGTCGAGTTATTTAAGATTTCGTACTGATCAGAAATTTTCTATCTGCCCGCATCGGTTTCCGTCATGAATATAATATTTTCTTGCTATAGAAAAAGAAAACAAAAATGTCCGACCCCAACCAGAACCAAAAATCAGAAATTTTTTCTGTTCGATTCATTTAAAATTTTTGAGATTGAATATTTTATTATTATTTTTTATTCTCTACCAGATGTAAGATTTTTATACTTTAATCTAGTACCCAAAAAATGGTTTGCGAACCATGTATCCGAAGAAATATGATCAGGAACAGGAACCAAAAGCCAAAACCAAAAACCACTGAGGGAACCACAGCCAAATTTTTGAAATTTTAGAAATCAAAACCAAATTTTTGAATTTTAGGAACCAAAGCTAAAAATCAAAAATATTTTTCTGGAAAACCAGAACCAAATTTTGAAATTTTAGGGCCCAACACCAAAAACCCAAATCCAGAAATCTAATTCACACTTGAATCAAAACCTAACTAGACTCACAAACTTTTGTTTTATAGCAAAAAAAAAACTGGATTTTACATAACTCTTCCATACATCTCTTCCGTACATATTCCATACTTATCCATACAAAAAAATCCAATCGAAAAGTTGTGTATCAAAATGGGATCTGTGGAGTATTTGACGATTGGCCTCTGACAATTGTAGCTTTTCTTATGTTTTTTTCTGTAAAAAGAAAAACACTTCAAGATTTTGATCTTTTACTGTAGAACTACAGATAATTATCATAAAAAAGTATTTCTTGTGTAAAAACTGGCCACACGTGCCGTTCGCTCCTTCAGAACTACGCATAGACAGTCTAAAAATATAATAATACGTTACGTAAAGATCAAGAAGTAGAAGAAGAAGAATCAGCCGTAGTAGTATCTCACCCTTATCATTGCCAGCGGAACCACCATTAATAATATCATCCCTCTGTACGTCACTCTAGCATGGTCTACCTTAAGCAACCCTGCATTCGATTCACAAAATCTATGGTTTGGGGCAATTCTCACAGCTCGTGTACGCGCTCTCCCGTTTCACCCACACTTGCCCCTGAAAATCGACAGGGAAATAAATAAGAAAAATAAAAAAACGACACGAGGATAACTTCCGACACGACAGACATTCTGATTCTGAAAAGCATCGCTTCGTATTTGAAAAGCTAGGGAGGGTTGCTTCCCAAGCGACGATCACTGTCGGCGGGGGTTTCTCCAAGGAAAAACTTGGGAGTTTAGGGGAATGGGTGAGGGGGGAGGGGAGCGATTGTGGAATTTTTCCCATGGCCAACGTCTATGTATTCGATTTTTGTGTTCTATAAAGAACGAAAGCGAAAGTCGATTTCATTTATTTCGGCCTATAGTTCAAGGTCTCGTCAAGGCCGCATGCTCCATTTAAAAGTCGTCTTCTTATTACCGTCGGTCGTCGGAACGAATTCAGCCTCGTCCTTGTTCGCGTGCTCGTCCTCGACTTTCCCTGCTATAATGGCAGCCATAGCCCCGAATTTTTCTTTACCTCCCTTTTGCTCGGCTCGGAATGACGTTTTGAATCGCTCTCCCTGTTATCCTACTGCCCTAGCCTGGCTACTGCTTGATTCTGATGCTGCTGATGTCTTTTGTTATTTCCCTACATAGCCGGGGCCCTTATAGAGCTTTTCTTTTTTTATATATACAAACCCCCAGTGAAAGTTCTTACCATTTTGCTTGTATTTATATAGGCCTCATCGCGGCTGTATGTGTACGTCGGATTAATATACAGGGTTTTTATCTACACGCGGAGCTCAGATAATGATTTTGTATACGAATAATGTTGGGAAATGTTGAATAACATCCCTTGCATGTTGGTAGAGCCTCTTAGCAAAGCCTATATTATGGTAGGCTATAGAATAGCGTAATCTATATACGATTTTCAACATTAAACACACACAGACGGAGTTTTCAAAAAGAGTTTTCTTCACAATAATACGTCATTGACTAGTGAAAAGTTCTCATGATAAGGGCTGTTGTTTTTATGCTTTCCCCCCGGCACCGGGCGCGGTTGTATCGCAGTCCATTTCGGAAAATCAATGTCGACAATTGTGTCAGAGTTTTTCCTCTCCGTTTCTTGGTGGATTGTCTGGAAATGGGAGGGTAAAAGGCTGATGTAGGCTGAGGTTGTATTGAATGAGAGTATAACGAAAAATGCGACTAATATTTGGAGGCTCTGTTAAAGTACACACTTTTCTACGCACGGAGGCAGTAACAGTCAGGCAGATGTTGAGCATAAATTTTCCGACAGCTGGGCTGGGCTGTGTTTTGGAATTTTCACAAGCAATTTGAAAATTGTACAAGTTCAGGATGAAAAGGGCGACGCACAGTTGGGTACGTTTTTAGAAAATTTGCACCACAGCTCAAATGGGAAATGAACTATTATGGCGTCAGGAATGAAATGACAGGAAACGAAAAATGTGAAAGGTGGAAATTGTGATGACAGAAATTCTACAAGTAATGTACCAAATGAAATGAATTCGGATCCTTTTTTTCTCTCTTCAGGATTGAAAGAGATGATGATGGCAACAAAAAGCGATAACATTGCAATTGATGTTTTTCGTTGTGTACATATTATGTAGATTGTTTTTATTTATATGTTGCTAGGTACGCATAGATATTTGTGTTTCAGTTTTCTCCCCTAGACGAATTCAAAAAAACACTCCCTCCCAATATTGTTAACATTAAGTGGATCCATTTTTTCTTCTTTAACAGGCATGAATGTTGATCAAAAGTCAATGTTGATTTGGCCAATGCTTGACAATTTTTCATATTCTCTCATTTTATTTTCACATTTTCCGGGGCTTTTTTTAAGAATATATAGAAAAGAGATCGGTCCTTCACAACAGGATATTTTCATATATTTCCATGTAAATTGCATAATTTTCTATTTTCAATAGAAAAGTCTTCTTTTGAATGGCTGTTTCTGTTCATAATTGGGGTTGCCTATTGAACGTATAATTGAAATCAGAAAACCTTTCTGTTGCTATTTGTATAGGACCAATACCATAATTTGGGTTTAAGCAATTAAGGAAGATAACACCATTAGATATACTTACGGAAATGTCAGTTAATTCAATAACTCAAGTAACCAAATGTGGTTATATACCGGTTACACGACGGTCATACAACCTGGGCATTACAAAATGGTTGTTGCGACGTCGTAGCAACGTTGATGCAACATTAATGCAACCGTTTTTTTTTTGTCAACAAAAAATACTGGATTAATTTTCAATCCAAAAACTATATTGAAATTATCAATCATCTTTTATTACATATTGAACCTAAATACTTTTAATATTGAAGCACAGTTTTGTCAAAATTGCTATTATAATCCAAAAATAAATTTAAAAAAAATCTTGTTCAATAGTATAGGATTAGAATTTTGCATTGGATTACATATAGGCCCAGTACAATCTAATTTTGATTGGATTTTAATCCTGGGCTGGAATCATGTATCTCGACGCGTCTCTGTCTTTCGACTTTGACGCAACTTTTGACTCTTGACTTCGCCATATCTGCAGCTTCAAATTTCATGGAATGAGAGTCAGAATCACCTTTCGATTCATAGTGATGATTTCGTGAAATTTCAAGCTGCAGATATGGCGAAGTCAAGAGTCAAAAGCTGCGTCGAAGTCGAAAGACAGAGACGCGTCGGAATACATGATTGGTGCCCTGGTTTTTTTTTTACCATGTGGTATAGAGGGAAAGTATTGTTGATATGACGAAGAGCGACTCAAGAACGGATCAGCTAGAAACTTTCTGATCAGTACGATATCCGTTTCAGGAAAAGTTTTGAGGATGTCAGTGCATCTGTTTGCCGACCTATCTGTCGGTCTGTCTGTTGGTCTGTCTATCGATCGGTCTGTCAGTCGAACTGTCTGTCAGTCGAACTGTCTGTCAGTCGAACTGTCTGTCAGTTGAACTGTCTTTCTGTCTGTCTTTCTGTCTGTCTTTCTGTCTGTCTTTCTGTCTGTCTTTCTGTCTGTCTTTCTGTCTGTCTGTCTTTCTGTCTGTCTTTCTGTCTGTCTTTCTGTCTATCTTTCTGTCTGTCTTTCTGTCTGTCTTTTTGTCTATCTTTCTGTCTGTCTTTCTGTCTGTCTTTCTGTCTGTCTTTCTGTCTGTCTTTCTGTCTGTCTTTCTTTCTGTCTTTCTGTCTGTCTTTCTGTCTGTCTTTTTGTCTCTCTTTCTGTCTGTCTTTCTGTCTGTCTTTCTGTCAGTCTGTCCCTTTTACGTATCTTAAATAATTCGAGAACGCATTGAGCTACTGACTTGAAATTTTTTGTAGATGAGTTTTGCGAAAATCGTAGATTTTTATCAACTTTTGGAAAAGTAACGTTAACTAAAACGGGTGCCTCCCACACATTTTTTTTTGTTTTGAGAAACGTCGTTTTTTTCTAAAATAGAAACCTATGCGCTCTTTGGAAAAAATGAATATAAAAAAAATTTAAAGCCCATTAAATTTTCTAAATTTTTTACATATAATCTCGGCAATTCTACGCAATATGTAGATTCCAAATATATAACAAATATTAATTAGGTTAAATTAGGATAGGAGTGTCTTAAAAAGTTAATCCCATTTTTTGACAGCTGGTCAACTTTTTTAGAATTCTATTAACAAATAATAAAGGGTTCGGAATATCAACAAAAAATTATTTGATATTCTTCAGATCAGATTGGGTAATCTGACAGACAAATGGATTAAAAGTCGTCCAAATGATTTTTTTTTCTAAGTGACAACCAACCTAGCAGGATGCCAAATTAAAAATCAGTCTAGTAGCAACTGTTATCCTGCGAACGAATAAAATGTTCTTTAGGACCTAAAGTGGCCCATTATAGAATTTGTGCCTGGAATACGAAATGAAAATCCCCAATAGTGTCATATTTGTTTTTCCCTTCTAATGTCCAAAAAGATTTTCTTTCTGTCCATTTCGACTGAATTTTTTCTGGCAAAAGAATTTTTTTTTTTCGGATGTTGTTAATAAAAAAAAACTCTGCTGTTTCATACCAACGTATGTAATTTGAACTGGAAGTCGTATCCTTTTTCCTTCTTTTCAACAAGAAACACATTCGCTACGTGGGTTTGGGTAAAAAAAGTAGGGTTCCAATGGCAGAAAAACGCCAACTTTGGTGATCACCCATTTTATTAAGTTAGCAACTGTTCTAGACATTTTCTGCTATGTTAAATTATTTTCTTTTCATTTTGTTAACAAAATATCTTAAAAAAGTGGAGGTTTTGCGCACTCAAATGGTAAATCAATTTTCTCCATTTAATTTTTGTTTATTTTTCTGCCAACAAATTCCATCCAAACGAAGTAACAGACATTGAAAAAAGAATTCACACAAATCTGAATGGTTAGAATTTTTAAAAGTGAAACTTTCCTGAAAATCCTGCATTCGTGCTGTGAGATCTTAATCTTTGACAATTGATATCTTTTTGCTAAGTTTTTTTTTTAAAAAAGGGGACTGAAATCTTCAGTTAAGTTTTCCCTTTTTTCCTGTAAAATAAATGATGATTTATAAAGAAATTTCATATTTTTAGCTTTAAGCGAAAATTGCACGTTTGTAAAATGTGGAAAAGCGAAATGAAATCAGATTTCTGACGCTTCCAGTTATTTATGAAAGTAGAGAATCGCTTTGGGATTCATGACAGTGAAATCAGATTTCGTAACAATTTCTTCAACATTTTTTGGGGATGAAAATTCGATTATACTTTGCGGCTGAGTGTGGCGTTGAAACGGAAAAAAGAATGACATAAAAAATTTCGATGTCCCTTTTTTTTATTTTTACCGAAATTATATCTCAAGAATGGCAATAAGATATGAAAATCCTGGCAGTCTATACGATTGTATGTCAGTTGTAATGAGATTTCCTTGAATATTTTCTTTGTTGGTGTAGTGAGTCTTGTTGCTGATTCTAAAGAGCATTCAAAGGGGGAAAATTGGCACGTATCAAGCGTTTTTTGGAATCAGGTTGCCGTCTACTTTTCCAATTTCATTTGAATAATTTATATAATTGTATATATTTTTGATTTTCATCGTTAAAGAATTTGTTAAAGTTTTGAAGAATTTTTCAATTTTATGCGATTATTTTCGAGATTTTGGGGCAAGCTCATCAGTCGTGAAAAGTTTTTGGTGTTTTAAAGTGGGGTTTTTCAGGCTTTTGATTGTGAATAAAAAAAAACGTGACATTTGTAAGGTTTTTTTTTTGGATTTTTACCAATGGACTGCCGAAGAGAAACACCAACAATTTATGTATTTATGAGATGAAAATGCTGAATAGTGTAAATTTTAGTTTGTTAAAAAGTGTTAAGTAATCTTTACTTACACAGCCGGGGATCGAACCTAAACCTTCCTCGTAACCACTTTGGTGTCGTTACCAAACACTCCTAAATCCAAAAATTTGATAATTCGTAAAATTTAAAACATTTGCTCAACGCCACTTGAAATTTTCACACAAAACCGAAGGAATGTTTCCCCAAACTTACCAGGCTTTTATACTCGGTTTATTTTCAATTTCGATAAGAACCACTTAAGGCACTTTCGGAGACATGAGTGGATTTATTAACGAAAGATTCCTCCCTTCAAACACATTACTTAGAATCCCACTAATATCCTCATATTCGAATTTTCTCGCATTATTGAATACATCTTTAGGTGGAAAAATATACTCAGATAGCTCAGAGAGACTTAAAAAAAATTTACGAAAGGATTTTGATTCCATTATCTGGTAACAAGGAAAATAGGTGCCTATCGCAAGAAGCTGACTTGTCGGGCTTTCCTTTTTTGGATTATGAGATACATTTCCTGAAGGGTCCTGTTTTTCCTGACAAAGAATTTATACAAAGAAATCGATAAACTTTTAAATCCCGTGCATTTAGTTCTCAAAAATTGACTTATAGAGGTCAATTCAATTTAACCCTTTCACCTTTTTCAATTTGCTCATGGAAGAAATTTTCAATTTGGAAATTAATTTGTGATGCTTCGATGGGGACATCTTTAAGCATCAAAAAAAATAAAGCAAACCAAAATAAGAATTTCATTGGGAAGCCTCTGGTAAACTTCAATTAAGATTTTTTTTATGACAATTAACTTAAATGTTGTCTGTTGTCTTGAAGTTTCGGGATGTGATCATTTCTGTGCTCTGTGCTTTTTGTTCAGTTTTATTTTAAGGGTAACATTTTAGGGTTATCTTTTTTTTATTCTTTTTATTTGGTCGTTTTGCAACACCTTTTCTTTGCCAACATTGTAAGAAACGGATTTTTAAAAAAAGGTCATCGTGGTATCTGAGTTTTTGTCTCTTATTTCTGTTTTCGGGATTTTTTGTTATTAGCGAAGCGGTTAATAAGCTTTTTTAATTAGGAATAACATCTGAAAGTTTTCTTTGTAAAATTAAGTAGCTTAACTACAGGAATTTTAAATCAAATTACTCCTTCAAGAAATTACTAAAAACGTATTTGTGATTTATATAAGGATGTTTAAAAATGAACTCATAATAATTTGAAAAAGCCTACTTTAGAAATCTTGAAAATATAGAACTATCAATTCGAAGAATCTTAAGAAAACATACTAATTTAGAGATACGAAAATTTCCTTGGAGGGGAGGAGGTGGTGGGCGGTCGGCAAAAAGTTTTACAGCAAAGGCTTTTGTGAGAGGTTCTCCATCTACATTGAAAAGTGTTTCTTAATCGATTAAACGGTTCAAAAGTTAACAGGCGAGGGGTTACGAACATGAAGGGAGAGGGAAATTTTTTTCGGAAGTTGGATTTTTTAGACGGGTTTTCTGTTCTAAACTCTAGAGATTACAGTCAGAAAAATTGTGTACATTTAAATAATTACGTTTCAAATGTGTTCAAACGTCTAAAAATTCATTTCTTCTACATTACAAAACAATTTAAATATTTACACTAGAGCGCTCAAATCTCTCAATAATTATTTTTTATTTGATTAACAAACATTTGCACAAAACCAATGTGGATTTTAAAAAAAACTAAGCACGTGCCTAGAATAGATTCCAATTCAAGATGTTACGAATTAATTTTACTTGTTAAAATGCAATGTAGACAAACTGAAAACCGTCAAACGTATTTTTCCATGATACATCTGGAAATATTAGAGTTTTAGATTTTACAGTACTTTTTTGTAGATCTTTTGATATTGAGAGTTAATTTATTATACGATAATGTAACGTGCTTTTAGTCATTTTGCAAATTAGCATAAATCGATTGAAAATATTTTTCCAATTAACTGCTTTGCTGTTGTAAAATTAATCTTTTTCTGTATCTTAAATTGAATTTCCACTATACAGCATAATTTGAAGGTTTCTAGTACTTGCTTGGTTCATTAGAATCCAACTTTTTTTTTGCGTTATGTAACGATTTGGGTGTACGAGATTGTCATTGCATAAACGTTAACGGCACGACCGTATTTTGCATAATTCGAGCGAGTTTTCGCATTTAAATTACATTTAATAGAATATTAGTCCTTTAGAAACTAGATAGGCATCTTAAATTTCAAAATTTGACATCTGTCGCATTGGTTATATTGAGCCACAAATAAAATATACTCATCCTAAAGATAGCTGATTAGTAAAAAACGTAGAATATATACATACTTAGTTAACAATTTTAATTAATTTAAACTTCATTAATTCATAAAGTTTGTAAATATATCAGTTTTTGTTGAGTCACATTCAAACGCGTCCTGGGTCGCACGCGGCCTGCGGGGTGAAAAAGGTTCCGAATGTAGGCATTCTGCCCCGGGAACTAAACTTTTGTCTCAGATTTTTCAAATTAATGTTATAATTTATCAAACGCTAGAAAAAAAAGTATTTTTTCGCCTAAACGCGCCTTTTTTCAACGATTTTCCACAAGAAAGCCATGGTTTTAAAAAAAAATTAATCTGCGGCGCATTTCTGCGATGATATTTCTACAATTGCTGTTGCAAACAACGCAAAGCGTGTAACAATTTAAGCTAATTTTCGCTTGGGACTATGTACAGCTTTTGATTTAACTAAATTTATCGCATTCCGTTTAGAGAAATTTGTCTGCGGCGCATTATCTATTTTTCATTGGGTTTCCTATAAATCAAGTTTTATTTTTTACATATATTTTTTTGTTTTGTGGATTCTTCCATACATCAAAATTCAGTCTGATCAATCTTTCTTTATCAAAATTTTCTAACAACATTTTCTATCAAAATTCGGTACGAACTTGTCATATAAAATATTTGACAATTGACCCGTGGCAGTTGTAGCTTTTCTCATGTTTGACTTTTGCAAAATATAAACTCAGCCTATGTGAAATATTTAAAATCATTAAATTTATTTCTTTATAAATAAATTCCCCCCTTCAATCCTAGAACTTCCAATTTTTTTTATCCGGTATCTTGGAGAAGGTTTAAACGTTATTTAAATCTGATTTATATGAAAACCGCCTGGTATGAATTTAAATGACATTTCCAATTATCATGCTGTACAATTTCCTTGTTTATGCGCAAGGCTTGATTAAGGAAATTATATGGAAATGTACAATACTACCAAATTTATTGCCATTTAGTGAAAATTTTGCTACATTTACTTTACGTACCAATACTTGAACTAATCGACAACATTTTATAGCAAATATTTATAAGGACCAATAACGAAATTTTTAAACGGCAAGAACTCAGTTGTATACAAAATGATTGCCATTAATTATTTAGATTTGTTTAGCAGCGCAATAGCCATAGTAAATTGTTAATTAGAAATCTAAATCTTTATCTGTGAGTTTTGTCTGTGCTGTGTGGTTAGACGACAGAAATCTAATAAAAAACCACGATTATGTCTTTAAGTCAGTAACCGCTGTCTCAACTCCTAGACAACACCCTAAGAATTACATTAAAAAAATCAATAGAATTGACTTCTGAACCCTTTCCAGACTATTTCTTTTATCATATTCAATCCAGCGTTGCGTGACAATGTTAAATTACTGACACGATTCCAACTAAAAACGTCACCCAAACTAAAGTCTATCAGACCGACTATCTTTAGATAAAAATAAAAATAATCATAATCATACTGGTAGTAAAAATAGATGAATAAAATCATCGATCCTCAATGGAACCGATTATTCTGATGTGGTGCCATTAGAACCGATTTAGACCTATGTCTCTATAGATATAATATTATTTGACTCCTTCCATAGTTTATATCATTTGTTAACTCTCCATTAAACCTCAAACTGAACTATCTTGTTAAACTTGAATTAAATGAAAAATTGGAGTAAAGAACCTTAAATAAAATTCAAGGCTTTCGCGTGCCAATCAATTATTAATGAATGGTCAAAAGCAAAATAAAACTGAAAACATAAAAAAAAATCTATTAAAAGTGGATTAACTATTCATTAAAGTTCAATTCAATATTATGTGATCACATCAAATATAAAGCGTTAGATATTTGTTGTGTAGGACGACATCCAATATGATATTTTAACATTTCGTGCCGCCAAATTCAATTAAATTTAAGATTACATACATCGACCGTCATGCAATTCAAAATTAACCAATTGTTGAATTATTTTGTCAAATCGGAGTATGAAGATATCTTAATTCACCATTGAAAGCAGTATCTATTGGTTGATAAAATTGTTCAATTATGTGATTTCCCAAAAAAGGGTATAGGCGTTCGGTTAGAAGTATGTTTCCCAGTAATTTTTGAAGTCCTCAATGAAGAACATTCAACCACATTGCGTTAGATTACTTGAAATGGCGTGGTTGATTTTAGCAATTTTTGCAGCAGGAATTTTCCTTTCCTCTGACCCCTTCACCATCCATCTCGTAAACGAGTCAACCGATTTTTGTGGGGTCTCCTCTATTGTATAGTGGACTCTTTGGAGAGCATATACGCAGAGAAAAAAATAGTAAATTTAACTACTTTATATTGGAAAGTCGGGACTATCATTAAAATTGTTAATTTCAATTAGAAAATAGTTAATTTCAATTACAAAATAGTTAATTTCAATTGAAAAAATAGTAAATATAACTACAGAATAGTAAATTTCACTACCAAGGGTTAAACTTCTTATAAAAATTGTCGATTTTAACAATTTTTGTAATCGAAATTAACTACTTTAATTCCCATTTGAAAAAAGTTAAATTTACTATCTTTTCTTTGCGCATATAACCCAAAAAAATGCCAACTTGCCCCCCTTCTGACCCCCGGTCCTGCTATATCTGAGACCAGTGAACGAATTTTAATGGGGTTTTCGATATTAAACGGAGAATATTACGAGATACATATATCGTTCATCGAGTGTAATAGTGGCACAACTCAAAAAAAAAAAAATTTGAACTGCGAACGCATATAATCGAATTCAAAGGAAATAAAATTTCCTGCATTTTTCCCTTGAACGGTTTTTACGTATCTTTAACGGTTATAAAGATATTTGAAAAAATATTTTTTTCTACATATTTTTTCCGAAACTAAATATTGCAGAGGAAAGTTTTGCGTTGATCGCAACTGATGTTTTTTATTGGTGTGACGGTGTCAACGATCGGTGTCAACGTTTATAAATATATTCGTAGTTAAACTAATAGCCCCATATAATATTCTACGAACAATGTATTTAATAATACTAGAATTCTGTTCCATAATATGTTGATTGTATGCGCATATAAATTGAAAATATTGTAAGTTGTTTGCTTGTTTTCATTAATTCAACTATGCAACAATATTCAAGATAAAATGGGTCATGCAATTGTTGAGTACATTCACTTGTTGATGACCAGCAATTTCCACCATTGCTGCGAATTAGAAGAATTGAAAAATATTTCCTCCATTTGAAAATTAAAATCAGCAAAAAACGTTTTTTTTTGTTCTTTTTAAGTAGTTTTTCGTTAAATGGATAGCACTATTCATAATGTTTAAAAAAAAATCATAAACATTGAAAGAATTGCACGTTTCGCACGTGAAAGTTTTAGCAGTCGCGTTCCATTAATTTTTTGATAGCTCGTTAAGTTCTTGTTATTTACCTGGAAAAGCGTATAACCACTTGTAATAGTAATTGAATATTTTTATGGCGGTATGTTTCCTTGCTTTTGTGACGTTTAGAAAATTTTCATGAATATTTGCTGTTCTTTTGGTAAGAATATTATAAAATATCTTTTGCGAAAAATTTTCTGGTAAAATGCATTAAATCAGTATTTCCCAACCTGAGGTACATGCAGGGGTTGCAAAGTGTTTTAATCCAAAAAATAAATTGAATTTCTATTAATAAATGAAAATATGCCTGTAATTTAATTCTGAAATCATTTTGGTATTCGATTTGGAAGGTACTTATCAAGTTCTTTGTAAAATTAGAAAATTTTATTATGCCTATTCTGGAATCCGAAGAAGCGTTAAATTTGTTCGATTTCCCCTCGATTGAACGCAATTTATATTCTTGCATCCGCTCCATTTTACTTCCGTTCGATTGCGTATGATTTAGTATCGTTTTGAGGGTAGAATTACTCGTTGCAAGTTTCAGAACACCAGAATACCAATCTACTTTACCTAATGTAGGTGATCGCGCGTCTAGCATAGGCTAAATTTTCCTGGAGCAATCCAATTATGCCGTACGCAAGCCGACGACTTTTACTATATTTTTCTGAGTGCAGCAAATCAAATACTTCACTCTACAATTAAAGTAGTCCTTCGATGAATATTTCCTTCAATGTTGTACTGAAACCTTAATTGACATTTAACATCGAGAACAACTTATGTGTTTAACATGTTGGCTGCCGTATGACCCACCGGTGATTCACACCGTATTTTTTTAAAATGACGCCGCGTGTACCACCGGTTCAGCACAGCACACTTTATTCTGTAACAGCACATTTCAATACATTTTATACACAATTAATAATCACTATCTTTTTATATGGTGGCAGCCTACATGTTACTACTCTATTTTAGGACAACCTTTAGTACTATTAGCGCTTTTTTGAGCTTTTAATTATAGTTATCGATTCGGAACAGAAAAATGTTCGCCTGCGGCCCAAATCGTTGACGTTTGTTACGTTTGTTTGTTTAAAATTCTTAGTAAGTATATTTTTTCGATATAGTTTATGCCCACATTTTTTATACAATGATATAATGGATACGCGAGGAAAAAAAACAAGTTCGGTAAGGGGTACGTTCCCTGCGAAAAAGGTTGGGAAACACTGCATTAAACCATTACCATATTTAAGAATGGCAAAAATGACGAAATTGGACAATACGCATCGTGGTTAGGGCTTTTCTACAAGCTTTAATTGAACGAAATTTGGAGTATTTTTTTTATTCATGACTTTTGTCTGTAATTACTTCCACTTCATTGAACCATAAATTACGTTTTACTCACTTCAGATAAATTTTTTCGCAAAAATTCACAATTAGCAATGAAACTGATTTATGTTCATAACTAAAGGTGGTTTACTACATTCATATCTATAGAAACCATGAAGAAGTTCGCATGCATGCTGAAAATCACGTCTACCTAACAAAATGAACCATTCATACTTTTATGATGCAACATGAGCAACATAAAATGCAAGTGAAATAAACTTTGATGACGTTTACACTGGAATTTCATTCATTGCATCATAATTTTCGTTATTCCCAGTTTCAAAAGTGATTTCGATGTTTCCTAAAGAATTTAATTTCATGTTCTGCGTCATCATAAACATCATCCACATTATTTGTCTAGCCTCGTACGGAATGTTTAGAGTATGTAAAAGGGGCTTGTCCAGTTTTACTGGTTTGTTGTCATTATCTAGATTTGCGAGTAGATTCTCTATGAAAACTGGTATCGTGATACCAGACGATTGCCTTCTTTGGTTACAGACGAAATAAGAGCCACCTAGTTACTTGTATGTATCTGATTCAGATAATTTATCGAAAAATGAAATCAAAAATTCTGCACGGAAAACTTTTTTTTTTAAATACGGAATGTGTTTTGTAAAAATGGGAAACATTTACTGATGAAAACATAAGAAAAGCTACAATTGCCAGGGGTCAATCGTCAAATACTCTCTGTGATAACAGACAAAATGTTTGTTTAAATAAATCCATTTGTATAGGAGAGGGGGAAACGAGTGGTCTGATTGGATTTTGATGTATGGAACGGTTATGTAAAATTATATCCTAAACATATTTTACCTTTATAAATTTGTCAATACGACTCACCGATTTTGAGAAAATATATAAAAAGCATTCAATTTGTATAGGGGAAGGGGCAACGAATTGTCCAACTGGATTTTGTTGTATAGAGAAGTTATGTAAAATCATATATTCTAAACACATTTCATCTTTATAAATTTTTCGATACGATGTACAATTTTTAAGAAAACAGGAAAAAAGTTTTAAGGGAAGCAGTGGTCCCATTGGATTTTGATGTATGGAGAAGTTATGTAAAATCCTATTCTAAACACATTTTATCTTGTAGCACATCACAAAAGCACGCTACTTGTCTATTGTGTGTGAACATCGCACGCTACCTTTGTAGCTGCAGTACAAAAGCAGCACAGTAAAAATAGCCAAGTGTGATCTAGCATTATGTCTACCGTGACGTTAGCTGTCAACATATGTCCTCACGATATTGATTTTATTCACGTTTTCGAACATTTTTCTCCGCTCTCACGGGAGTGTGGAAGCATCTCAAAATTAAATTTCAATCAATTAATCGCACCTTTGAAATTAATTGCACATTCATATCCAAAGTTTTTAGCGGTGGATTTTCGCTTTAAAAATCCAATCAGATGGTCTACGTGAAGACGATCATTAATTCGCTACATTTTAAACATCATATGAGCAGAAGTAATCTGGAACAGTGCCCTGGCTATTATATGTGTAGGTATATGCTTTTTATGTTAAAAATCCTCAGAAACTTGCTTCATTCTATTCTTCGTCATGAGTGCTCCCCTTGCATGAAAGACGAATGGAAGTCGTATGGATATATGCGATATATACATATTGTACGTTGAGTAATGAGAACCGGTTACTGATAATTGGAAAAAAATTAAAGGTGTGTACTTTGCATTTGGCCAGGTAGCTTTCATCGGCAAACGAGAAATTCGAATAGACGAGACGATTCAGAGACGTCTGAATGGTTCTTGAATTTCGCGAAACATTTCGCAATGGAATCACCAGATGGATCTTAACAATTTGGACATGCATCACTTATATGTATATCGCTTTTCATTAATATCGATAGATATATATAGGATAGTCTCGGCTGGCTCAAATATTTCTTTTCTAGCAAATATTCTTTATTGTGTATCACTTACGTATATCTCACAAATAAATGCAGCTTTAATAAAACCTATGACCGTAATCCGATATGTTTGTTATGCAATTAACCACAAACGTAAAACTCAAACAATCGGCTTAGAACGATTGCGATTATTTTTTGTAATTTACTTGAAGACAAAATTATTATTCGGCTAGAACGATTATAAACAACACGTAATCTCGTAAGTAATAAATAAAAAAAAATATTGACGATTTTATTTTGTGTGTGATTCGGCATAAGTATGGAAACTTGTTGAGCCCCCTTCAGGTTGATAAGAAGAAAAATATCGACGTCGATGAATCTTGGCAAAGGCGTTGTCGTGTCAATACAAGATTTTCTGCCGATATTTCGACGTTTTTACTTTTTTCTTCTATAGAAGGAAAGTATTGTATTTAAAACCGAGACCGACTCCAGAACGGGGGCTGATAGAAAATTTCTGATCGTTTCAGGTAAAATTATGGGGATTTTTGTGCACCTGTCTGTCGGTCTGCCCGTTTCACGTATCTCAAATAACTCGAGAATGCGTTGAGCTAGCGACTTGATTTTTTTTGTAAAAAAGCTTTACAAAAATCGTAGTTTTCTATCAACTTTTGGAAAACTGACGGTAGCTCTAACGGGTACTACCCATACATTTTTTTTAAAAAAATACGGTTTTTGAAAAAATCTCGAAACCTATGCACTTTTATAAAAACATGTATATAACCAAATTTATAACAAATAAAATTTCCTGCATTTTTTTCGTTTAACGGTTTTTACGTATCTTTAACGGTTCTCAAGATATTTGAAAACATATTTTTTTCATATATTTTTTCCGAAACTAAATATTGCAGAGGAAAGTTTTGTGTTGATCACAACTGATATTTATTTGTTGTGATCAACACAAAACTTGTTAAATAGAATCAAAACGCTTGTATTGATAACATTAATATTTTCTGCGTTTTTTTTTAAATTTAGAGGTTATCAAATTGATATGGTAGAAGAACACATTTTACTGCAAACGTAGAAAATGATGTAAAATGCCTGCTTTTTAAAAACGACGTGCCATTGAAATAATTTTAAAATATTTACAAAATGTTTACGCATTTTCTTTTTATTTGTTGCATATTTAAAAGTGATATTTTTTACATTTCGGGTTGATATTTATAAATTGGCTTATCAGTTGAAAATAAATATTTTCTTTCATTTCTTGTCATGTGATACAATGTTGGCACTGCTGGTAATTGAGGTTTCTTTCATACCATTTCCCTACTCCACTCCCGCACCTACAATTTTACTTGTATTTGCAAATCATTAATGGGATTCCAATATAATATTCGTAGAGCATCCCTTTTAGCATATGTTGTGTGTGTTGCGCATATCTGCGACTAGAAGTGGATTTAAGTGCAGGCGCGCACTGCGGTGGTACGCATGTATTTAGAATGGTGCTAAAGTAGCAATTTCAGTTTTTGAAACATGTGAAAATCAGTAACTTTTGGCCAAAGAGGGAGGGGTATGTGAAACTTACCACTGAATCACAGCATGCCACATACTAACCCTTAGATTCACCAGTTCAGTTGCTACCAAGCTATACGCCAGTGGCATAACTAGGGGTAAAATACCCCCGCAAGGGGGAGGGGGGCGGGGCTTGGCCGAAAGTTGGCTCCCAAGGGGAAAGCGGGTCGTGGGGGGGGGGGGGGCTTCAGACTAATGTCAGGAATATACGAGTCTGCAAACAAATTTTTTTTCTAAATAATGGCTTTTGGTCGGAAAATCAAGTCTACAGTAATATACGATCGCTTTTCGTACAAGATTCACAAAAAAATCAGCAGGAAAGGAGCCCCTTCATAGGGACAAAGCATGAAGTTACGCTTGAATTTGACCTATAGTGCATGTTTCTTTAAGAAATTATTTTTATCATTTTTTTTGGAATGGTCTCAATCATCATTGCGAGCAAAATGGTTTTCTCGAACATTGGGCCCCAATGAGATTTCACGGGGGAGGGGGGCATTGATTCCTAGGTACGCCACTGTTGTACGCTAAAAATATAAAACTAATTACAACAATCAAACAAATTGGTTTATTAGCAATAACAACACAAAAACATAAAATCTACGGGAAAAACACGATGAAAATTTCTTAAGTAAAGCGAATTAACATAATTAAAGGTATTCAGGCGATTTATGAAAATGAAGTGGCAAACTTACTTCTAATACCATTCATTAACCGCACTTATTTTCTTATTTTCGAAAGAAGTCCAATGTAATCAAACTTTACTGGACTAAGAAACGATCAATTTCCACTTTGCTTTAACTGAAAGAAATTTCTTAACGAGTTTAGAGTTTTTCATTTCGGATTTTCATCTAAAAAATCATCTTAGGGGCGTGTCGCGTATTTATAAAAAAAACGTACTAATAAAATAATATAGAAACAAATTTATTATCATCGTTAGCTTTCGTTTGGCATCCTAAATAACAAATTTTCCATCCATTTACAAGCATTTCTAGCTTAAGTTACTGCAATAACTCAAGTTAGAAAAAAAAGAAAAAAAAAATATGAAAAACAAGAAAATTCCTTGAAGAAGTCTATCAAACGAGGCAGAAAATTTATCTTTAGGTATTTCGTCTGGTTTTTTGAGAATTTTCCTTGTTATGTCAATTTTCAAGGACGAAGAAATTCGATGAAATTTGTTAGATTGATGATGGACTCCAATTAATATTTAGAATTTTCACGATTAAAATGGGAAATTATTGAAGATGGTGGGAGGGGATAAACCTGAAAAAAAAAAAAAAACTTTTACTTGTGATTTGAAGGTTTTCAAGTGAAAATGTTATTTGCAGAAAATGCGTGTTAATTTTGATTTTTGTTTGCTGCTAGACAGACGACTAATTTTCGAGTCAAGCAAATTTTTCAGTTCATTAACCATAATTTTCTTGAAAAGTTGATTAATATGTTAGGAATTTTCTTTACAACTCGCCCCTATTTTGTTGTAGTATAAGTTTAGAGTGACCATATACGTCCTGGAATGGCTGGGACAGTTCCGAGAAGACGCAAAGTCGACGCCGCGACCACAAAGTCAAGAAATTAGTAGGTATTTAAGTTTGGCTTATAATGTAAAGATTGTTAAGAAATTTTACTTGTTATGTTATCCAATTAACACATAGTAAACAGACATGAAAACAAATCTTCATCATCTTAAATTATGGTCAATTTACGTCAAAATATTTAAAGAATTCAGGCGACATAATTTTTATTTTCTTCTATGTTCATTAGATCCCAAATTTTTCATTCAACAAAATTTTATGTTGAAGATAATAACTGACCGTCAACCGCGTGGCGACCTTTTTTGTAACCTTGTTTTGCAATCAAGAAAATTAGTTCAGTCAGAATATGGTTTAAGCTTTTCCAACATGAAAAAAAATCCATTACGTCCGCGTTTTATACCGTCAATTTTTTAAAATACATTTCATATATGTCTATATGTTTCTACTATAACTCATCAAAGATTTATCGATAAGCTTCATTTCTCTTCAGCTCGATTCTATTTTTTAGATAAGACTTACAGGATTAGCTAGAGGGGAAAAAATATATTAAATGACTGAAAGAAAATAATAATAATTTGCCACAAGCAACCGTACCCTCCTCCACAGAATCCAATCGCGTGATGCCATCTAAAAATAATTCACCTGCCTAAAAAAAATAATATAAATCCAAACCATATAGAAAAAATCTCCTCAAATTTTCTCAGAATTTTTTTCTGTTTTTCTGTCGAGAATAGAACATCGGGTTTCTGTTTAAAATGCGGCTCGTGCATAGTTTTTGGCCAAGAACTCAGCGAAAAAAATACTAAAATCATCAACAAAATACGAAAAACAACAGAAAACGATTTTATAATTAGCTATCATACTAAAAAAAATATAAAATTTATCGCGGTATTAGTTTGACAATCACAAAAAAAAAATATTGCGGAAAAATTCATTCAAAGAATCAAGAAATTTCATAGAATGAAAAATTCACGCGAAACTGCTAAAAAATCTTGAAGTTTTGATGATTTTATGGTAAGAGTTGGTTTAGAGCGATGCAATTACTTTATGTTGTTTACAGCCATTTGCACCAACGAATTATAGCAACTTATGTTCAACTTAGGGGGCGTATAAAGTAAGTCACGCTAATTTTCGTGGCAAAAGGGAATTTAGTTTTGTTATTTCTGAAAATCGTGTCTGTTGTAAATTCATCTCAACCACTTTTCCTATATTTTTAATCTGCAAGTTTGATTTTGAAAAAAAAAAGAAATAAAAAAAATCATATTTACTAAAATTTGTTGAATTTGAGTCGAAAGAAACTTCGATCTGTCATTATTTTGTGAATGCTTGAACATTTTCAAAGACCGATTAGAAAGATCAGATTTGTCTCAATTTTTGTTTGTCACTATCGAGTTAAAAAAGTCCTTCGGCATGCAACGAAAATTGCGCCGCAGTCAAAATTTTGATTGAAAAAATGCGTACAGGTGGAAATTATTGCGCAGCGAGTGAAAAGATTTAAATGCGAAGGTCAAATATACTATTTAATTAGGGTTGCCATTCGAACCTCTTTTACCACGGAAGATGTCCTATATTTAAGGACGTGCGGGAGTACTTTTGTTCTTTTTGAGGGCAGCGAAATGCATCCATAGAAAAGCAGTACCCAGACGCCTTAAATAGAGGACAATGTCGGGGAAAAGAGCTCCGGAAGACAATGCGACGTTAAATTGACGTAAAAGTTGCTACAGAAGCGTTTCTCAATTTTTTTTTGTCCTTTGTGGGGTTCGAATTTAACGTAACGAACTTCCAAATATTTCAATATTTTGACTAAAGCGCGATCTCCACACAGCAATTTTTTTATCTGATAAAAGTATGGGATGCACTTATGCAAAGACATAACTGACTGTCTGTCAGTTTGGCCGTTGTCCGTAACTTATATAACTCGAGAACGTGCTGATCTAGCGACTTGATTTTTTTTGTAAATATATTTTACAAAAATCGCAGTTTTCTATCAACCTCTGGAAAAGTAACGGTAACTATAATCTACATTTTGCTTATAATCTACATTTTGCTTTAACGGTTTTCTTTTATCTCTAACGATTCTCAAGATATTCGAACATATCGGGTCTTTCAACAAGGACATAACAATTTTGTATTTGAATAAAACACAGAATAATTGAGATATCGGGCTGAAATTTATTCCAGGTGTAGTGGACATGTTACATTTAAGTATGAAATTCGATGTCGTTCATATGGCCACCGCGAGCATTGCACTGATTGATTCTTTGGAGCCAATTTTCCACCACTCTTCCACACATATCGGCCGGCACGTTGGCAAGTTCGCGTTCGATATTGTTCCTGACCTCCTCTACCGTTGTTGGCTTGTTGGCATAAACCAACGATTTAACATAACCCCATAAAAAGAAATCCAACGGCGTTAAATCGCATGAGCGAGGTGGCCATTCGACCGGACCATTTCTCGAGATTACACGATTGCGACCACCGACTCAGAATTTCGGTAGTAAGTTTTAATAATTTCAAAACGTTGCTCGTTCGTGAACTTCACCATGATAAAAATGTAAACCTTGACTGACGTTTTAGCATTGCCAGATCATAAAAAAAGTTTTAGGGTGCGTTTTTATTAAAATACAAAATTGTTATGTCCTTGTTGAAAGACCCTTTAATTCAGTTTTTTTTGAAAAGCTCTCGAAAACTATGCGCTTTTATGAAAAAATGTATGTTACTTAAATTTTTAGGAAACCAAATTTTCTATATTTTTTTCTTTGACGGTTTATACATATTTCTTACGATTCTCGACATACTGAAAAAAAAAAGTTTTTCAAAAACTTCTCGGAAAGGAACAAATTCTGAATAAAATACGCGGAGAAATTCAAGAAAAAATCGCAAGTGTAAACGGGACCTAATTCTTTCCATTATATTTTTTCCCTTCGAAAAACTTCAAAAAAAGAAACAAAATACTTCAATAGTTTTAAATCTCAACTCCAACTCCTCCAAACTTGCAACTTAAACAACCTATACCTACTTATTAAATTTTCATTAGAATTGAATTATTGCCACGTGCTACAAAAGAATTTCCTTGGATAAATTCATTTCACGTTGTTGGACTTATCATAATACCGTGATAATATCAATAAATGTTGCTTGTGGGCGAAAAATATAACAAAATTAATAGAGGCAGGAATACAATGTCTTGAGAGAAAGGGCAAAATAATTGTGTGCCGATGTCTTGTCATCTATTTTTATATCATCATTTTTATAATGTTCGATGTCAGTCGCAGGTCCTCCAGTGCTATTTATGTCGCTTTATTTAAACGAGTTCAATGACTTTCATAACAAAATTTGTTTGGCTTTTTGATAAATTTCCGCAAAATCTTGCTGTTTAAAAATAAAATTCAAAAAAAACTATTTCCAATCATGATGTTCTAATGAATCTCTTCAAGTATTTGAATTTTATTCAGAAAGCATCTTTAATGAAAATTTTCACAGCGGATATTATTATTTTTGTAATGCTGCAAAGTAATTTTCCCACCATAAATTTCTTTCTTTTCGCCCGGGAAATGAAAACGGACGGTTTTCCAGGAAAACAAATGCAAGAAAAATTCGACCAGAATCTTCTTCTTTCGTTGATGGACAGCTGTTTTGTTTTTTTCCACGTCTTTCTGTTCGATTTTCCCTATTCTTAGTTCTTTCTATGGGGCAATTTTTTAGTAGTCGGGGGAAAAGAAACCGCAAGTGATACCAATGATGTTAAAACGAAGCTGATGGAGATCATGGACAAAAAACGAATGAATTATTCAGGAGGTGTTTTATTTTGGTTTCGACGACAGGTTTTTTATTTGCTACTTTTTTTTCATTCACTAAGATGGAATAAAAATACAACAGTAAAAGTGTTTTTCTATCGAAGACTTTCTTAGAGTGTCCTAAGAGTAACCGTTTTTAACCATAATGTATTATTTTTGAGCTTTTTTCTTCCATTAATTTGTCTCTGCGGTTTTAATCTGAAACTCATTTTACGATTAGAGAGACATTTGCGTACGACTCTGAGGTGTAAATTTGTGAATTTTATTGAAATGGTAAAAAAGAGATGAAAAGATCTATTCTTGCTATAATAGATTTTTTTTAGAAAAGAAAAAAAAAGATTGTTAGATTGATGAAATGGAAATAAAATTAAGTTAATTAATAAAACTCGTTTTCTGACATCTTATTTATTAAATTTTTGTACTCTATAGCTATGTTTTTTTTTACCGCAAATTTTTTATATATTCTCGGAGTTAGCAGACCCAGATATTTTTCTGGATTTTGCATATCTGAGCTGAAGAAAATGGCCGATATTCGTCACATTCAGAGTTATTGATAAAAACCTCACAATTTTTCTGCATTCGCCATTTTCACATAATTATATCAGTTGTCACAACCAGAGATGCAAATCAAACGTTTTTGGAGTGTAGTTTGGTTCTGATTCAAGGGCGAATTGGATTTCTGGTTTTGGTTCCTAAGACTTCAAAATTTGGTTCTGATTTTGGTTTACTGAATTTTTAATGGTTTTTAATGGTTTTTTGACGAATATCGGCCATTTTCTTGCTTTTCGATCTTACACAACAGGGATGTCAAAAAAGAACCGATTAAACCGTTTACCCGGTGTTTTTGCTTCGGTTAACAGGTTTTTTTCTGTTTTTTTTGCACGGTTATACCCGGTTGTTTTTTAAAGCCAAAAACCGTTCAAAAAAACCGATCATTTTTTTTCTATGGAAAAATAATTTTAAAACAATTTTCGTGCAACTGATTTGTTAGAAACACTTCTTTTTAGGCACTCTAAACCAAATACAATATCATATTGTGCCATTTATGGCCTCTTAATGGATTATATGGCACTTCACGTCTTTTGTTTGTACACGGTTGGAAATCGTGGTGTAAATTGCTTTAAATTACCCACAAATTTTCTATATCACATTACTGAATACAAAAAGTCTTATCGTTTTGATAAATCCACGATTTATCAAGTAGAAATGATACAAAATTTCGCATTTATTCCATACATTTGTTTTGATAAATAGCAAATATATCAAAATGATAAAAAAAATCCGATGGATTTTTATGCATACATTTTTTTATCAAAATTACACCAATTTTGCTAACCGTGTATTATAGTGTATTTGTTGCGTCTAAGACCTAACCTACCCAATTTGAACAAAACGGTTTTTCGGTGTTTTAATAACCGGTTTTTAAGACCCGGTTAAACCGGCCCGGTTTAAACCGAAGTCTTAAAAACCGGTTTAACCGAAAACCGGTTTTTTTTTCAAAAATTGGACATCCCTATTACAGAAGATTTGTTCTGGTCGAAAAACATTCCACATGACAAGTCTGATTGAAAATAGAAAATAATAGGAATTTTTGAGTGTTACGAGATCAACATTGATTAACCTTTTTATTTTGTATTGTTCTTTCCGGTCAAATCCGGTCAATCCGGTCCATCCGGTCAAAAAGGAGATCCGATCAAAATGGCAGCACTGCCGTTAACGCCATAATTTTCGACAGAATTGACATAGAGATTTGAAATTCGGCTCAGAAAGGTTTCTAGTAAAACACAATTTTAAGATGTGAACGAGAAAAACCAAAAGATTCCTTCCCCGCTCCCGCTCCCGCCTACAAATAATATAATTTTTTTTTGCAAATTTTAGCGAAAACGACGCATTGTGTCGAAAAATTTATAAATTTAAAATGTGTTGAGAATATAATTTCACATAACTATTACATACATCAACTTTCACCCCCTGTCCTCTCCCCGATACAAATCAAAATTCGGTCTGTGCCAGTATTTCAGGATGCCCCCACTGCAATTGTAGCTTTTCTTATATTTTTTTCTTATTGACCTTTTGGTGAAGTTTTATAAATTTAAATTGATTAAGATTTCTCACCCCCAGAATTCTAAAAAAAGAAATCAATAAGAAACCAAAATTCAAAATGAATGAAATGAATTACTTTTTCATTTCTCATTCACATTTAAAATTCTCATGAATTTAATCATTTGAAGCGATTCCCAGCCGAATCACCTTTAAAACTTTTACCTTAGCAGAAGTTATCCTCTTGGGATCGAATTTTATTCTATTTAATTTTTTTTTGTTTGTATTGTTCCTGGCTACATTTTTGGTACGCAACTAATTGAACACAGCAAAGCTTTTAACAAAATTTTTGATTCTGCTTCTCAAATATTTTTACTTTAATAAAATTGAAGTTGGAACTTTTCCACCCTCAGTCGTATGCTATAAGCAAATAGAGAAATTGTTTACTGTGTAAATCCAATGGAAAATTACCTTATTTAAAGGTGGCCGATTTTAATAAACGATGAGAAAAAGAGTCGTTTTTAAAGATTTTCCTAAGATATAGTAATCCGAATCACAAGGTATTTATGACATCGGTTGCAAAATAGAATAAAATTGTATTAAATTAAAAATGATTGCGATGAGATGAAAATCGTCAGTGGGGCATTGTGATTAATGTCATTGTTTTCTTTTATCTTGTGGTATTTGATGACGTTTAGAGAAAAATTGTGGAAAATGCGAATTTTTTGATATTTTTTTCTCATAATTTGTCTTGTTCTTAATGACAGTCTCATGTTTCTTGTGCGTTATAGAAATCTCTTCGCTTTTTAAAATTTGTTTTTCGCTCAAAATTCATAAGATTCAGGTGGTTTCTAAACATTTCCGAACTTTCGAGACTCAAACGGCATCGAAAAGCAGGGGTACATGAGATTTGTTCTTTTAAACTTAAAAATGCAGCAATTTACGTAATCGGGTCTAAAGATTTAGACCTATGATTCACATCCGCGTACAAGAAGCGTAAAAAATGACGAGAACGACACATTATATTCGCTTCATGAAAATCCTGCCGCGATAGAGCGGCATTTGACGACTTTCGATTCGATACAGTGATTAGCTGTGGAACCTAAATGTCAGTTTCACTTTGAAGAAGCGTGTAATGGGAACAGGATCGACACGGTTGCTAAGGCAGTTTGAAGTTTCAGTTTTTTTATAGTTCCAGCCAGTGCTTAGGGGAAGACCCTTTAATGCCCAAGCACAGCTCGGGATGGCTGGATGGACAAAAGGAGATGCCGATTTATGTTCTCCTTGAACTTTTGCGGATTATAGTCCGGGGGGAACACATCGGATGGTAAATCGTTCCAAAGTCTTGTTGTTCGCGGAATGAAGGAACCCTTAAACTTTACTGCACGAAAATCAAGGAAGAAGTCGTGCGTACGTGCAGCTGCACGAGAGGTCTAGGTTAAAAATTTTGAAAACCAATTTCAATGTAAACAACGTATGTATTTTGGTTTGGACTGGAGAGCATGGATAAAAGAAAACTACTCGACTTTAAATCTGTTCGGCAACAAAAATCACAAGAATTTTTAGATCATAAAAAATTCAAATTTGAACCGAACCAAATTACTAAAAAGATTTCTTGTTTAAAAAAAAAATGGTTTGGTATTGGTTTACTAAAATTTCAAAGGTTCAGTGGTTTTTGGTTCCGTTAAAAAAGTCGATTTGCATCTCTGGTTTTGCGTAGGGGAGAGTATATACTAGAATAGCAAGTATTGGTAACCTTTGGATATTAAAAAAATATGAGGGTTGTCCATAGAATACGTCACACTTTGCAGATGTCAGTGGCTGGGATCTGCTGGCCGGTGGCGCTAAACTTCATTCAAAAAATCGGTAAAAGTATGACAAGGAGAAGGGGGGGGGGGGGGGGGGGGGGGAAGACCACCAAATTTTTTTCATTTAAATCATAGGTTTTTATTTTGAATATTTGTTATACATTTGGAATCTACATATTGCGTGGAGTTCGCAGAGATTCTATGTGACCCCGTTTGGAACCAACCAGATTAATGGCGAAATTGACAATACAATTTTACATAACTTTTCCATACATTCAAAATCAATTTGAGCAGCTATGTATGCAATTTTCACGTTAGGATAAAAACAATTGGAGGTTTCCAATATTTTTCTATCAAAATGACATCATCAAATGCCTGTGGTCTTTACATACTCTATTTCATGGCACTTTTATCACATTGCACAAGACTGTTCTTACTCACAAGCGATAACTTTAACGCAATTGTGGATAACAAAAATTTCTTGCGGTTTCATTTAAAACCGCGCCTTGATCCTCTTAAGAAAATTGCATTTATGCATCGTTGAAAAGTTTCATCTTTGAAATTTCAAGTTAGCTAAAACGTACACCCAAAGTTAATCCATGTGGAGTAATCACACCATCAGCCAAAAATCTATTAGCAAAAGGGCTGGCCCACAGTGCGGTTGAAGTTAACAAAAAAGTACAAATAAGTAGATTAAGTGGTCCATGAGCTCCACAATCTTTCCAAATCCTCATGTTTTCGCTGCAGTTTCAGTATTTTTTCTTTAGCTATGGTCTCGGCATATGAAATTTGTTGGATTTTTTTTATAGAGTATGAGATAAAAGGGGGGAAAATCTAATTTCATCTGTGTTTGTGAATGAGAGTTTTATGTATAAATATAGATACTATGTAGTATCTTTTGTAGCCGGTGAATTTCAATTCCATTTCGTTTGGTTCAATTTCTCTTTCAGTGAATTGTCATTTGGCTGGTTTACTGGCAAGTCGATTTACAAGTGAAAGCTTACCATTTTGAGTCTGAAAAATTCTCCAATATTTCAAATGATTGGGGTTAGATGCCTTCCCCTCTAGTCACTAAGGGAGAATTGAGTGTGATAAGGAGAAGTTCTCTCTTATTTTCGTTATACTTTACACTGGTTTTGATATAAACGTGAAAATTTTTATGGATGTATTCTAGCCGGTATTTGTGTGGATTGGCCCCAAGTTTTCCCCACTAATTGGAGACTCGTAAAAGTATTAAAACACAGAGCTCCAAGACGTTTTCGATCGTAGCCGCATGAAAGTCTGTTTTTGTTCTTTGGGCGATACACTCTTTAATCGCGTATAACCAGAAGAGTTGTGAAGTGCTGCTCATCTGGTATATCGGATCGGGTAGCTCCCCTTTTTCGTCTTTAAAGAAAATTCCATCCTATATCGCAGAAAACACAAAACGGAAAAGTGCAAGACATTTTCCACAAGTTAAACTAGCGCCGTGATCGAGGAACTTACAAAGAAAAATCCTCTGTAAATACGGGGAAACCGTTAATATTATATTTTTGATAAAATTTCGATTCAAAAATTGACCGATTTGTTCAATAATAAAAGGAATAAAAAAAAACCAGAAAAACTTGCTTCCAATACGTCGCGAGTGACACTCGTTTAAGACATCATCGTCGTTGCTGGCAATAAATTTAGAAGAAACTTGTTGACACACTTAATTTATTTCAATTGAAAAATATTGTTTTAAGTGCTCCCAACGTCACATATTTTTACCCTAATCAAGAAACACGAACCAAAAATTGGACAAGTCTCTAAAAGATCAACATTTTAAAAATTGTTTTCGGTTTCCATTTCGTGAGTTTTCAAAGATCAAATTAAATAATTTCAATCAAAATGATCCTCTTCAAGCGAAGATCACAGCTTTTAGCTTTTATTCAGCAGAATTTCCTCCAAAATCATTGAATAATGTGAAATAAAACCATGCTTGCAACACTTTTTTACAAGTGTTAATGCATAATTTTTTATATTGTTGCTGCTATTATACAACACAGAATTTAAATTTGTTTTGATTGATCAAAAAATAAAGCGAAAAAACCGATTGAAACAATTGACGAAACGCACAATTAGACATGAAAATTGTGTTAGTGGGTTTTTAAAACATTGACAAAAAGTTTGGTTGTTTTTTTACTTGGCGTGACAAAAATAGTTGGAAAAGATTTAAAGATTTCGATGAAGAAAAATACCTTCTTATAGTATTTGCTGTGACTTCGACTTGCTTTCATTTCGTGAAACTAAGCTAAAAAAATACGAAAATCAGTGATAAGATGTCGATTATGTAATGGAAATAAATATTTTGTTCATTCGATTAGCTTATTATCACAGAAACACGCAGATAACTGTAATGTGGTGATAATAAAATTAATAAAAAAAAAATTTGATTGGAAAATTTTGACTTAAAAAGCATAATTTTGAAATTTTTCTTATCAGTTGAAAGTTTGTTTTTATTGGAAAACATTTCGAAAAAGTGTTAGCGTATATTCTTAAGAAGCATCAAATCAAAATTAGGAATTTTTAAATCCAATTTTTTTCCAGTAATTGCAAATGTGTAGTGAAATAAAAAAACTAAAAGAAGAAACATATTTTTAAGAATTTTCTTTTTTTTATTTGACAAAAAATATAAAATAAAAATGAATAAACAAATTTGTTATTTAATCATTTATCTACTGAATGCTAATTAAATGTTTCATAAATAATAAATAAGAATTGAAAAAAAAAATACATTCACGGTTTATTGCGATTTTGTTACGTTAAACTTCGCAATATACGAGAAAAAAAAGAATTAGTGCAGTGCATGTATTAAGTTACGGGTTTACAATACATGAAATCGTGTAAAATTAACGTGAAACTCTACGTTATTCTACGTTAACAAGCAATTTTATACATTCGTCACTATTCTAACCACATACGAATGTATTTTGAATATGTGGTAAAATTAAAAACATTCGATTTGAAGTGCAATCGGAAACCATAATCGCAAAATACTTGGTATTGCATTCATGATCAATTTACATCTATACGTTTATATTTTACACACATAAAGTGTCCACTCGACGATATTTACAAATACTGGGATTAATTCGGTCCGGTGTCGATTCATTTTTGTAAAATTCGCATATGTACGATTCACATAAAGTTTTTGTGTTTTGTTGTTAATTTTTTTTTGTTTTTGAAACACAAGTGCTTATATTGTAATGCGTATTTATTATAGATGTAAATATATTCATTCGCTGTGCTTTATTACAACTGCATAATTAAGTGCTATTCTATATGATTGTATAATCGTCACGTGCGACGAAAACATGTCCTCACATTGAGAGGATTTCATTTTTCAATTATAATTTTCAATTATCAACAAAAATAAGTCGTTCTTGTTGGCTGACGAACGAGAAAAAAAAATTCAAGTGCGTTTTCGGTCGTCCGTTTTTACAAAAATTCATAAATTCAATTAAATTGTGAAGTAAAAAAAAAAAAATATTTTGAAAAAATGGCGGTAACTAACGACATGAAATATGATTTAAAATTATTGTTACAGTGAAATTGAAAACGAGAATGAAATTTTATCATTTGCTCAATTGGAAGCTAAGAAATTACAAAAAGTCCAATTGGAACAGCAAAAAATCAAGCAAGATTTACTACAAAAGCAAAAAGAACAACAACAACTACAGACAGAACAACAGAAACAGGATAAATTATCAACAGCAACACCAACAAAAACAGCATCTGCTGCACGTCAATCGAAATATCAACAATTCAAGTGTAAAGATCAATCATCTGAGAATATTGTTGTTCAACGTGAAACATTAACACCAGCAGCTAAACAGAGTGCAACGTCTACACTGATACCAGTTACAATAACAGTTCCAGCTGTTGCTGCTGCTGCTGCTACTGTTTCTGCTTCTTTGGTAGAACCGATCGTTGTCACCGGCATCGTAACGGCTACGAACACCGCCACTTCAGCAGGTACCGAAAATCTTACAAAAGTGCGCGATCAATCGTTATCACCGGTGCGTCGCACCTTGGATAATTGTTCGCTATCACCATCACCGCCGCCGTCATTTGTGAACGTTTGTGCTGATTACGTATTCCCGATACGTCCAAAATCTGTAACAGCATCGGTTTTCACACAAATTCCGCGCGATTCACAATCGTATATTCGTGCACAAAGCGTCTACAAATCCGCAATAAAATTGGATAAACTCAACAATCTGAAAGACAAAATTAATAAGAAAAATAACAATAATATCAAAAATAATAACGGTAACAATTTGATAAGTCAAAAACCTAAAACTGGTAAATTCGTTACGCGTAACTCTGAAAATATTAAAGTTACAAATAACTTAAAATCTGTTGGAGGAAACAAGTTGGGCAAAAATAAAGATAATATGAACAAAGGATTTTTAATGTTCTCGGAAGAAAGTCCTGAATTAGTATCAAGTAAGTACGAATAGAATTTTATTTTTAAAAGAGTTTTTTTAGCATAACACGATCTAGTTTTTAAGTGCTGTTAGTGTGTGATTTCTTATAAAAAACCTCAATTTTTTTTCAAATTTTTTTAAAATAAAATTTAGGCCCGTTTGCGCGTACTATTTTTAAAAAATTAAGTCGCTGTTAGCCTGCTTAAACCGAAGAAATCCTGAGACTTAAATAATTGACGTTGTACATAAGTTGCTAAGTTTCGTTGGTGCAAACGGCACTTAGTGGTGTTTGGACAACGTATTCTTAACTATTACGAAGTTAGATTCCAGAAAAAACTAGTTTCCCAGGGTTTTAAATAATTTTTCTCGAAACCGGTTCGTCGGATTGGAAAACTTTTACAAGAAACATAAGAAAAGCTACAATTGCCAATACTTTATTTGATTTAAAAAAAAATCCATTTGCACAGAAGAAGGGAAAGGAGTGGTCCGAATTTTGGTGTATGGGACGATTATGTAAAATCATATTCTAAACAAATTTTACCTTTATAAATTTTTCAATATGACTCACCGTTTTCGAGAAAATTGCAAAAAACTGTTTCGTTTTAGGGAGGGGGGAGGGAGAGGAGGAATGGTCCAATTTTGCCCATTCAAGAACTTAGCCTAGCCGTGTACGACAAACGTAACTATACAAAATTTCAAGTCTTTAGCTCAATTCTTTCGAAAGGTATGGTGTTCACGGATGGACATGCGGAAATCATCCTAACACCCTAACACCCTGGTGTAGTTAATTTTTGTGTCCGATGATTGGTTAAATGCGTTACAAATGGTATAATAAATCTAATACCACTAAGGGGTTAATTTCATTTTAAAATCACATCCTCCTACAATTTTTTAAAAATGTGTTAATTAAAAAAAGAAAAGCTATAGCAAAGAACAAAAAGTTTTTAAACCTGAAACCATAAATATAATTTTCAAAGAAACATTTCATCAGATATTCTGTCTTCTAATTGCCTATAATGGCAATCGCTTTGAAAATATTTGAATCGCGATATTTTTTACGTAAGAGATGGAAAATTTCGCCGATTTAACACTCCCTCGTTTGAAAATAAATAACACCGCGTACGGGATGAAATTACATTAATTAGCAGCTGAGCACGATTTCATTACCGAATTAAAAAGTTTTTTAATCAAATTTTATCAACGGCATGTGTATATCATCGGTTTAATAGATGTTCATAAATATATAAATGTATGTATGTAGGTGGCGCGTCATCGGTTAAATTCCGCTCACATATCCGGAAATAATTGCAAAAATTTACTCAATTAAACCATTTATTTAATTAGCAATTGTTGATGATCACCAAGATAAAGCGAAAAGTAAGATATTAACAAATATTTTTTAACACAACTGATGTCCATAATTTATATCATCGTGAAACGGCTAAAATTATGTACAATTTGTTTGAATTTTATTCACTTATTTGTTTATTATTTTTTCGACGCGCCAGTGAGTGCTCATAAAATGTAAACACTTCACCTTTTATTGTTACAATGTTTTTTTTTAATTAGAAAAAAATAACAGATGTCTTGTAAATACATTTTTTTTGATATCTAATTGTTGTCGTAAACGAGTATAAATTATGGTTAGATTATGTTCTTGTGTGTGAATTTTTATAAATGGCAATTTGGGTTAATGACCACCATCGGCTATATTTTCCATAAAAAGTTGGCCACTCGCTCGTGTTAACTAATTCCATGTAAATTAAATAGAATTATGGCAAAAAGTTTTTCTTTTAAATTATCCGCTGACGTGTTTAACGATGTGTCTGAAATAAACTGTCAATCGACATTGATGACATTCTAGATTACCTCAGAACCAATTACGAGCATAAAATTGCATTCATTATGCGCGGAATGAACAACATGACATTTGCTTATTTGGAATTTCAAGATTGAGTTCGCTGTAAATCATTTATAGGGCAGTTAACTAAAGTCAATCAATTAATTTGAAGGATGCCAGTATATGTAGAAAATCAGTTTTAAATTTCTACACAAATTTGTTGAAATTGATACAGAGTGCGAGTTTAAAATTAAATATGTTCTAACAGAATTGTTAGAGATACGCAAAAATCGTGATAGCTGAAAAATGTAGAAAATTTTATATTATTTAAATTTTGTTATATTAATTTTTCCCAAAAAATGCACAGTTTTTGAGAAATTTTCAAAATACTATTTTGGTACCTCCAACGTTATTTTTCCAAAAGCTGATAGAAAACTACGGCTTTTGTAAAACTCATAAAAAATCTCAAGTTGCTAGCTCAAGGCGTTCTCGAGTTTTTTCAAATACGTAAAACGGACAGACCGACAAACCAACAGACAGACAGACAAAGAGACAGATAGACCGACAAAACGACAGACCGACAGACCGACAGATCGACAGATCGACAGACCGACAGACTGACAGACCGACAGGCCGACAGACCGACAGACCGACAGACCGACAGACAGACAGATCGCAGACCGACAGATCGCAGACCGACAAACTGACAGACCGACAGACCGATAGACCGACAGACCGACAGACCGACAGACCGACAGACCGACAGACAGACAGATAGACAGACCGACAGACCGACAGACAGACAGACCGACATATGTACGGACATCTTCATAACTTTACCTTAAACGGAGTTCGTACTGAACAGAACTTTTCTATTTACCTCCGTTTTCGATTCGGTGTCCGTCATGATGACAATACTTTCCCCCTATATCAAAGGAAAATGAAAAAATAACTATTGATAATACAAGTTATATCAGAAATGACGTCATTGACCCTTAACTATGTGACAGAATATGAAATATACATTCAAATGCATATTTGCCGGATGTTTATTTTTTAGTTGTCTGCATTAATCATTATAGGAAAGTGCATTTTTCATTCGTTTTTCTAATTTCCCGTTGCCCTAAAATTTTTTAGTACTATACAAAAGAGGAGATAAGAGTTATAAACATGTTATTAGTTTTAAACCACCTTTGATTGTATTTTTATTATGGTTGTTAAAAGTAAACATTTAAATTTTATAGCCTTGTACACAGCCCTTGAGTGGAAATTCAAAATGTGGGAAGTTGTTAAACTATTTTCTTGGGGTGTGGTTCATAACTCATATGCAAGTCATAATTTTTACGTGGGTGGGGATTCAGAGAAACACATACAAATTCATAAAGAAATGTAAAAAGTATGGGCAATTAGTAAAACTAAGGGGCTGTTTACATTTGATACAATATTGGGCAAATTTTATTCTGCCACACAATATTCATGTGGCACGAATTTACATTACGAGACTTTTTTTTGGAGTTTTTTTCATACAAATATTATTAACTTATTTCTGTGGTAATAAGTTAATGTAGCTTAAGTCGATTTTTAGGCGAAGCTAAAGTGATCTGTGCGGAAATGCGAATAAATATCAGTTTGGCTTTGCGTAAAACTCGACCTAAGCTACTTTAACTTATTGCCACAGATTTTATCGCCGAAAATCACAGGTGATAGTATAAAAAACCTCGAGAAATTTTACCAATTTTACATTCTTGATTAACAGTATTCTAAATGGAACACAACACTTTTTTTTACCTCGTCTGGCATTTTGGACAGTTATACAACTACCCGAGTACTCAAAAACGGTCATACGACTGTCACGCAACGTGGGTTGTAAAATATATGAGGTCACAAATTGGTCACAGTCATGTTTCTGTAACGTTAACGTGACCGTTTTTGTCCAGTTTTTGGTGATTATCGGCACAAAGTAACAGTTACGCTCATTTGGAACCGGTTTTTGTCGACTGGTGACAACGCAACTGTTATATAAACGGATTTGCAACCGCCACTTTGCGACCAGGGTCACATTGTAACCTGAGTCACAAATGGTTGTTGGGGCATAGAAGAAAAATTCAAATTGCATTTAAAATTTTGAAGTCTTGAATTCTAACCGAATTTTAATTTTTAAAATTAAACTATATAAAAAAATTAAACTATATTTGAAGAATTTAATTCTTACGTTCTTAAGAAATCACAAAAAAATTGTTTGTTGTCAACGTGTTGACGAAATTGACAATTTCTCGACAGATATGTCGTAACTTCTGTCCGCTTGAAATTTTCCAAAAAAAAAATGTTTCGAAAAATTTATTTCAAAAATTCAGTAGTTGCCATTGAAAAGCATTAAAAAATCATTAAAAATTTCTTCTTTCCAACACCAATTATTATAAAAATATCATGAGGTGATCACACAGCAAATATTTCATAGAAACGAATAATCAGCTCTCTATTGCATGTATGGAATTATGACCGTATTTGTTATCAAATCATTATCAGTATGTAAAGAAATGTTAATTTTTTTCGCAATTTTATTTATTGTTGTCATTTGAAAAAATTAATCGTATGATTTATGATATGAAAAATTATCGCAGATTAAAAACGTCACACGCGTTCACGTTCTTAACGAAATATCATCTTATACAGAAGTCATTCACGAGACGAAAGAATTTCAAGATGAAATCCTCAATGCGTGATTTTATCGTTCTACATATTTTTTTCTTTACATACTGATGCAAATACGAATTTTATTAGATAATCGAAATTGTTTACTGGGGAATTTTCTTTAAAATAACTCAAAATGTCTGCGTGTGCTTTAGCTATTAAGCTTCTTCACATGATGCTACTTAATGTTGGGAAATTTAAATTCAATTCAATGTAATGACAAGTGATTTGTACAGTGATTAAATCGAAATGAACACGAAACGAGGGAGGGACTATAGCCTGATTAACAATGAAATGAAATGACAATTTTAAATGCATTTAACACAATTATACTGACTATTTTCTGTAATCTTCTGGTCCCCTGTGGTGACTTAATTTTGTACTAAACGATTCGAATAAAAATGCGCTAATCGACGTGTGTATTGTTGGTTTAATCAAGTCGGAAATGCAAATTAACACTCATACTAAAAAATAGGTTCAATGTGGGAATTTTAAAAGTGTTTTTTTTTTTAAATGTAAAAATAAGTTTTTTAAAAGCTTTTATTTAGCTTACTTTTTTGTCTGTTTGTTTTTCTGTCTGTTTGTTTGTCAGCCTATCTGTCATGGTCAAATATTGTAATATAATGTTGACCCACTTCCTCTCATCCGATTTAATATGCGAGTACCTTTACCTCAAAATTTCCGAAAAAAAATTCATCTGGGGATTTTTTGGGGACGCAGGTTTAGGTCAAAAGCAAGAAAAACATAACAAAAGCTATAATTGGCAATCTGGCAATTATTGAAAACCCGTATGGTGTCGTATTAAAATTTCGAACAGTTGTACCAAAATTCCACTTTGAAGTCACACTTTCCTATAAGATTTTTTAAAATTTATTCCAATCGGATTTTGATGTATGGGAGTTTTATGTAGAATCATATCCTAAATAATTTTTGTTCTTGCATTTTTTTTTCCTAAGATGCGCCGTTTTTGAGATATTCACAAAAAACGTTTTCGTTCGTATGGTGGTGAGAGGAAGATGTGATCGGATTGGATTGTGATGTAGGGAAGAGTTATGTAAAATCACATTCTAAACTTCTTTTTTCAATACGAATAGCTTTTTCGAGATAATAACACCAAAAATATTAAATAACTATATTGCCAAAAACTGTTTTCTTTTGTATGGGGGATAGAGAAGCAAAGACCCCATTCTGTCCGTTCAAGAACTTAGCCTTGTTTTTTACGAGAAACGCATCTGTACCAAATTTCAACTCTGTAGCTCAATCCTTACGAAAATAGTGGTGTCATTAGCCACAACACGATCACAAGAGCGAGGTGAATCACGATTTGTGACTTTTTGGTATTCTATGCGTTCAGTCACAATTTCCAGTAGTCACAATTCCGGTCAAAGTTGTCACCGTCTCATGAGCAGGTCACAAGATAAAAACAGGACGAAAAAGACTATGTCATGCACTATTTAATTGAATCCGATATTTTCAGAGTGCAACAGTGACGATTTCTGGTCATTTGACAAACAAAGAAGATTATTTTGCGAAGAATATGTTCAGGTTTCCAAAAACATTTCGCCTTTTTCGATAATTGAACACGCAAAAAAGTCACAAGCTAAACATCACAATCGATGGTCACAACTGATTGTAACTTGTGACCTGTCACAATGCCGGAATAAGGCCATAAATCTAATATACTCCTATATGATTCTCATATAGAGTATAAAATGTTTTCATAAATCCAGGCAGCATTTATCCGAATAGTAACCGTAGCGGTTGACATATGTCGTGATGATACATGCTAACCGCTATCGTCACGGTTGACATAAATGTTGCTTGGGACATCAGAACTTCTACAACATTTATAATTTTCAACGTTCAAAAATTTCGAGAAAAATTATAATGTATGAATTTTTTAAAACTAATTATGGATTATTATCGCTTTGAAGTAATTTTTTCGTAATTGCTGTTAATGCATGCATTTTTTCCCAATCTAATCCTAATAAAAACGCCAACCCTAATCACTTTTAAATGGGCTTCTAATGATATATCAATATAATATTATATAACTTATTTACTTTCGGTATGTGGCGATAAATCATGAATCAATCGAAAGATAACATTTTGTCTGACTAAATTATTTTTAATCAGTCAACGTTGACTGCCAAGAAAATCGCACATATTAGAAAATCTAATCAGCAGTAAACAATGTTCTGTATCTTATAGGTTTTACGGTTAAATAATCTAAAAATAGTATATAAAATATTTTGACCATGAACTTTTATTTGACGTTGCATTTTAATTGATTGTCCATTTCGATAGATTAAGACATGTTTATTCATTTATTCTTCTGATGTGCATTTTAATTTAGATCATCTGTTGTACGTCAATGGTTTGTTGGTTTTATTTAAAAAAAAAAACAGGAAAAGGACGTTTCGTAACGCTTTATTTCTGATACAACGTTTCATTTGGTTGAGTATTATTCGATTCGGTCATAACTATCGGATCTGATAAAGACTCACTGCCCAAAAATACAGGTAAAAATAGCTCTGGTTGACCTTGGCTAAACAAAACTGCTAAAAATTGTCTATCAATAAAAATAAAATGAAAAAAATACCCTGACGGGCTCAGGTGAAAAATCGTGATAATCTACACATCTATGAGACTTTAGTATCTAATAAAATTATCAATTTTTCCGTTAATCGCTGAGTTATTTGTTTGGTTTGTTGGGCATAAACAAATGGAAAAGTACTTCCTATCAAAATATTATTTAACATTTATCTTTTTTTTTTTTTTGACTTTTTTGTATCGGCTGTACAAAAATAAAACGCCATGTGTGTAAACGACTTTATAATTGAAGCAATTTTTTAAGTAATTAGTTTGAAAATCGTTAGGGGCAAATAAACACGAGTTAGTTTATTACGTTGCGCATAATAATCAATTCAAATATGATTTTTATACTCTATATGATTTATCATATAGAAGTATATATATTAGATTTAGTATAACGTTTTGTTACGCATCGAACCAATCGGACACAAAAATCAACACCAGGGTGTTAGGGATGACAAAAGATTTATTTTTCCGCATGTCCGTCCGTCTGTTCGTCCGTGAACGCGATAACTTTCGAAAGGATTGACCTAGAAACCTAAAATTTTGTGTAGTTACGTTTCTCGTAAATGGGTAGATTAAGTTCTTGAACGTACAAAATTGGACCATTCCTTCTCCCATCCCCCATACAAACGAAACAGTTTTGGCAATTCTCTCGAAAACGGTGAGTCATATTGAAAAATTTATAAAGGTAAAAGGTGTTCAGAATTGGATTTTACATAACTTATCCATACATCAAAATCCAATCGGACCACTGCTTCCCCCCTCCCCCATTTAATGGAATACTTTTTTCCTGTTTCCTCGAAAACTGTGCATCGTATCGAAAAAATTATAAAGATGAAATGTGTTTAGAATATGATTTTGCATAACTTATATATATACAACAAAATTCAGTTGGTTCAGAGTGTCAATTTCTGCTGATATTCTTGTCCTAACAAAGTTGCGCCGCAAATGTCTGAACCAGATGAAGCTTTTTCTGGCAGCGGTTACTTTTCATTTTTAGGGTTCGCAGAGAGTGCTCTGCTTTTTAGGCTGCGCAGCATTTGAAAATATTGCGACGGTTGCAAAAGCTGCGCAGTTTTTTGTGTAGAGGAGGGGACATTACAGCAAGCATATAGCGCAGTTTTTCGTCATACTGCGCAGTAAAAGTAGCCAAGTCTGATTATACAACTTTAGTGAGTCGATGCAACAAACCGAAATTGATCTCAAGCCCTTCAATTGGCTTACAAACTCAGTGATTTACCATTTAGCAATGCAAAAATCACACAATGTGAAAAGATGGTTCAAAATTTATGTCACAAGCTGTCCCTAAAAAACGCGCACTTTTAGTGGGAGTTAAAGGGAAGGGGTTCTGTGATATTGCGACAAAGGTACAAACAATTGCGAAAATCATGTAAGGGTGGCGGTAGATGGGGGGGGGGGGGTTGTAATGCCTGAAATTAGGGTATCACATCAAAGAAAATTCTTGATTTGAAAACTATATTTAAATTTCAAAATTTTGCTAAAAATTCTAGAAACATCAAATTCCTAGTTAATCAAACAATTTCTTAATGTTTTATATCCTAACCACTTACTAAGCAAAATGATAAATCTATTTTTACACTAAATTGTACAAACCAACTCTATTTGATGTGGTTATGGATTCAAAGTTTCTGAAAGTTTTCCCAACTTTTGGCTAGTAACTCACCACAAAAATTTATACGAATAAAATATTACTACCATCTACATATAATTAACATCACTATTAAATTCAACATTTATTCAAATCTATCAACTCAACTTGAACTAAAGAAAATGATTGAATACTATCCACTCAACGACAAACCGACAAATGTTCAAATTTCAGTTACATAATTTTTAACTCATACTTTGAACATAAATAAAATGTTTGAAGGCACGCAGGATCTTTCAGATACGACTGATATAGCAAAGATTTTCCCCATTTCACTTTTATGTAACCGCCAACTTGGAAATAATCTTACAGAATAAAAGCCCACAAAATTTATTGCGGTTTGTTATGATGGCGGTGGGTTCTGTATACGCATTTATACTAAAAGCCCAATTCAAAGGAAATTATTTCTTCCACCCTTAGGGTTTCGCTGAGGGCTGGAATTTCAAGGCTTGTTGAAAATTGCTGAAAATGTTGTGTTCCCCAACGATATTTTTTTTTGAATTTATTAGTGAAGAAACTTTGCAAAAATAATAATAAAACAATGGCAAAGGTAACGAGGGCGGATATGAATAGCAATCTCTTAGTAGACCGAAATTTTAATATTCGGGTCATATTTTAAATCGGTGATATTTATTTGCTTGAAAATCATTTCAAAATTTATTGAATCAATTAAAATTTATCACGATAATTGTTTAAGTAAAGTCAAGATTGAAAAATCAAAGGTCACTCGCAAAAGGATTTTAAGATAAAAATGCATTTTGTTTAATTTAATCCACAATTAAGATCCGGAGAATTTCATAAGGAATTTCTCTGTCCGAATTTTGGACATCTTTCATTCGGGGTTTCGCAAACATTTATCTATCATTGAGCATAAATAGTGAGATAGTAGAAACGTGCATTTAGTATAGTAAGATGAATGGATAAGACTAAAATGAAATGTAATGGAAAATTATGGTAGTGGCTAGATTTAAGGTTTTTTTGCGTTTAGAATTTCTTATTTTATAGTTTATCTAACGATCCACTATAAATTCGTTTTTTTTTTATTTGACTTCTACGTTACTTTTCATAGTGCCCTGCGAATTTCGTAAAAGATTTATGTTATTTTCTTTGTGCATAATGCATTGCCATGGGGTTAACTCCAGCTCGAAATATCTTATTTATGCGGAATAAAGTTGGATTTTTGGTTTTACTTGCAATGGAACTTGCATTTTTAAGAGTTCAATGACGTCTAACGAAATTCCATTTATTTGTGTGAGCTTTTCAATTAAAGTTTGTTTTAGAAAATCTTTGCTTACTTTAAGGGATTTACAGTAATTCAATTTTTGATGGTCTTTAGATAGCATTGGGTAACATGGGAAAAGCTACAATAGCCTGCAGGTTATCATGAAATACTCTGAGGTTTTGTAAAGGACTGGTCAGAAAATACGTCACACACTTTTAGGGGGAGGAGAGAGTTTTCGGTAGTATTATAAGAGTACTAAATTGCATACAAACGCTGTGATGGGGAGAAGGTTTGAACTAAAACCAAACCAGTTTTAAAAAAGATGGGCGTACTGAATCAAAATCAAACTTTTGGGGAACCAAAACTACAACCAAATTTTAGAAACTAAAACTAGAACCAGATTTTGAAGCTTTAGGAACCAGACCAGGAACACAATTTTTGATATTTTGGAATATTTGAAATTTGAAATCAAAATCAGAACCAAATTTTTGGAAAAATATCTTGAGAACCGTTAAAGATACTCAAAAACCGTTAAAGCAAAAAATGTAGAAAATTTGGTTACATTTGTTACGTTTTTTCCCAAAAACGCTTTTAAAAAAATGTATTTTTTCAAAAAAATTGTATTTCAGGTACCCGTTATAGCTACCGTCACTTTTCCAAAAGTTACCGGTTCAATAACTTAGCCATTTACGAGAAACGTAGCTGTACAAAATTTCAAGTCTCTAGCTCAATCCTTTCGTAAGTTGTGGTGTTCACGGTAAGACATGTAGACAGACGAATAAACGGATATACGGACAGATAGATATATAGACAGATAGACGGACTTACAGACGGACTGACAGACGGGCTGACAGACGGGCTGACAGACGGGCTGACAGACGGGCTGACAGACGGACTGACAGACGGACTGACAGACGGACTGACAGACGGACTGACAGATGGACAGACAGACGGACAGACAAACGGACAGACAGACTGACAGACAGATGAACAAACAGACGGAGAGATAGAAAGATACAGAAACTGACAAATCAAAATACCAAAATATTATATACCAAAATACCAAAATATTACACTTATACTAAATGTCCTGACGAGCTTCACATCTGGAAAACTGCATCAAATCTGCGACTGATTTGCTTGCATGAATTCGATATTTAGTCCCTAATTTGGTATAAAATTATTTACTTTTCGCCTTCGAATCATATCTTACAATGTTGCAAATTAGGCGTAAAAATTGATGTATTGGAAAAATCCAAAATAATAAAAATTAATTACAAGGAAGAAAATTTTTACATGAATTTTTAAAATAGCCTCAAATTAAAGATCGAAATCTCGAAAACAACACCAGAAACAATATCGAATGATCTCCAGACTAAGACCAGAAAATCGCGGTGTGCAAAATTCCCTGTTTATTTTGTTTGTCAAACTGAAAATATAATAAAAAGCAGGGATTTGATTTGCCTGTGCGAATATTCCTAAAAGCCACACACTCAATTATTTGTCGAGAAAAAATCAGCAAACTAAAGGAACGAATCCGACACCGAGAAAAACAAAATCTTGAGGTCATAAAACTTTTTAGTATTTTTAGATAATTTATTCTAGTGTACAAATTTTGTTTTTACTTTCACGATGCATATTTGTACGAATAGAAGAAAAAACAAAATAAAATTCCCATCTGAACTTTCAAAAAACACGATGAAGAAAAAAGAAAATAGAAAAATCTTCGGTTGCCATTGCCTACAAGTTAGCATCTGTCCATAATACGAGCATTTCCTCCATGCGTTGATTTAAGATTTTAGCACACTAATAGCAAATTGTTATAGACATATTATGATATAGTAAACAAATTTCGAATCTAATCACCTCATGATCGTGTTATGCTAATTTAATTCTTATAAATGCGCTTCAAAAACACAAATAAATCGCGCTAAACTCAATTTTACATCAATTAATGGATATCTAATTTTTTTTACCTTCTAGTGCTGAAAGAAGAGCCCGATGATCTTGCACATCTGGCACCAACAGCTGGCGACACATGCATACCTTTGGACGAGAATGCACCACTTCTCGGTGCAATGTTGGACGAATTCATATTGCCGGACACGTACAGCACATGGCTGTCAGATGAGATCAATTCGTTAGATTCACAGCAAAGCAATTGCAATAGTAGTAATAATAACAATAATAATAATAATAACAATAACAATAAAGGACACATTGATCCTTTCATAAATTATCGTGATGAATCGAGCGATATCAGCAATTCACCGCATTTACTATCACCGGGTGGTGCCTCCAAGGTAAATTCATTTCAAAAATTTGTGTGTATCAAAAAAAAAAACCGTCTCAATGTTTTAACGTGATTTTTTTTTCAATTTTAGAGTCCCGAAGTTAGTAGCCTTCCATCGTTATGCAGTCCGAACTCGCTCAGTCAGGAGGATGAATTCGCATTTATGACAATGAATGTCGAAGACGATATCGATTTAACAATGCGTGCTCCATATATTCCAATGAATGAACAGGACGATCTGCCTCTGCTCACCGATGATCTAATGTGGGGTGAATTCTCCGATGAATTGAGTTTGCATAGGGATATAAAGGATGCCCTGCAAATGGACTCCATTAAAACGAGTAACACGACCATGCATCGAGAGAATAATAACAGCTTGAGTAGCAGCGTGAGAAGCAGCAACAGTAGTATGACAAACGGTAGCAGCGAATCAAGTTTAGCGGCGCTGCTGTGCGGGAATAGCTTAAGGACGAATCAAGTTATAGACGATGATCAGCCGAGCGAACAGAAAAAGAGTAAAATGAGCGATCGGATTGGTAGTTGCGATGGAGGCGGCGGAGGTGCTGAGAATGGAACTGCCGACAGCGTTAATGGCAATTTAGTCGATTCCGTAGATGCATTTGGTCAAGTTTTTAATAAGAGTTGTAAGTGTTGCCTGATGGTTTCGAGGGGAATTGTTGAAATACGAATTGAGTTGAACGTTTTTTTCGAGTAAATAAAAACATGTGTTTATGAAATTTTTTCATCATGCATTGAGAGTACGATTTTTGAACCTTTTGTCGGGTTAAAACAGTCGGTTTATGAACATTTTTATTTATTATAAAAACTGTTTCGGTTTATGAACATAATTTTGTTCCTTCATTAGACATACAATAATAAAAAGTGAGATAGATACCCAGACTCGGATTAGACTCGGATAATTTTAGACTCAGATTAATTTAGACTCGGATTTTTATGTGAAAACTTGTTTTGATTTATGAACAACCCTCGAGAACGGATTGAGTTTATAAACCGAAATAAATTCAAAAATTTGCAATAATTCGTTATGAAAATAAGCAATTCGTTCTGTTGCTAAAAAAAACATTTTGACGACTGCACTACTGGTAAGAGATTTCGGTTATATTGTTGTTTTTGGCTGACATTAATTTAACTTGTGTAAAACACTAACAACAACATTGAATTTACGTTTCAAACCAATCCTATCGTGTTCCGTTATAGGGCCTCTGGTTTTCACAAACTGAAATTGCCACTTGAGCGCCAGTTTCCGTACTTTTCATCGCAGTACGCTGGTCTGCTCTAATATAGTGGCAGACACGTAGCATACACCGATAATGCTAAGGAATTGAAAGATGCCGGTCGTCAAAGTGTTAAATCTTAATCTAAAATTCATTAAAATTTATTTAAAAAAATGCTCTGCTTGACAAAAATTTATTCAAATTAATAAATTGAATTTTTACACATTTTTTGTAGGTAAATTTAGAGAAAAAAATTTAAACATTTCGATAATTTAATCGAATCTAACGTTCAACTCTGTTAAAACTCTCCAACCACTCCCAAACTTTTGTTCAATGCAATTATAGATTTTTAGTATTCTGCTAGTACACGAGCTTACTCGGACGTGCACTTTTGTTCCTGTCGCGTCTCGCCTGTTCATAGATCATCCTTCGTGCACGCAAGCTGAATTTTCTTGCTACGGAGACGTGTAGGACGTTTCTATGAAGGACTTGGAATTTTGTTTTTCTCATACATAAACATGGCATGCCATTATAATCTATTTCTGTTACTTGTCACTGTTATTCATCTACTTTGGATTGCTTCGGTACGCTTCTGGTACCAACTTCAGTTCACTCTCCAGGAATGCTGACTTCATCCTTTCAAGCTTTCGTTTATTCCATTTTATTAGCGATTGTGGGTCGGGGAAACATGGACCTAAGCATGAGCCTTTGACATGATTGATGGTCTTGCCGGTTGTTTTGACGCGTTCGAAGAAGCATATAATATATATATCCATATATATATAGTGCGGCACACAAGAAAGTCAAGACAAATATGGACAAAAGTCACTGCACATGGAACATAACAATTTATCCAGCTTTTATGTAGTTCAGACGAGATTGTTTCTCTGTCTATCAATTTTCACACCCCCAGCATCGTAACTGAAATGTATAGAAATTGTTTTTTTCAACTATCTTTCGAGCGGAAAACTGCAAGAAATAGCGAAGATATTAAATATAATGGAGATATTATTGACGACAAATTCAGAATTTCACGTGATTTATGGTTTATCGTTATAAAACCGATGAAAAAATGACAATGCGTTTTAAGTGATTTTTTTTCACCAAAAATTCCTTACAAACAATTACAACAAGTAAAATATGTAAAGTAAAATATGTAAGGTAAAATATGTAAGGTAAAATATGTAAAAAATGTAATTTTTTTGGAAACCAGATTTTTAAAAAAGTCTAAAAAATATGCAAAACTTCTAAGAAGTCAGGGTTTCTACGGTAGTGTAATGGCGGTAAAATTGTGAGAAAGTTTGACAAGGGGGGGGGGGGGGGGGGGGAGCGTTCGAAAGCCTCAAGTTTAGCGTGACGTATTTTATAGATACCGCCATAATTAATTGTAGTTCGAAAACCGTCTGAAAAAAAAAATTTACGGATCTAATCTCGGGCCTCGGGCGCGCACTGCGAAGGAAAACATTTTTTTTTAAATTGGGAATTTTTTCGATAGAAAAAAATCTAAACTTGGAGCAGTATAAATTTTATCACTCCCTTTCGGGGAAAAAAATCATCAAAACTGAAAACGATGATTTCTTGAAAAGAATTTCACTTCTCTACTAAAAATCTTTTATGAAGAATTTCTATTTTTAAATAAATAAATCAACCTACAGGTAAAAAATTTACGTAATTGTTATACCTTTTTCTATTTTCAACAAAATTGGAATCAAATTGCATTCATTTAAGGAATTCTCAGAAAATATTAAAGATATATTTTCGGATATTTTCACTTTCTCTCAAAAAATCGAGTTCTTGAGAACAAAATTCTTTAAATGCAATGAAAGATTAAAGCCACATGAAACAGACGAAAACATCCGCACAGATTTCAGATCAACTCTTACACAATAAATATATATTTATATATTTTTTTTTTTGGGGGATGGATAAAAAGCGAAACAAGAGAAGAAAATTTAACAAGGAATTATTATCTTGGTTGGCATCATCATCGTCGACCAACAACAAAAATATGTTTTTTATGCTTAATGACGCTTTCTAGAGAGACAGCGGATCTTTCTTTTATGGTTTACATGGAACCACATCCCACACATTATTTAATACCAAACGAAAATTTGTTGTTTTCCCGGGCTTGTTTGGCGTTTTTTCCCTCCTTTTCTTCCTTTATTATTATTTTGAATTTCTCTTGCAATTTATTCTTGGAAGAAATTTTCAAGTAGGCTCGTCTCGTGTCGTCGTTGTTTCATTTCTTCCATAAAATTGTGTTTTATTCGGTGGTCTTTTCGGCTAGCAAATAAAGTTTTCATTGCAAATATCGGTTTAAGTTATTTGTTCGCTGGTAATTTACGGAATTCTGTTTTGCAGTTTTTGACTTTGATGAAAGTGATTTTTATATAAAAATGGATTGTTTTTTACAAGCTTTTATTATAATTCTGATTTAAATGTTATACCATTTTATTGTTTTGGACATATTCTATTCAGTTCATCTCTATATATAAAATCGTTTAACCTGACTGAGTGACTGACTGACTCATCAACGCGCAGCCCAAACCCCTGAAGCTAGAGACTTGAAACTTTCAAAATATGTCCCAACCATCGCGTAGGCGCTCACTAAGGCGGGGTTTTCCGAAATTTTATCCCTAAGGGGGTGAACGGGGGATAAAGGGATTTGGGTGTTTTTAAACCGTGATTTTCGCCATGAATCCTGCTCAATAGGATGCTGAAAAGTTTCACTCGGGGGTTTTTGGGGCTGCTGATCATGAATCCGGTGTTAGATTTTCAAGATTCAAAAAGGAAAGTCCTGTAAGGATAACGCAAATATCCTTTTCTCAGTTTTCTCCGAAAAACTGGCTTCAAGAGGTTTCCGGGTCGCTGATCACGAATCGGTGCTAGATTTTCAAGATTTAAAACGGAAAGTCCTGTAAGGATAACGCAAATATCCTTTTCCCCACTTTTTCCGGGGAAAAATTGGCACTAGGGGGTTTTTGGGGATCGCTGATCACGAATCTGGTGTTAGACTAATTCGCAACGGAGAGTCCTGCAAGGATATAAGATTTTTCTCAAAAGTTTTTAAGTTCGTTCCGGTTTGCTTCTGGTTCTAAAACTTATACAAAAAACTTAACCCGGCAACGACGGGTATGCAAGCTAGTCTATACATATAATAAAACTGTAAGGGGGTTAATTTGAAAAAAAAAACGATCACTGAATAGGCAAAATATACTCTACTTTATTTTGTGTTTAACAATTGTTATGTTATTTTTTTGAAGACCTATAAGCCATGAAATTCCAATATAATACTCTACTTTAGTTAAGGGGAGTTGTCGGTGATTTTTTTTTCGCCTGCGGTGCATTTTTTCAGCGATTTTTTACAAAGAGCGCATGTAACTTAAGAGGTTCTTGTTATTTTTGCAATTTCCGTTGCGATTATTTACAGAACGTATGAGTTCCAAAAATTAAGTCAGTTTTGGCGTGGGACTGGGTAGCTCTTGATTTAAATCATTGCGCCTCATTATATTAAAAAAAAATCGTCTACGACGCTGTCATTTCTCGCTGATTTAGTCCCTTGGTTTTGGTTCAAGTCATGTTTTATTTGCTATATCAAATTTATTGTTTCGTTGGTGTTCCGATGTCTCCGACAATATTATCTTGCATTAATCCGAAATAAAAATGGTCACCCTACTGATAGCAGAATATCAAAAAATCCCTAATTCAGTATTGAACATAATGTAATTTTACAAACTTGTAACTTGCAACTGATGTAAATTTTATTTTTATTTGTAATTTTCAGCATCGAATATAGATTGTTGGTCAATGAATGATTTATTACAATTGCATCCATCGAATGCAGCATCAATCACAAACGATGATAATTTACAGTGTGAGAAACAGAATATAATTGTTAATACGGCAATACCAACCACGATACATGTTCCATTGATAACAATACAAAATAATGATAATAAATGCAATATAAGGAAATTAAGCACAAGTGATTTAATCAACAACAACAACAGTACTAAGTGTATTAATAATAATAACAACAACAACAGCAATAATAACAACAATTTAAATGATTCTGTGAATAATGCAAGCAACACGACAAATAACAATAGCAGCTATATAAACAATAATACTAGTAAGACAACAATAACAGCAAAATTGTTAAATTCATCGGCGATATTACGGAATAATAATTGCGTCAACAGCACTAATAGTTGCAGCAACAATGATAATTGTAATAATAACTGCACAAATGGTAATCTAACCAATTGCATTATAACGAATCAAATTATTGGAAATAATGGCAGCTGTAATGGAAACACGGTTAAAAATGGTACGCTGGTACATACGACGATCTGTACGAATCATAAACGTCCGTCGAATATTGCCGCATCTACGCTGGATTCGAAGAGGGTAAAAGGCACTCCACCATTGGAAATACAGACGTCACCACAGCTGTTACAGCAGCTGATGGCCCCTACGCCAATGCGTGGCGGACATCGATCGAAGGGGATGTACGACAAAATGCAGAATGGGACAAGGTGGAGTGTCGATGGCAATGGGCCAGGTGGTGGAGGCGGTGGCCAACAGAATTCCAACTCTTTGCCACCACCGAATTCGAATTCGGTACTGAAGAACCTCCTCGTAAGTGGATGCGATGTAAGTGCTGGCTACGTTTGTTTAGTGCCGATGCGGCCGAAAAAGACAGCTAAAGCATAAAAATTATTATTATTTAACGTAAATTCTTTTATTTTTTTTGTATTTGTTGTTGATATTTATTAATTATTCTTAATCTACGAGATACTTTTTAAAGAAGATTTTAATGTAATTTACATTTTTGTAAATGGATCGATTTTTTCACTTTATATAAATGTGCTATAAAAGAATTTTCATAAGTAAAATTAGTTGTAAATAATTATTAACATAATTATGAATAGATTTTCAAAATAAAAATTAAACCCTATAAAATAATGATTTGTAATATCATTAGTTCAGACAACAGTGTGATAAATCCACGTTAGATGTGGAACAGCACTGAGTCGAATTTGATAAACGTATAAATAAAATCAATTTATAAAAAAAAATATGTGTATAAAAAAATATTGTTAGTAATTTTTTTTACTGTGATAGCAAATGAAAAAAAAGCATATAATAATTTGATTCTTTTTTCTACGAAAAATTTTATATTTATGAATTATACACGAAAAGCAAATGTTTTTTTTTTAGAAAAAAAATTGAGGAAAAGTTGTTTTTTTTACATAAAAGAATGTTCACATTTTAATTTAACGGTATTTTTTTCAAAATGTAATTTGTGGCGTTATCGCGAGCGCTGATCGGTACAAAAAAAATAATGAAGGAACAAAATAAAAAAAGAAACTTAAAGAAAATAATTTTTTAGAATCCAAAATAGAACTTTTCGACGATAAACATTTTTATTGATTAGAATGAAGTCTAAATAAACGAATAGAAAAATTCATTAAATGTGTTGGTATAAAATTTAGCTTACTCACGATGAAATAGTGTTAGTTATAGAAATTGTAAAAATATAATTTAAAAAAAGTAAAATTAATAAATAAATTTTAGGGGGATAAAATCTCTAAAAACGACACACTAACAAGCTGAACAGATTTGTTCCGGATATCGATAGGACTGATGGAGAAAATAATGAATAAAATTAGGATAGTTGTTTAGTAAATGAAATTAGACTGGAAATTGTTGATTGTGATAGTAGGATTTGGTGGGATAGATAAATTTAGCAACACAAAATGAAAATAGTGGTTTCTGAGTGTTAACGTGAATTGAAGCGATGAAAGAGAGTTAGAAATCTGATTGTTGCAAAAAATTTTATAAAAAAATCTGTTTGTTTTAATATTTTCAAAAAAAAAAAAAAATGTTCGTGTACAAAAAATATTGAAAGGCACCTTTTTTTCAATTTAAATAAGAAACACACCTATTTTTCTTTGGAAAAATTTAGTATAATTTGTAATTTCCTGCTGTTACAATGGACCGAGTGAAGAAAGCCTAACAAAGGCTTTTACTAGCAGATTGGCACATTTTAGTACAAAATTTCATATAAAATTTGTACTTAAACCTGATAAATGCCTAGTAAAAGAATTTGCTAGATTTTATTATCTCGGACCAATAAAAATTAAATAAACATGCATAGATCAATTATTGGTGTTTGTGTCGAGGGTTTTTGCATTGGGTTGCCATGCCAAATATTATAATGGCTGTTTCTGAAGAAAATAAGTTGTGATTAGCCTTAAATTGGGCTTAAGTTGCTAAGTTTTGTTAGTGCAGACAGCCATAAGACTCATGACCGAAAAACCCCGGACAATGCCAGCCCACAATTCCAGACACACTTAAAATATTTAAGTAATGGGTTTTGAACAATTTAGTTTTATTATAATATGAGTGCAAGTGAGAGAATCCGATTGCTTTTTATCTCCAGAGATAGGTGTAGGCAAGATAAAAATTTCCTCGAATATTGCAATTTTAAAAACAAATGAAATTTCAAATCACTTTTTTTGAATGTTCTGCAAAACAAAATAAACAGAATGAAATCCGCTGCAGGTAAATTTTTAACATGCACAAAATAGTTAAACATGTTTGAAGAAATCCGCCGCAGGTGAAGATTTTGGCATTGCGTAGTCCTTGTGAAGGCTGCAAAGCGCGTAAAGCAAAAATTCAAACGCAAAGCGAGTAAAGCAAGGTCCTGACCTTTTTACCACCTTGATGAATGTTCTTAAAACTAGGTCAGAATCCGGGGAAAAAAAAGACGAATGGCAACACTATTCTTGCGCTCCTTAGTTATGGTCGATTTCAAAGAACTGTCAGAGCCACTTTGAAAATAGAATTTACAACAATTGCTCTTTTTTTTATAGGATACTAGTACGATATAAGGCACATATTGGCAACTAAGTGCCGTTTGCACCAACAAAACTTAGCAACTTATGTACAACTTAAAAAATTTAAGTCGAAGAATTTCTACGGTTTAAGTAGGCTAACCACAACTTAATTTTTTAAAAATAATACGCGCAAACGGGCCTTAATAACACACACTTCTAGTGGCAGCATAAAAATTCTAGGAGGGTATTGCTTAAAGCAACTAGCCTACTAGAAAACTTTACTAATGTCATTCGCAATCAAGTTTCCCCATAATTACCCATTTGTCATTAAATCATTTTCTATTTACTTAATTCGGTCGACTTTCGAAATAATTATTATCTACCTTGTCTTTGAATCCTTAATTGAAATACTTACCAGGTAAATAATAATGTTGATAAGTTGATACCATAATAATGTCGTGCTGTCTAGCTTACTAATTTATTTATCATTATTAATTATTTAGCTAAGTCAAAAATTAGGGACGATTTTCGCGTAGACTTGGGAATTCTTGATGAAAACCATATAAACGTTGTGTGTTTTGTCCCCGAAACATAGTCACGTTACTCGATATCGATTTCGATGTTCAAAGTCTTATAGTAGTTTCTTAATCGTTTTTTTTACCCATTCATTTTATTTTCCTTTGTCAATCTTGACAGTTCTGACGTTTTCTAATTTGGAGAACAATTTTATCTTCCCGGAAAGGATAGAAACGTTGCCCTAAATGATAGAAATTTCTCTATTTTAGCCACAAAATCAGAGAATGTTTGCAGATTTCATAATTTTTTGTTTGCTCATCTTTTATCAAGATAAACTAATAGTTTGATATTGTGATTTTAAAAATGCCAAAAGTGGATTCAATTTTTTTTTGTTGAATTCAAATAAATGTATGGGAGGCTATGGTCTTAAAGGGTATTTATAGTTATACCAGTTAACGAAATTGAACGTCCAAATGTTGTGAAATTAATTGAATTCTATTGAAATTTTTTTTTAAACGTCTGATGAACAGATTTTATTTCTTACACTGGCCGACAAAACACATTTTTTTTGTGCACTCGGTATTGAGTCTTTCTTGGGAAATTTTGAGTCGCTGATTTGAATCTGGCAATGCTGGATCAGCTCTAGTTTTTCATCTGTAAAACACTATAGCTCAAAAACTAGAGCTAACCCAGCCAAAATATTTTTTTTTATGAACAAAGTAATTCTTTTATCTTTAAATTTGGCTTCAAGAAACATTTCTATGATGGATCCTGGATAAGTCGAAAACCTATAAAATGCAAACAAACATTTTAAAATTCCCACATGTTTTAACTTTGCCTTACCGTTTGTAACGCCAAGATCCCGTCATCGCACACAAAAATGAATTACACCAGTGTGTTTAGAATGATAAAAATATTTAATTTCTGCATGTCCGTCCGTCTGTCTGTCCGACCGTCTGTCTGTCTGTGGCGCGGATTGCGGGCGCACGGATTGAGCTAGAGACTTGAAAGTTTGCACAGATCCGTTTTTCGTAAAATGCGAGGCTAAGTTCGTTAATGGGCAAAAATGGACCATTAGGGGGGGGGGGGGGGGGTACCCCCATACGAACGAAAACTTTTTTCTGAATATCTCAAAAACGGTGAATTTTATCAAAAAAGTCCAAGAACAAAAGTTATTTAGGATATGATTCTACATAAAACTCCCATACATCAAAATCTTCAAAGTGGAATTTTGGTACAACTGTTCGAATTTTGATACGAATATCACCATACGGGTCTCCAATGATTGCCAGATTGCCAATTATACCTTTGTTATGTTTTTCCTTAAATCTGACTTACAAAAGCAAACAATATTCAATTTTTGGGCGAGATTTGAGCCAGAATAGTGCGACTGTAGCCCTTTCTGATGTTCATCAAATTATTATTTAGATTTGGCTGCCAATAAAATAAAGAAATTAAAAAAAAAAACTGAAACGCTAAATTTTTCATATTTAGGCGCTGTTCGTAAAATACGTCACACGTTCAAGGGAAGGTCTGCGTTAGTGTAACGGAGGTACAAAACTCCCTACAAAAAATCACGAAAAAGAAACATACAGTAGAATCCCGATAATTCGTATTTCAAGGGACCAGCAAATTCATACGAATTAGTGGGATATACGAATTATCGGGGTACGAATTATCGGGATTCTACTGTATTATAAATAGGCCTCTGAAGGTGAGCCAAAACAAGGCTCGAAACGTCAGGCTGGAAAATTAAACACCACTTTTGTTTTATTTCCTAAAATTGGACCGCTAAGCCCGCCAAACTAAGACGAAAAAGAATAACGGGATGTAGTGGAAAGGGTGAGGCGCAGGTTCGAAAAGCCTAAAATTGGCGTGATATATTTTATTGACAGTTTATCTAAAAAATATAAACTTTTTGAGATATATTCCTAACGAATTTGACTTTAAAATTGATTGGAGAGGATTTTCAAGCATAAAGGCAGCTTTTAGTGTGTAAAAAAGCAATTTCCAAAAATTAAAAAAAAAATCAATAAAATAAAGCTAAACTGAAAACTACCTAGACTAGTTTTGTCATTTGTGAAGATGTAAACTAAGCTTCTTAACTACTCACTACCACCTAATTAGATTTAGCGTTTTCTTATTACTTTACCAAGTAGTACAAGTGCGAACAAAGTGGGCGCAAAGCAGGCGCTGCAACCTCCAGGTTATGGAATTTAATGTCGGACAGACGTCCACTTTTCGACTTATTGGGTTTTCATTATTTTTACTATTATAAAAGCTGTAATTTTAGGAATTACTACGTGAATTTAGTGTTATTTAAATGCAAATCTAGATTCAGAATTGAAACAGTAATTCTTATAGAATTTAATAAAAAGAAGATCAAGCTATGGTTTTAAGATTCATCAAACAAAAAACGATAGATTTTATTTTGTCTAAGAGACATTTTACCCAAAAAACAATATGAAAACAATACCGCTGAACAGTGCCCATATGAAGAAAATACTTAATACAAAAATGAGAAAAACGAATTACCTCAAATATCGCATCACCGAAAATTTATAAACTTATATATACATATATAAATATTTAATAAATAAATATATTAAAAATTTATAGCAAAAGAAAAAGAAATCAATATTTAGACACAATTTGATAAAATATTAATTACTAATAAACGAAGAGAAATTTTTTTTATATATAATGCCATAAATTTGTGTTAAATATTCCACCGACACATATCCACTAAATGTTATTTAATAGCCGAAAATTTACAATGTATACAATTCTAATCCGATTAAATGTTTATTTTCTAGGAAAAGCGTTAAATTTGTGTAAAAGAAAAAGAAAAGTTTAGATACTTGTTCATAAATACGGAAAAATATTATATTTAAATTTTAAAAATCGATTAACCGTTCCGTAATCGATGTGAAATTATGCAAAAATAAAGAAATATTTATAGAAAAATCAACGGTTCAAAAACTATTTCGTAAAAAAAAGTATCGCCTTAGCTTGATACGTGTATTATTCATCGTTGTATAAATTATATTATTATAACTTGGTTCATCTATAATGTTAGAAACTATTGAAAATGAAAAAAAAGCTTTAAGAAATTATAAAAATTATTTAAAAAAAAAATCATTTCTATATTTGCTCTAAATTTTTGCTAGCAATAGAAAATGTTTGACAAAAAACCAAACTCATAAATCGATCGAAATACCCCAAATAGCATTATTGTCAACTGTGACGTTAGCAGTTGACGTAAATCGTCACGACATATGTCAACCGTTATCGTCACGGTTGACTTAAATGCTACTTGAAACACTTTTGATTACATCCAAAATGCCTGTCCATTAAATGGTTGAAAATAGATCTGTTTTTGGTTATTTTGGATTTCCAAAAAAAAATTTAAATATCGTTTCTTTTGAATTCTTCTACAGAATAATTTAGGAAAAAAAAATATCTGATGTATATTTATGCGCGCCATATAAAGACACAATAATAGTTTTTAATATAAATGTTTGATAAGAAAGTAAATATATATCTTGTAAAACACAAAATCATTAATAAAAAAATTATGATGATAAAAAAAATTAGTTTGTAAATTACTTTATTGAATAATCGATAAAATTATTGAACGAATAAATCGGATAAATTCGGAGAAGTGCAATTTTTTCAGATAAGATGTTAAGGCTAATGGAAATAAGTGGATTTAAAGATTTCAATTCTTTTATAAACAACATTTTTAAAATCATGTTCCTTTATTTTTTAACAAATAATATTTATTTGTTGAAAGAATAATTAAAAACAAAAATCATTAAGGAATAATTAATATCTTTTTAACATTTATTTCAATAGCCTTTGCCAGAACTGATTAAGTGATTTTAATAAGATGAAATTAAGAACTTAAAAAAACAATTAATAATGTAATTTTTATCATTGATTTTTTTTCTATAAAAGGAATATAATTATTTCTTAAATTCATAGATGGATAATGTCGATGATTTATTATAAATAAATAAAAATTATGAAAAATACATATAAATAGAAACATTTGTGCTATGCCACTGTCAAAAAAATAAAATATTTATAAGAAAGCTAAAAAAAACATTCAAAACGAAAAAAATATATATATTAATAGAAATATTTCGATTATAGAATATAGAAAATTAAAAATTGAGATTTGTTTTTATTTTACGTGTTCCTATTATTATTTTGTTTTATTTTTTCTACATTTTTTTCGTTGTAATTATTATTAAAATTCTAATTTATAAAAAAAATTGTTTATATTGTTTTTAAGTCTCGAAATAATTATGGAAAAATAATTAGAATTTAGAAACACGATGAACATCTAATAAAATGATATTAAATAAAAATAACTCTTTTAATACCAGTGGTAGTTTTTTTTGGTTGATTTGGAAAACAAGATTTATTTAAGATTATATATTTGAATATCCATAATTTCAGGTTGCAAATTTTTCTTCAAATCTTGACAGAGGCGTAACCAGGGAAAAGCATACACCCACAATGCTTTGGGGGGTATCATGTTTGGTCAACAGAAAAAGTCCATAAATTCTGGCGTAAAAACAAGATTTTTCAAATATTTTATGTTTTTTGGGTCCTGCAAAAAGGCTCTGTTGGATAGGAGATTGGACAGGGTGGCTAATCAACATTTTTGGCTATGTTACTCGGCCTTTACACGCGAATATAAAGTCTGTCAGTAGCACAGACTCCAACTGTCAAATTACTGACAACGAATTAGAAGACATTTAGCGAACTGACAGCCAGTTAATTTTCAAATGACTTCGTTAGTAACACAGCTACAGTCCCTCGTATTTCAGAGGCATGAATTTTGCTCGTATGCTTCATTATTTTAATTATCTCGTTCCTAGTTAGTCTTCTTTCACCAGTCTGAGAGTTCTAAAAGTAAAAAAAAAGAATTAAAAATAGTGAATTCATAATAATTTAATAGATTTACCTAAAATTCTTCATTTTCCGCCATCTTAGATGTCTGAAATGTCAAATTACTGGCATGTCTGTACTGACTACAAAAAAGTCCCGTCAGTACAGACTTGTCAGTGCCAGTAAGCATTTACACGAGACTGTGTCCGTGACTGTGTCAGCTCTACAGACGCGTGTAAAGGCTGTGTTACTATCACTCAGTAATAAATTTTTGTTTTAAAAACATACACCGACTCATGTATATAGCGTGAAAATCTACCCTTTGATTTTATGCAAGAACATGAGGAAAAGTCTTGTATTCGTGACGGAGACAAATTCGAGAATGGGAGCAGATAGAATATTTCTGATCAAATCCGTTTCAGGTAAAATTATAAGGATGTCCGTCCGTGCATCTGTCTATCAGTCTGTCAGTCTGTCCGTTGTACATATCTTCAATAACTCGAGAAGGCGATGACCTAGCGACTTGAAATTTTTTATGAACAAGTTTTACAAAAATCGTAGTTTTCTATCAATATTTGAAAATACGTCTCATTTCTAGGTAGAGGATAGAGTCTACGGTACGCCTTACTTAAGTTCAAAACCCTGAAAAACGGGGAGCGGAGAGGGGGGAGGAGGGCACCAGAAGTTTGAAATTTGAGTGGCAAATTTTATGGACAATATATTTCACAGTTGCTATAGCAATCTCTAACCTTTTTTAAATTTTCGAAATTCTGTTGGATTTGAAGATTTTTTCGCTTGCAATAATAAGAAATATTTGTTTTCCAAATCATGTAATCTATTAATTTGTTTAATATTAATTTATTAAAAATCTATTAATTTGTTATTTTGAAAATTATAAGACAATGTAAACAGTAATAGACCGGGGGTCACGGAACTAACAAACAGTAACAAAAAGATATTCGGCTAAAATATATTTGGATATGTAGAGTTCTATTCAACTAAGAAAATCTTCGAATATATCAAGGACCTTAGGTGGTGAAAAGTCCTTGACAGATCGAGTGTCGAGTCGTTAAAATTAAAATCCGGATACGATGAAAAACAAGGTTTAAGAACCCCACTAGGGTAGCAGAAAAGAAGAAAACAAGTGCGTTATTGAGATTGCAAAGGGATTGTTTAAACTTTTATTGGAGAAAGAGAAAAATGTTCACCGTATTTTAAGACATGTATAAAAGTCTCTAAAAATTACCCTTCTCGCACCGAAATACTATTTTTTTTACTTTCTTCTACGGAGTATAATAAAGTATTGTATTCATGAAAAATTTCGACCTCTTAATTTTGCCTAAAAAACATTTCCCGATCACTCCTGAGTCGATTGGAGTCATATTAAAAAAATGTCTTTCTGTCTGTCAGTCTGTGTACAAGATTTCTCAAAAACTAATAGAGCTAGCGCCATGAAATTTTATAGGCATGTTGGCTCCTGAAATGGGGCGATCCTATCAACTTTTGGTGGAAATCCGTTAACCGGAAGTATCCAAAATGGCGGTTTTTCAAAAATCGCAATTTCGTGTTTCTCGATTTACTCCCAAACTACGCGTTTTTTAGTGGCCTTAAGTATGACAAAACTTGGAGAAAATAAAATTTCCCACACTTTTGTCTTTAGCTATAACTCGATATCTCAACATGTTATCGAGATAAACCGTTATTTCCAAAAAAACAGTTTTTTGCGATTATCTCGAAAATTAACGGGTTTTTGCTGACTGAATGTATGAAGTGAATTGATGAGAATGGCATTCTGCACAATTTTGTTTCTTACCGTTATCCGTTATCTTTTACCGTTATTGAGATATTTAGATTAAAATATAAAAAATCATATTTTTGCGAATAATTTGCAAACTAACGGTTTTTCGACAAATCAGTTAAAAGAACAATTAGAGATGTTAACAATTTCTACATTTTTGGCATTTACCGTAAATTGATATCTTTTACCGTTCTCAAGTTATCCCAAATTTTGTACGTTTTTGATATTTTTGGATGAACCAACAATTTATTGAGAGGTTGTATTGGGTTGACAATACGACAGGGCTATAACGTAAATTGCACAGGGTCGTAGATTTTGTAGAAGAAAGTTTTGTGTTGACCAACAACTGATTTTTAGAATATGCCATGAAAGATAGTTTTCGTTAAATTGTTTCGTTGAAAGTTAGGAAATTTAGCCACGGTCTCCGAAAAAATCCGGAAATTTTTAACTTTTTTTTGCACACATGGCAGATGGTTCTTGGTATGTTTGCAAATTTTCTTAGTTAAATCGAGCTCTACACATACAAATATATTTTAGCCGAATATCTTGGCATTGTTTTTTTTTGTTCCGTGGCCCCCCGGTCTATAACTTTATTAAACTTTAAAAAAAATGAGAAACTAAAAAAAAAATGAGAAACTAAAAAAAAAACTCATAAAACAAGTTATGAAAATGATAAATATATGAACGTTAAACAAGAACTGCAAAGACCAAAAACTAAGGCCCCTATTCTGGCGACTGTCAATGACCGGTGACAACCCGGTAACAACATTTGAGTATCTTTACGCTATAATTCCTTCTGCCTCTCCGAATTTAGATTTGAAAATCTTTCCATTTCATTTATCACGGAAATATCATTGGAAAATTATCTTTTTGTATTAAAATCGCTATACAGATTGTGACTTGTCACAACGCCAGAATATGGGGGTAATGCTAAAAAGAATTACTACGCCATTATCCATTTTAAATTATTATTTTTTATTATTTGAGAAAAATTCAAAGTGGTAACAAAAGATTTATGGCAGGTTTCACGAAATTTTACTTGGTCGCCAAATCGATTTAGTGGACGAGCTAAAAGTTTCGTGAAATCCGCGTTTAGTCCTAAATCAGCTATTATAGATATTAACTATATTTATTAGTTTTGTTTATGTCAATTTTATTTTAGTAAATAAAAATCGAATTAAACGCAATAAATGAAAAAAAACCATTATATACATATTACTTAGATAAATAAGTTATCAAATACACATATGTGACTAAAAAAATCGTTGTTTTATTGACACCTTTCTGATTTTAGAATTGGCACACAATCAGCGTGAAAAATTAAGTGAACACCAGTTATAACGAACTATAAATAATGGCGACTTGCAGTTTGTTATAACCGGTTTTCAATATTCATAAAAATTGAAAACAGTAAGTAAACAAAAAAGGTTGTTTTTTTTGCAACCACATTACGAAATAAAATTTATTGCAAGTTGGAATTCAATTAAACGCTTTAGAAAATAAAATCTTTTTAAAATTAATAACTCTGTAGACATTCCAGCGATTCACCCCAATTTCCTATTGGCCCTTTCTAATGTGATTGGGTTGGTTTATTTGATAGCAATATCAGCCCTCTTCAAGCATAATCATCATCTTGTGGGATCCCCAAGTGTTTCCTTTAGAAAGTCCTTTAATATCAATTTTATTTTAGGGGTTGGATATGGAGGAGTGTTGAGATTGCCAGTAGCTGACAGTATAAAATAATATTCCGCCATATAATGATGTCACATTCAGTTTCAAATTAAATTACATTAATTAGATTTGATAAGCTTGAATAATTACATTTTATATGCCAGTTTAAAGCTTTTTACTATGGTATTTATGATTGGCCTACATCCATATTATGCCCGTATGTTTATATGTACTAACATAAATACATACTGGAACCGTTATAGTGATTTAAACAGTCAGATATAAGGATAAAATTCGATTCGGTGATGGTTTTTACATTTATAGCTGGAGCATGCTTCTGAATTTAAGCACAAAATATGCACTGAAAAAATCCACTGAAGCATAAAATATTTTTTTATTGACGAGGTTTTGTTGTCTGAGAAACTGAGCATATAAACATCGTGGAAAAATTTTATGTTTTATGTTATCGCTGAAGGAAGATAATGGATGGGCCAGATCGTTTTAGTGCTTTTTCAAGAATTTGAATTTAAATTCTTAAGATTTTGATTTTTTTCGTAAACTCTGGCCTCTCATGTAATGAGAAGATGCAGGGATTTAGAGAGCGTATTCATTTTTGACGGTTTCGGTTAAAGGAGACGTGGTAGAGGGGAGAGGGGGGGGGGGGGGGGGGGTCAAAATGTATACTGACATTGTTTCAGTTTTCTGGCAGATACGTGCCACTAACTAAAAATGCTTGTAATAATGAACCGAGTTTTATCAAAACGCCTGAAACCAGACAATTGATTTAAACCTCTAACCCCTAATTTATTCACTAGGAGTTAAGCCGAGTTAGTGAGTTAAGGGAGTTAGCTAACGTTATTTTCCATGTTAAAGGTGAGTTAAGGGAGTTAAGGCGATTTAACTCCTAGTGAATAAATTGGCCGTAACTGAACTGTTAAAACCCCAGATTTCAACCTCCAACTGATCTATGAAAAAGGTTTAGAAACGCCTGGAATGGATACAAAAATTTGGGGCTCTTAAAAGGTTTTTGAAATGTTTTTTTTTTGCAATGCAATTTTCTGCTAGAAAAATTTGCCACCTGCTCGGTCCTTTGCCAATTGACTACGCTGGTCACCTCGCGACTTATTAGGAACTATAATGCCTAATAAGACGCTAAAAACACGTAGCCCCTGTTCTAGTGCATTAAACTCCGTACAAAAAATCGCAAAAAAGCGATACGAAAGCGGTGGTAGGGAGGGGGGGGGGGGGGTCTGCGAAAGGCTGAAAGTTAACGCGACGAAATTTATGGACAGCCCTTAATGAAAACAAAAACTTGTTTCCAAAGTTTTTCAAACAGTGTTGTTTTTATGCCTCAATACGTATCAAATATATTTAAAATGCAGTAAATAAAAAATCACTATTTATTAGGCGTTGACGGAAAAAGTTTTTTATTTACGACATTCGTAAATGGTTTAATTAGCGTAGGGCAAGAGTGTTTGTCTTTATTAATAACAAATCAATTTCGAATGAACCTAATGAACTTTCTTTCATGCCACCTTCAATTGCTAATCAATAATTCATCTTTCATAGTGATTATTGATCTATCAATCAATAACTTATCCCGAAATGTCTGTCTCGAGTTAGAAATTCCCTCCTTATCGAATATAAAAAAATATAAATAACAACAAACTTCATCGAACCCCAGTTTTGTTACACTTTCCCTTGAGTTTATTATAGAGTAATCAAATGATAAATGACTCTAAACTACGACAACAAAAACTATACCTTGATTAAGAAAATCGACAGCTGCATGTAAGAAAATTTAGTGGAAAATTCCAAGTAAATGTTTATGGAATAATTTCTATAAAATTCCCGTAAAATCAAAATTCATGGCCTAAAAGGCGATATCTGTCGACCAAAAATGATAAATAATTTCTCGATGAGTTATGGTAGACCCTTGAAAGAACACGTGCTTATCCAAATCTACGAAAAAAAAAATTCAACATACCCAAAGTTTCCCAGGAGCTGTTTTTTTTTTGAGTAAAAGTCAACGTCGGAAAATTTTATGTACCCTACATCACATGCGAAGCAAATTGCAAACATGAGTTTATTTTTTTCGGAAAAAAAAGTTTCTCCGGAACAAATAAAACTGATTCCATTTTCTCTCTTGACGATTTTCCACTGCATACTAATCAAGTCAACTATAGAAAATCATTTTATTCCCTCAAGAATTGTGAATTTTCACGGCTGAAATGCCAAAAAAAAAAAAAAATCCGAATCGAGTTTCAGTTATAACAAAATTTTTAGTCATCATCAACAAAACTTGTATACGTGAAGAGACATTCCCATATCGCAGATACAAAACGTACTTATTTTCAACCAATGTTGATGGAATTTGACTTTCCCACGTTCACGTCAGACTCGGATCCTTTCGTTTTGTCCGTTTTCCATTTCATCGCTCTGTACGATTAGTCTATAGACGTCTATGGGAATAGTAAACTTTCCCTTTCGATCCGATTCAATTCAACCAAAGTCAATGAGCTTCAAAGTTTTCCTCCTGTCCCATAAAAACAGTAAATATGTACACAAACACAGAGGAAATTTCCTTAGTAATTCCAATCCAAAAATAAAAAAATATTGGGAAAATTTCTGCCATGGAACTTTTCATTTCTCTTCAACAATGATGTAAAAGTTTTAATTTATTTTTTGCACATTTCTACAAATTCTGCAAGCCCTGTTCATAGCCTTTACGCATATCTATATAGATGTATTGTATAGGATTGATTTTCTTATAGTAGACTTTCCTGTAAATATGGCTAGATGTCTATATGAGTGGTAAATATGCATGTTTATCAAGGATAGACATCGCGATATCGGTTCCAGGATAAAATCGATACCAAATCCTCGCATAACTGTGTTGGTTTTTTGTGTTTATGAACGAAAATGAAAGAGAAACTTGATTTTTAGAGATGTGTGAGTGAGAGTGAATTCCACTTTCGATTTTTTCACTCCCCTGATTCGCGTTTTATCTATTTTTTCTCCAATTTAGGATGTTTAGGGTAAAAGCTTTCTCTTTGAGTTAAAATCAGAGTGATTTTTTAAGGGAAAAATCAAGGATTTGGTGGTGGTTCCTGGTAGATTTTTTTAAAATTATTTTGCATAAATATTTGCTTTTTGGTCATTATTGAAACTAAAAACCGGGTTTCACTGTTAGATTTTTATGTAGGGATCAATTATTACTCTTTAGCATGAATTAAACACTACAATTGTCAGTGTAGAATCGTGAAACCATCTACCAAGGCTTCTGTCCGGTTATGGAAGTTGGTGGTACATGTAAATATATGAGAACAACCCAAATTTTAATTGAAATTTCTCCATTTGCGGAAAACGTGGGCGAAGAGATGGTCTGACTGAATTTTAATGTATGAAAGAGTTATTTAAAATCAAATTTTAAATCCTTTTTGTCTTTATAAATTTTTCGATACCACACTCCGTTTTCAAGAAAAACACAGAAAACTGATTATGCCACTGTCTGTTGTTGATGGGTGTTGTTGACCTTACAAATGTTTTGTTACACAGGCTAAAATTTACAGAATTGCTGTGCAAACCTGAATTTAAGTACTATAATTTGGGCAGTCCTGCCAGATTATGAGAATGGAGACAAAAATTCTGGCGACTGTCAATGGGCGCGTTTAGACCGGTGCTAAGTGGGCAGTTTTTTTTAATCTAGCACCGATATAAATACGTTCTACTTCTTGGCAGTTTAGCAGCGGTATTTCGGCACTGCTAACTTTTGGCGCTGAAATAGATATAATTTCAAAATTAACTTGTTTTTAAATTCGAACTGGACGTCTTCAAAAGAAGTTTACCTAAAACTTTACATATTTTTACTTAATTTTTTTTCTTAAGGACAGGTGGGGAGGAAGAGAGGCGGGGATGAAGAGAAGCGGGGAAAAAGAGAGGTTGTCCCAAATTAGAAATTGCGTCACTGGCGCATTTTTTCTGAATTGTTACCTTAAAAAAGGGTCTAGATTTAAAATGCATCAAAATCGCTTTTTTCCCCATGTTTATTCGAGCGTCCACGACCGAGCAACGGATCGATCATACATGCTCGAATAAATCCGAGCAAAAAAAAATTATTACGAGTTTTGTCAATAAAAACTTTTCTTGTGAGGATTTTTTTTGACAAAACAACTTCGTTGGTGGTTCAAGATTTGCATTTTCTTTAAATAATTTAATTTTCAAATTTCCAATCTGGAGCAACCCTGAACTTACAAGACGAGATCCCCGTAAAGAGATAAAAGTTACTCTTGTGCAAAGCACATACCATCTCTTTACTAAAACATATAAAGACAATACAATTTCCCCTGTTGGTTTCACATTCTGGTCCTTTTTCATAATAAAAATTCAGTAAATGAAAACCCATAAACGCAACGATTATCCATCTTATGAGGGAAACGTTTTTCTTACTGTCCTGGCTCTAATTTTACATATTTTTTTGTAGTGTTTTAATTTCGCTCCGAGGTTTTTTCAAATTATTAAACATTTCTTTTGAGTTTTATTTAAATATTTGAAGATTGGTCTACGTTTAATCACTTATACTCTTGTAAATTTCGTTGTACTTTGAAGCTCGAATTCTACATCCACATTTTCTTCCGCATCCTTGAGAAGATCCTTATTTGCGTTAACATTTCAAGTGTTTTGTTGAGAGGCTTTAAATTTACTGACCTAGAAAAGTTTTCCATTTTTTTTACTGTCATGACATGAGGTGGTTTTAGTGCCAGTTGAATGTGAAACATGTGAATGTGAAACACATGCGGGGGAGATGTAAGGGGGAAAGAAAACTAAAAAGGTAGACAATAGATAAATATAGATGTGAATTTTTCTACCTATATTATTGATGACCCAATTCCAACAAATCCCATCGCCTAGCCTGGACTAGACGGAAAAAGTCTTACTCAAAGTAGTTGTTAAGGCCTCATTTGTGGGTTTTTTGAGTGAGTTACGGAAGATAATCGGGAGATGTTGGTCGATGTGACCTTCTCCCATTATGATGTTGAATGGGCCTTAATTTAGAATGTCCTTGCGTTACTGGAACTCACATCAAGTGAACGGCAACTTGAAACGATTTTTCAATTTGACGGAAACAAAAAGACCAAAAGGTGAAGGTTTATAGTTTTTTTTTTTAAATTATAAAAAGGATTTCAGTTATCCTTGGACTGCGTTGTGGGGATTTTTTGTAAAGAGCAACTAAAGGTTACGATGCAAATGTCTGAGCAGATATTTGTTTAGGATCCAGTTTTCGTTTCTTTGAAATGCTAAAATTTATCGCAATAAAGATTTCGGTTTTGGGCTGACGGAATTTGCTACAGGGATCCTTGTTTGATCCATGCTACAAAAGAGTGTCTTTCAGCATTAAACGATGTTATTTTTTTTTTATTTTTTTTTCGGGGAAAGATTTTATTTGGAGATTTGTATCAAAAAGGGTTAAAATCGATTGCAAATATAATTTAGCAAACATTTATTTATTTGAAACTGGGTTCGGGATTCATTTAAGTATTTTTTTTTATCTCAATGGGTTTTATAGATGGGGGCAGTGAAGATGAATTCTGCTATAAAACTGTCTTAGGGCTTAAAAGGCTTTTCGGTTATCAGAGGTTAGTAAAAATCTCGTAAAATCCGAGGAATTTAGTATGAATTGATTTTTTTCAGAGATATTCAAATAAGTGCAATGATTTTAATTAGTTTTTTTTGCCAGTTAAGAGCAAAAAAAATTATCAAATTTAAAAAATTTTTGGAATAATTTTCTCAAATTCCAAAAATTGAAGCTTCCAACACAGTAAAGCTGTAAATTTTCGAATTATTCCCAGAAGCTGCCTCAAAACAAGGATATGCGGAAAACGGTAAGGGCTGTGGCATATAAAATGGTTTGCTCTTACTGAAAATTCAGCATTAAAATGCATTTACCCAAAATTTTTCATTTTTGTATTGGAAGGGTAGAACCGGGCCAAGGCAAAACGACGCCCGGACAATTTTTTTTATACAGTAGAATCCCGATAATTCATACCCCGATAATTCGTATATCCCGCTAATTCGTATGAATTTGCTGGTCCCTTGAAAAAAATCCCGATAATTCGTACCCCGATAATTCGTATATCCCACTAATTCGTATGAATTTTCTGTTCTCTTGAAATACGAATTATCGGGATTCTACTGTATTTATTTAAAAATATCTGATGTGAACAGCACATGACTTTTTTATACAAAATCTACGTTTCTGCACCATTTGCCTGACGAATAAATTATTAATTTACATAGAAATATGAATTTGTATTTCACAAAATCTGAAATATCTCGATAACGGTAAAATATATCGATTTACGGTAAAAAGCAAAAATGTAGAGAATTTTAATACTTTTAATTCTGCCTATAACTGTTTTTTTTCTCGAAAAACCGTTAGTTTGCAAGCAATTTGTAAAAATCTAGTTTAAATTTTTTTATTGATAATATCTCGATAGCGGTAAAACATATCGGATAACGTTGAAAGACAAAGTTGTCGCGAATGCTATTCTCTTCAATTCATCTCATACATCGACGGGTTAAAAACCCGGTATTTTTCGAGATAAACCCTGTTTTTTTTTAATAACGGTATATCTCGGTAACGGCTTGAGATACGGAGTTCTAGTACAACAAAAATGTAGGAAGTTTTATTGTCTCCAACTTTTGCCATACATAGGACCGTTTTTTTTATTTTTTGAAATTTTGTAATGTAATAAAACTTTGGTTAAATTTTCTATATATAAATTTTCTAATGTGGTTTAATAAAGAATAACAAATAAAGATTTGATTGTGTGCCAAGGTGTCAAAAACAAATGATTGTTAAGTTTAAGTAGATTTAAGTCAACAGCAAAACGATCTATTTACAAAAGATATGTAAATAATTTATTTAAAAACTAAATTATTTCAAAAAGTTAAATTTACAAATTTTACACATAGAAAAAAATAGTTTGCAAAACACTCCCGCTTCAGATCGTCTTCATATTTCGTGATCAATAAAAACTAATTTCAACAATTTTCCATTGCAGGACACATTTTCCGCACTTCCGCCGGACATTCTAGTGACTGAAGATACCGAGAAGGATGTGGTTCGATATTTTCCGAAACAACATATATCTCCAGGTTCATGCTATACGCATCCCTTGCGATGCACTACCACGTCGACGACACCTCGGATGCGGACTTGCTGCCCGAATCCACTTATCGGGGGTTCAGTGGTCCTCCCGTCGCCCCCAATGCTGATGACCGACGACGAATTGAACGGCAAAATGCTGGAGGAAGTGCTTTCCCCGATGGACTATCGGCCGAATCTGATGATGGAAAACGATCCCACAGATAGTGACAGTGGAATCGAATGCGCTAACTCTCCAGGGTTCATGCGGGATAAAAGTCCGGGGAAAAGGAGCATCTATTCAACGCTCAATAATTGTCCTTTGGGAAATAAAAAAATCAACCTAGCACCGATGAAAGTCGTGACGAGGGACAAAGTGGGATTCCCGATCGACACTGGTGGCTCTAAGATTTCAAGCGCTCCAATGATAGTAAATAGTAATGATACTGGAATTGTAGCTGCTGCTGATGCAGGTGGAGGTCCTGCGAATAACCAAGCAAACGGCTTAGGAGATGCTTGTGGCAGGCGTCCTGATGGTGGCGGTAGAGTTTCTGATCGTCCAGATGGAGGTGGTGGTGGGAGTGATTCAATCATCAGCAATGGCCGTAAAATGTCCTTTTCATTCTTGGACACCGATCCGATGTCGTCCACTTTCCTGATGGACCTGTGTAACGACAATTACATCATTAATAGTGACGATGGTGGGGAGCTAATGCAGGACAGCGACATAACAAAGGTTCTGAATGAATGGTCAACACAAATGACCTAATCATCAGCAATTTACGCAGCCCTCAACGTGGTGTAATTTTATTTTATTCTTAAATTCGTTTTAATTCTGTTCTATGTCATGTTTTTGGTTTTTCTCAATTAATGATAGAAATATTTTCTTCAGTTGAAGTAAAAATTATCAACAATTAAAAAAAGATACCAGAAAAATTGTAAAAACAGTTTGATTTTATTTGCTTTGATTTTATAATAATTTTTTATTGTTTTCCATTTGAAAATTTCAATAAATTGAAAAATATATATTAAAAAAAAGAGAATAAAAAACGGGAAAAATTTGTTATAAATTTAATGTGTTTTTTCTTAAATAATTTAGAAAAAAGTAAAAATAATACTGCCTATTAACAAAAAAAAAGAGTTTTTCTTATAAATAATTGAAACGAATTAGTTTGAAATATATTGCATAATTTTGACAAAAGGCAAATAAATAAATATAATATAATTGTAAATGTAATACGGAACATCTTAAAAATTGGTGAAGGACTTTTTTATAATTTTTTTTTCTCGAAATTCAATTTAATTCAAATTGGCTCACTCCGACAATTAAAATACACACCCTGATACTGATAAACTGTTCAGTTTAAAACGACACAACATTTCTTTGGATGTAAATTTCGACCCCGACGTATTTTGCCACATTTGGCATCAAATCTTTTTGATACAAATTTTCTTCCTGGAAATGTTGTGTTTTTTTTGTAATATTTTAGTCCTAATTGAAGTGTCGATTTGCGCGACATTTGCCGTATCGAAATATATCAGAATCAGGGTTCTAATCTAAAAATGTTTTTTTTTAGAATTTTTTAATGTCAAACTTTTGGAAAAGGGTAAAGTCTTGTAAGCTGCGGTTTTCGCTGTATTAATTTTGGTCATAAAAGCCAATTTTTTTGAGAAACGGCTGGAATTTTCATAAATAGTTTGATTTCCGAGTATAGGGTGTTGTAATAAAAGAGCGATTTTTTTAAAATTTTTCTTGATCGACTTTTTTTGCAAATATATTTTTGTTTCAAATCTGTGACCATTGAGGAATGCAAAAAAAAGTGTTTTGCTTAATCTGAATATTTTGAGCTCTCGTTAGAACACCCCTTATACATAAAATTAAAAAAAGCATGTCTTATGGCGGTTATCATGAAATTTTTAGCGAGCCGCTAAAAGTTTCGTGAAACTCGCAGTTAAACTACTGGAATTAAAAAAAAAACACTACTGAGCTTGACTTATCAGAAACAAATTTATGTAAAATAGAAAAAAAACACAAATCTTTAAAATTTCAGATAAATTTCAAACATTTAAATAACACACAAAAACTTTTATATGTACTGATATAGAAGAAATATTTTTTAAATAAAGTACAATAAATCGCAGCCATAGAAAAAGTAAATATTCGTTTAAGAAAATCGAATAGATGTTAAGAGAAGTTTTTCATTTGAAAGTGCATTTTTATTTTTAAACTTCTGAAAAGGTACACAATCACAAAAAGTTTAGTTTTTCATGATTTTTGTTTTTGCATTTGGTGTTGTTTTTTTTGCAATAGAAAGGAGAAAATTTAAAAAAAGGTATATTTTGTAATAACCATACATATGATCTAATATTAATCATTTGCACATAAATTCAAGTAAACAAATAAAATTTTTAAATCTATAAAATGTCAGACAATTTGTGTAGTTTGTTAAAAATATAAAAATATAATATTTTAGAAGATAATTATATATGTTTGTGTTTAATTTTCTTTTTTAAAAATAAATTGTGGAAAACTTTATTGAGCTGTGTTTTTTGTTAAATTAAAATAATCATTTTTTAAAGACACGAAATTTACTTTAGAATTATACTGGATTTAGTATACCGTTTGTAACGCATCGAACCAATCATCGGATACAAAAATTAACTACAGCATGGTGTTAGGTAGGATAAAAGATTTTGATTTTGCATGCATGTCCGTCTGTCTGTCTGTCTATCCGTCTGTCCATTTGTCCGTCTGTCCGTGAATCTCATAACTTTCGAAATTATTGACTAGAGACTTCAAACTTTGTATAGTTAGGTTTCTCGTAAATGGCTAAGCTAAGTTCATGAACATCAAGATTGGACCATTCCTTCCCATCTCCTCTATCAAACTAAATAGTTTTTTTGCACTTTTCTCGAAAAAGGTGAGTCATATTGAAATATTTATAAAGATAAAATGTGTTTAGAATTTTAGGGAGACGTTATTCGGTTGTGTAACGCTGCCGGTAAAATCCTATACAAAAATCTTGGAAAAGCAAGACGAGAGGGGTTGGGGGGGATCGAAAATGCGAAATTTTAATGTGAAATTTTCTAGACTATCCAATTTGGATTCATATCATTCTAGATTCAACATAGAACATTATAATTTTCAGCTGATGGCACTTTTCTCCAACAGTTTGATATTCACTAGTGCTTTTACAGCTTTAAAGCTTATCGGTTCTGTTAGCTGTCAGTTCTTCACAAAACAAACATGTCAACAGAAAAATCCAGGCCGCTCAGGTGTTATTTTATTTAATCGATTCGGAAGTGCAGTTTCAATGCCTAAGCAACGTAGATGGATTCGAAATTAGAGGCGTACAGGATCCGGAAACGTCGAACGGAAACATTCTCAAAGATCAAGGCGAAATTCTTCAAAATGCTGCCTTTTAAGTCGAGACCGAACGAAGATGATTGCATTATTGACACGACAGCGGTTTCTATTTTGTGATTTTTTTTCTAATTCATTTCTAATTTCTTATGAAATCTTGTAGTTAGCCAAGGAGAAGATTATGGATCCTATTATGGAGGAGTTACCTGAACGTGGCCCCATTTCTGAGAGTGAAGAGTCGCTGGCGGACGAGGAGCTCCAGGCACAGCCAAAGGAAGACTCCACAGAGTCAAAGTGTATGCGGTATTTTCTATTGGCGATTTACTTTTTATTCTGGGCGACATGTTATGCGATTGCCATTGAATTGAAGTTCGGGATAGTTTACCTACTCTTCTCTGCACTTTTTGGGATTTACTTTAATACGAGGACTGGCCCGAAGTCCAAGACGGAAATCAGCGCGTACAGCGTTTTTAATAAAGATTGCCACGCAATTGATGGGACTTTAAATGCGGAACAATTCGAGAGGGAGATTCGCTATGGACCTGGCAATGTGCGGTGATATTTTTCGTATTTTCCTAGTTATATTTTTGCTTCAATTGTTATGGAGGTTAAATCTTCATATATTTTATGTAAATGTAAAGAATAATACTGTAGCCCATTTCTTTCTTAGTACTTCAAGCATGTCTTAAACAAAAGGAGCATTTGTCAATTTTTTTTGTACTCAGAAATCACTGGGTCGTATGAATAAAAATCTAGCAAATTTTCAAGTTTGAATAAAAATGGGCAAATATATCGGCTTAACATTTAGGAAACAACATTTGCTTTCGAAGTGAATAATTTACTTACATAACTATTGTAGAATTTGCACCAAAAAAATAGAATATAAGCATATGCTCATTTTTATGCATACGGCGCAATAGCTCACCAAAAAACTACGTCTATTTCTGGTCGTGCCAAGAAATGGGTAAGATGGGATCTTCGGACAATTAATACTCTAATGATGAGTTTCACGAAATTTTTAGCGACTGCTAACTTGATTTAGCGAGCGAACCGACTAGAGAAGCAAACCATTTTTTTTTTGACTGTGGTTCGGTTTTGCTTGAAGGATGAATTAGATTTCTGTTTTAGTTCCTAAAATTTCAAAATTTGGTTCTTGTTTTTTGTTTTATTTTCTAAAATTTCAAAAACCCGGTTTTAGTTTCTGAAATTTCAAAACATTTAATTTTGATTCTGGTTTTGGTTTACCTAATTTTTAATGGCTTACACCGTGTCTTCACTTGGGATTTTTCATTACAGAGATTTTATGATTGACCAATCAAAGCCCGAGTTGACGGCGATATCGTCATCAATTCGAGCTCTGATTGGTCAATCAAAAATCTCTGCGATGAAAAATCCCAAGTGAAGACACGGTGTTAATGATTTTGGTTCTTACACAAGACTGGTTGAGGATACGTGGAAATGTTTTTTGGTACTAGATTAACACAAAAAAAAAGTGCTGGACTCTAAATCTGCTCGAAAATAGGAGATAATAAAAATTTGACTCGAACCGAAGCACAAAATTTTTTTTCTGGGGGCCTATTATGGAGTCCAGCGTAGTCCAAGTGGTAAAGTATTCCGGAGGTCGATGGTTCAATTCCCGACTGTGGTACGCTGTGATTCAAGTCCACTCAACCTGCTTTACTAAATGCGTAGTGATAGTTGCCGTTTGGTTTAACGACATCATCTTTCTAGATTACTATCACGGCCTCTGCTGTTGATGGGTTGCAACGTAAAAAACCTTACAAATGTTGTAATTTATCCATGGTTCGCAATCCATATAAAGCTATAGGTGCAAAGCAGGGAAGAAATTGTTATGAAACCTCAATTGAGGAGGTCCACGGTTTCTTGAGAGCTGTAGCGCCGAGGGTGATAATATTATGGAATACTGGGAACGATCGGAACTTTTGTGTTGGTTTTAGTGTTTTCCACTAACAACAGAAAAATCCCGATCGTTACGATTACGACCGTATTCCATAATAGGCCCCCTGGTTTTTTGTTTGGTTACAAAATTTGTTTGGTTCGGTTCGGCCACCTTTTTTCTAAATCTGGTTTGGTTTTGGTTCGATTCGGCCATCTTTTTCCAGAGTAGTTCGGTTTATACTTCGGCTCAGACATTTTTTTTCAGAGTTGTTCGGTTTATGATTTGGTTTTGGTTCATTCAAATTTCAGTGGTTTTTTCTACTAATAACAACAGGCAAATCATGATCGTTAAAAAAATCGGTTTGCATCTCTGCACCAAACGATGTAATGTAAAAAAAAATTAAATTCTTCAAGCTGAGCTTGTTCCCAATTAAAAAAATGATATTTCCTGCAGGACCATTTGTTTTTGAAACGGCACATAATGTATTTGCGGCTTTATTGATTCCTTGAGCCCTCGAATTTTAACTGTTTCCATTAGAATCTTCAAAACTAAACTACAGTCCAATCATATGTTCCTTTTACCATTATTGTCACATTTTTGGATATATTTTTTAAAGAAATAAAAATAGGTACCAATTTAAATAAAAATAATAAATATTTTATATAAATAATTTGTAATAAAACTTTTATAAAAATAATTTGTAATAAATCTTTTATAAAAATCAAACAACAATCTTTTTTTTTATGTATATATTTGGTGTACGAAATAACAAATAATTTATTACATCAAAAGTGCATCATTTTTCGTTTTTTGGTTTGTCTTGAATTTACTCAATTATTTATTTATCACTAAATATACTTTCAGTTTGAATAAATTTTTTTTTGTGTTTACTCATGTCTTTATTTTAAATTTTCATTAATTTTTAGTGTAGTTTAATCGTTATTTCTTTTATTATTTTTTTATGTTTTTTTTCCTTTTACAATACATTAAAAATACACAGAGTGCCAGGACACCAAAATATTTAGTCATCGGATAGGATCCGTTTGTTATTAAAATTTACATTTCATTAATATTGTTTCAGTTACGGTTTTATGTGAGTTTTTGTATGTATGTAGGTCTATATTTACTAGGTTTTCTTCTATATAGTATATAATAGTTTTGCATTTTTAAAAGGGGAGGAAATTCTCGTTACCAAAATAGAGACAGATTTGTTAGTTATCTAAAGTATATTTTACAAATTTCTCTTTTATTCTGTATTTATTTTTAATCTATTTTCTTACTTAATTAGGAGTAGTTTGTGTAAATATTTTATTTAGTCTGCAAGCATAAGTTTGGAGCTTATTTAGAAATGTTTTTTTTCTTTGACGGGGATACGGTACTGTATCTATTTATTTTAATGCAGGTGTGCTGGCACCGTCGTCATATTTAACTCATTTTTTTTAATTTGCCCACTCTTATATTATTAAATCTACAAGCACCACTAATCTGATGAATTTTCATATTTTTGTTTAAAGTTTCTTTTATTTTGAGCAAATTTATTGAACAGAGTTTGTAAAAGAATTTTGAATATCATTTGAAACAATTGTTTTTCACTAAAGATAACATTAAAATATTTTAATCTCGGTCTTTTAGACCACTCCGAAACAATCGATTTTTTTAAAAATACATATTCAAGTATAATTTGTTAATTTTAGTTACAAGGAAAAATTGTTTTCGAGAGATTTTCAAATCACAAAATTATTTTGTTGAATATAACTTTGCACGAAAGTATAGAAATGGATGATTGTGTATTTTAAGTTTAAAGATTAAATGTCTTTTTTTTTGTTTAAACTGTTTTTTTTTTTTGGAAATGTTTGCTTAAGAACTAAAATAGTTTCAAATTTCGTAGGAGCAAAAAAAAATAAATTAAAAAGAATGTTTAAAATGATTTTAATAACCATTTTTGGGTACATTTTCCGATGTTCAATTCCGATTAGGGATTTTTTACAACAGATTGATTTATTTAAAATTTTATAATAAACTAAACTATCATTATAAAAAAATTATTAAAACAAGGAATTATAACAGGTGGACCTAAAGGTAAATTTTCTATAACAACATAAATAGCAAAAAATTAATTTACAATAAAAATTTACTAAATTCCACGAAAATTAATTTATTAAAGATGTTTTTTATATAGATTTATTTGAATTAAAATTTTGGTTTTGTAAAAATAAGACTTTCGCGAAGATTCGGTTGAATGGCATAATGGTGTCGCAAAATAGAAAATTGGCATTTAAAAAAAGCCGGCAGTCTTGTTACTTTCGTTCAACGCAGTGGATCATAAGCATGGACGTCCGCAGAAATTTTTCCATTTTTTTGTGGGGGAGGGGGGAAGGGTGAAGGGGGGAAGGGGGGAGGGTTTGGCACCCACAAAAGTTATTTTATGACCACACCTTTTTTGGGGTCAATTCGGACAAGATGAGCAACAAGTTGTGTATGGAAAATAAAACTTTATTTAAATTAAAACCAGCAAAAAAAGCCATTAATATGCGCCGCAGGCGAAATTATTGAAAAAGAATGCGGCGCAATTATTTAAATCAATAATTACACTGTCCCAAGTAAAAATTAGCTTAAAATTTTGCGCTCTGTACTTTTTTGAAATAATCGCAACAAGAATTGTAACTAAAAATAGCAATAAAGAGGAATGCACCTCATTTTTTTTGAGCTAATACATATTTTGTGGAAAATCGTTGAAAAAACGTGCCGCAGGCGAAAAAAAATGTATTTTGGAGCTACCTCGAGTCGAAATAGAGTACACCCATACCTCGATATACGGCCGAGATTGGTTCCAAAAATGTAGGCCGTATATCGAAACACCGGAACATTCTTTTAGGAAAGTATTGCATTTATTGATCGCAGTGCATTTGAATGTAATATTGTCCGACTTTTGACCGTTTATCGAATCAATGTGCAACGTATTTCAAAACTGAGACGCAATACAAAAAGCGGAAGGCCGTAAAACGTGGGGCCGTATATCGAGGTATGGGTGTATATGTTTTGCGTATTAGGGATCGTTATTTCTAGTGTTTGAAAAAATATTACACTAATTTGAAAAATTCGGAACAAAAATTTAGTTTCCGAACCACAAACTTAAATCCAGAGCTGTCCCTGCTATTCCGGGACGTGATTTCACCTTATTTGCAATGGACTTAAAATGCTTAAAATACCAGGACAACAAGCCTAAAGAACGATGCACGATTTTGCCTCTAAACTAACTTTTGAATCAGTGAAGTTTTCACTTTGGTTGAGGACTTTTTGGAAAGGGCACAGTCTCTAGTTTCATCCATATATGGCTTCAAGAGTCACCGAATTGCAGGGGGATGGTGAGGGGTAAACGAACTTTCTCGTGACTTTTCACAGAAATCATTGCATAAATGGAAGTTGTGCCCACGAGAAAGTTCGTTAACCCCTCACCATCCCCCTGCAATTCGGTGGCTCTTGAATCCATCAATGGATGAAACTAGGGACTGTGCCCCTTCCAAACAGTCCTCAACCAAAGTGAAAACTACACGGGTTCAAAAGTTAAACCAGTGGCACCAAAAACGCTATTTTTTGCATGGTTATTTGGGGCTGACCCGAAAAGATATCAGGCTATTTTTTTTAAATGCTTGTAAGTAGTCTTTATTTCAAAAACATAATAGGTATTTAAGTTTAAAACAAAGAAAAATGAACAGGTAATAAAAATTCACTTTGCTTCGAAAAAAATCGAATTTTCGCGCCTAAAAAACCAGTGAAGCACAGCGTGAAGAATAAAATCTTTGTGATCCCTCTGCAAAACACAACAAATTGCTGTAATTAGTTGTATTTTGATGATCTATTGCAGCTTGTCCTTGCAGTTTCAATTTTACTAAAAAAAACTATTGAAATTTTATTTGAATGTCGATTAACCTTTATTCGAGGAATATAAAAAAACTAATAGTTTAACTATCGCCGAAGGTGTGATTTTTAGCCGAAAGTAGCCAAAGCCGAAGTTTAACCTCTGGAGCCCAATGAACGCAACGCGAACGCAACTAAAACGCAGAAACTGTCATGCAGCGCAAGATTTCAGCGGCAGAGCCCAATGGCATCTCTTGAAGTAGTACAAGTGACATAATATAAAGTGGTATAAAATTGGCAAAATTACAAAAATTGATAATTTTGAAGCGATAATTTGCTTTGTTGGTCTTTATCTTTGTTATTTGTATGTTATTGCAGCAAGGCTATTAATTTTTCCTCGAACGACATTTCCCCAACCTCACTTTAAGCTTAAACCCCAATTACGCGTTCGTGCGTGCGGCACCCACGCGGTGAAGGTTAAAATTACGCATTTAAATGAGTAAATTTATAATTGCGCGTTGCTCAGACGCGTTGCCGCGTCCGTGCCGCGTAGAGTAGGCTCAGTTTCTACTTTTAGACGCGGTGACAACTACTAGATGCCAGAACAAAATCATGCCGCACGCACGAACGCGTAATTGGGGTTTAGGCTTTATGAACTGTCACCGCAGAATTCTGCGGCAAAGTTAGAAGTTTGCAAACTTTTGCGTTTTAGGTGCGTTCAATGCGTTCACTGTGCTCACTTCAAATGATTTCTATGGAACAAACTTGTAAGTGACAGTTTCTGCGTTCGCGTTGCGTTCATTGGGCTCCAGACATAAGCCTATTAATGGGTCGGACTCTACTTGCGTCTCTGCTGCATCTACAGAAACTCAAATTTTCTCTTGCCTTTTCGTATCTTGACAGACACTCCATGTGATCTTTGTTTTTCGAATTATTTTAGATTCCAAACCATTACAGTATTCAACCGACCATTACCATCAGAACATTATTGTTAATTCTTTGAAGCGTATCAAAGTCCACAGGGAAAAGAAAATTTCATATTCTGATTTTAACAATTTTGAAGAAAATTTCAAGGAAAATTATCAAAATTATTATGAAAATTCTAGAAAAAAATCATATTTCGACCCTTTGTATGGTGAAATCTTTATAAAATAGAAAAAATTCTAATAATAACAAAAACCGCATCAAAATAAACTAAAATTGCTATGGAAAATATTTCGGTTTAACTATTTTGTAATAAATTTTTTAGCTAAATATTCTTAGAATTACATTTTAGTCAATTTATATTTTCAAGTCGATTAAAAGCGATGTTTTCTTGTTTGGTTTTTCTTTACTTTGTGTGTATCTTTCATCCTATATAGTTTATTAGGTATAATTTCAATTAATTTACTAGTAAGGCTCTGTGAATGTGTTTTATATCTTCTTCTTCTTTTTTTAAAATTTAAACTTTTTCATACTTTTTTTTCATAGTGTTTCTAATAGTGAGTTGAGCAATGCGTTTGTCATCATTATGAGTCATATAATACGAAAAATTTATAATTCATCTTTTCTCTATAATGTTTAGCCTAGTGTCTTTTTTTTTTGGTTTCAATTAATATACTCTATATAAAAAATTACATGTAGAACTCCTGTTCGAGGAGGAGAAATTGCCTAGTTAAAACCGGATGCTAGCACTTTGGAAGGAAGGAGTTACGATTTGGTAGCAAACACAGAATACTTAATGCCATTACCATGTGCCAAACTGAGTGGACAATATGGTAGTTTTGTTTCGTCTGTAGGAACGCATAGCAAACCAGTCCGACCATTACGAGAACGGTGCCGATTGGCATGTAAATCGTTAGGTATTTGCGCGCCGGGAAAATTTTCCTTGTCTTCCGGCATCGCATCCCCCAACTCACCGAAATCAGGCAAATGCCAGTTAATGCTGGCGCCAGAAACACCCACAGTGACTGCTTGTTGAGCTCCGTTCCAAAGGCTAGCAGTATAGCACCAAACATATGCAGCAAGGATACGAATTGCTGTCGGATGTGAGCCATTGCGATTAGTGTGACCCAAATGGCTAGCAGGCCGCAGTAGAAATCACAGAATTGCAGAACGCCAATCTTGACCAGACAGAAGCTGTACTCGTCCTCGCCCGAGTCACACGCATGGTAGAAGATCGAGAAGAACATCGCAAAGAAGTAGATCGCAGATTCGGTGTAGTATCTTCGACGGATCGCGAAGTAAATACTAGGAATGAACAGCAAATTACTTAGTGTCAGCATCAGGGATGCAATCAGGATCGAAATACTGGTCGGCACTTGAGAATCTTCTGTGCAGTCCCAACCGCGGTAGCCTTTAATGCAGAGGCAAGTCGAGAAGACGAATCCTCCAGACATGTAGTGATAGCAACGTCCATACCGACCACATCTGCCGGCCACGCAAGGACTCGAGGAAATTGTAAACACCACAGACGAAGTGCAGTTCTCCATTTGGAAACTTTGCTCCGTTGCGTATTTGTGGTGAACTTCGAATTTCTTCGTCATGTCGACGTAGTTGTGGGTGCATTTGGAGTCCATTAGACACTCCTTGACCTTCAGCGTTTCCGTTTCGTTCATCTGCTGCAGGCATTTGCGATCCTCAATGCAGGTCTTGTACACTAGCGAGGAATTCGCACAGGAGCAGGGAGCTCGCATGTCTTCGAGTTGCTTTGAGTACTTCCTGATGAAGTCCTTAACGCTGTCGATGATGGTTACTCGGGCTGTGGTATCCGGACCGGGACAAAATACTGCCATTGTGATGTACCATTGGCCGCTTTCCGGGAATGGCACGTGAATCAAACCGGTGCTGGTGTCTGCGTCCGAGTTGTTGACCACACTTGAAGCAGGCAGAATTTTATCCCCGTATTTACATCGATCCGGTAAGGACGGTATTCCCGGTTCACCCAATCGCATGCAAACGACAATCGTTTGATTTCCCCGTGGCGACTTTTCGCCATCATCAGATATTTTCTTGTCGACAAGTTTCTCGGCCAATGCTCCGCCACTGTGCGGTGCGTCGACTTCATTGCCTTTGATGTCCTGTTTCATGGCCACAGCGAAACTAAGTGTCCCTCCAATATCGTAGACATCTCCAACGTCGAATCGGAAACCCACAGGAGTTCCGCATGTCAAATTCAAAAAAGTCGGCACCGTGCCATTCACGTCGGGCAGCAGATCATAGTCGAACATGAAGAATTCCCGGTAGGTTTGTCGCAGGAGCGGATAGAATTCAATGTCCCTGAATAATGTTGGCTTATCCGCCTCCACTACATCGGTGACTTCCTCTTCGACACGATAATCCACCTGCAGCGTGAAATCAATCTCGTATGTTGTACCGTTTAATGGATTCGTGACATTCTCCTGCTCCGTTCCCGTGGGATCCGTGGTGCCTTTCGAACTGCTGTCTTCCTTGACAAATTCCAAGTCGATAAAATGCCATGTACCCGATTGAACATAAAATTCGAATGACACTTCGCCACCACCACAACCACCCGCAGCAGCGGTCGGCAATGGTCCTGTTCCAGTTCCGGATCCTGGTCCTGTCTGATTCGGCGATATAATCGCATGATGGATGTAATTATTTTCGCTCGGTAGTGCGTTCGCCTGTACATAAAATGAGATATCCGGACACATCGGGCAGGGGGTCTTCAATTTAATACAGGCATTTACAATGGCTACGTTTCGCGGTACATAAAATTTATAACTGATTTCCCTCGTCCCGTTGTGATCGTTGGTGATACTGGACAAGGTGCCCGTGTGCATCTGGCCGTTATTTATTATCGTGGGATAGGCCCGTGCCACCGACATCTCGGATAGCAGCAACGTTTCACATGACGCCGCCAAACCTGTAAAGTCGTAGGGAATACTATTAGTATGCTTATTTTTTTTTTTAAAAAGAAATTAAAATAATATCCATAGTTATAATATTTAGTACGTAGGTCTAATATCTATTAGTTATGATAAATATTTTCATATTATAATTTTGTGGTTTGGTTTATGAATAAAATCGGCCTACATTCAATATTATCTATTGGTGATAATTCTGCGAATCGAATTTATGAATTTATATAAATAGGTATGGAGGTTTTCATAATTCTTCATTATCATAATGTTGATGTTGGCAATAATTAAATTACGTAAATTCATGTTCGGTGTTTGGGACAATCCTCATGAATAAGTGGGACGCAATTTCTAATTTTTGAAACCTTCAGAATTTGCATTTTATTTTTGTTTTATTTGAAAAAAAAATAAAAAACAATTAAAAAAAGCTTTTATTTAAAAAAATGTATTACTAAAAAGGAAAAAAAAAATATTTCTTGGGTTCTGTGTATCAGAAATAAAAGCGAGATAAATATTTATTTTGATTTTTTAGTTCCTATGACCATTTTTGACCGTTACAGGCTACTGCACCAAACGGCTGAAGTCAAGATATTTCCAAGATTCATTTGGAATAACAGCTAAAGTGAATTTAGACTTAAGTCACTATTCCAAATTCTGGAAACACCAAATATATTCTGGAAACAGCGAGACTGTCTTCTTTATATATTTGGAGTTTCCAGAATTTGAAATAGTGACTTAAGTCGAGTTAGTTTCATTATTCGTGTTTAACTTTTCCGCAACGAACCGGCTTAAGTCTGCTTTGGCATCTGTTCAGATTTTTTCCCGAAAAAAATTTAAGGAAATGGACAATCACGTTATCTTTTCTGGATCCTTCGTTATCCTTACAGACTTCTTAATGACAGAATCGAAATTAGCGACCTCCAAGACCCCCAGATGAGATTTTTGAAGGAAAATGATAATACCGTTATTTTTACAGGATCTTTCGTTATCCCTACAAGGACTACTTGTCACCACAGATATATCCTTGCTTTTAAGGTATCTTTATGAACTTTTTGACTCCAGAATCGGATTCAGCGACCCCAAAACTTCCAGATGAGATTTTTTCTCGAAAAATTTAAGGAAAAGGTTAAATGCGTTGTCTTTTATGGGTGTTTCGTTATCCTTACAGACCATAATCGAAATTAGCGACCCCAAAAGCCCCCAGAATAAATTTTTCCCGTAAAATGTGAGGAAAGGGATAATCACGTTATCCTTACAGGATCTTCCGTTATCCTTACAGGATCTTCCGTTATCCTTACAGGATCTTCCGTTATCCTTACAGGATCTTCCGTTATCCTTACGGACTTTTTAATGCCGGAATCGAAGTAAGCGACCCTTAAAACCCCCAGAATATGCAAAAAAAATTTTTAAACACTACAAAGTCATAAATAAAAAAGTCGTGTATAAAAAAAAATTTCCGGAAACTTGGAGGAAAAGAATGATCGCGGTATCCTTACAGGATCTCTCGTTATCCTTACAAGGACGAAGTAGTGAAAATATTGTATTGTCCACGGAGTTACGTACACTCAGAAAAATGGAGGCTAACTCGACGACCTACATACGGCGTAATTGGCCCCGGGCAGGCGCGCGTTCGCCTGCATGTGGACAAGTAAAACTGAGTTGACCTGTGGTCGGAGAAATTTTGAAATTAAGCCACCAGCAGGTGAAGTAGGGCATTGGGAGCTGCACGAGTTGACCTTAGATAGGTTAACTCTGACCGCTAGCTGGCTTACAGAAACCTCTGTAAGGTCAGAGTTAACCTGACAAAAAGTTGACCTGAACATTTTTCTGAGTGTATGTGTGAGAAGTTTCAAGTCAATCGGATGAGTGAAAATGGTACAAAATTAGGTTACAAGATTTGACCCTGACAAATAGACAAACAGGCAGATACCAAGGTAGGCTAAATAAGAGTTTTGAAAAACAGGAAAAGTGTTCATAATAAAAATTTTCATGACTTTTCCGCACATCACAATTTGATTGGGCTACTCCCGGCCCCATTTAAATGAAGAAGCTTTTTACGATTTAACTTAAGATTTTGTCACACATGATTTATTTTATCGAAACCAATTTATGAATTTTACTTCTTTCATACTGCCGTAAGGGCTTTTTTTTTAATGTTTTTAAATATAAATTTTCCTATTATTAATTGTTTTACAAATGCCTCGATGAACTAAATTTTTCACATCGTCATCAATTAAACAAAAAGGCCTACCCAATTAAAGCATATTCCCAATTAAAGCATATTAAAAATAATATAATAACAAAATAAAATATTCTGTAAACGGTTTTAAGTTAAGTTAATAAATTTTAAAGAATTCACAAAGGGAATTATGTATTTTCATTCGCCTTTTATAACACAAAAGGAGAATTTAATGAGAAATTACTAAAGTCGGTTTATAAACACATTGAGAAACTATTGCCATGGGAGAAATCCTTTTTGAAAAGTGAGTTCTCGCGAGTGGAAGTGGAACAAGACTCTAATTTCCCATATGAACCACCTGGGAGTTGGAAATCTACGTTTGTTACCGGAAAAATACACATTTGTTTTTGAATAGTTCAAAGTTACTTGTACACTTTATGCATATTCTAACTGTAATACATGTTTTACGAAGACTTTATTAACATCTTATTGAAGAGAGAGAGAGATAGAGAATCACAACAGATTCCCATTTAAAATTCAAGGTACTTTTTCAATTGAAAATGTGGAACATGCTCGTATACTGGAAGAGAGCCGTTGAAATGCAATTAGATAAAATTCGAAGTCGAATGATTTTTAATCCAATTACCCTTAAATTATCCTAAGGTCCTGGATGTATTCAATTCGATGCGACTTGGTATGAATTTCTCTATGTACGAATCCCAAAATCATGAATATCTGATAAAGATAATTACCTTTTCGCAAAAGGAGTGTGTATTCTCCACATCCTTTAGCTTTCGTTCATTCCTTCGGTTTGCCGTCTCGTTTTCAACATTGAATTAAAATGGGAAATGGATTCAAAAGTGAGTTGAGTTTGAGATTGTTTTGGGAGATCTGCTAGATTTCAGGATTCCTAAGAGGTAAAAGAGAATATTTGAACTGGATGTGTTGCCTTCATCATCGTCATTATTATTAGAATCATTCGTATATTCGGGTTTCCCCCTTTGTGTGGTCCCAAAAGTTTACTTTTCGGTGCCTTTCTAACACGCTTTCTAAGGATCCTTTGGTGAATCATATTCGAAGATATGAACTTTCGACGTTGTAGATTTTCATCTATTTGTCGTTGTGGATGTGTGAAACCATCTTACAAATTCGGTTTGTTGAAACGAAATTCATATATTTGTGCGGTCAGACACAAGTGTGTACGAGTACACAATAATTTCATAATATTATAACTCTAGAGCTCATATAATGTGCAATCTACGATCTCCGAAGGAGCTAAGATATATTTGGGTTATTGGACCTAAATCTAAATGGTATTCCACAATTTTGGTTCTTGTTGGATTTTAGTAAAATTTGTACCATGAGTTAATGGAATGTGGCTGGTTAGATTGGACACCTAAAAGGTCCATCCGGATGATGACTACCGCACATATTTCTAGTAAAATGTTGACCAATATAGACAAAGGTAGATAGTGACATCGTTGACTACATCATATGAGTTTTCGGTTTTGTTTCGAGTATCTGTATGTGGTTGGGAGACGATTTGATATAATGATAGTGAAATTGCCTAGTTTCGGAATTTTCGGTTAGACTTGATGTATGTGGTGTAGCACGTGTGTAGAATTCTCGACATAATTTCAAGTTGAAGTGATATGGCTTCATACCACATGGTGTTTTCAAAATATCATATAAGCATAATATTATATCATTTCACGGATAGCTCTATATCTACAATGTAACGGGTATATGTTGGTAGAAAACAATAAATTACAATTTATTTGCTCATAATATCCATTAGGTGGATAATGTTGTGCTTGACAATACCACATAAAATTCGTCACATTTTCCTAAGTGTCCTTTTCTAGTTGATCAAATAATAAGTTGTTCACATATAAAGTATGATGTGAGTCTATAGCTGATGGACTTCCTTCAATAAGGTGGTCATAATTGACTTATGTTTTTCAAAATTTCTTCAATAAACTCTTACCAGGCGTCTACACTGAAGATTTGTTACTCAAAGAAATTTTTTTGTCCCAATGATTGACCAATCGGAGCTCGAGCTGGTGGCGAGAAAAAATTTCAGAGACAAGTTTCATGAAAGGTTTCACTGCTGAAATTTCATGGAATGTTGTTCTGACATTTCCCAATTCAACATGGCAGGATCTAAATTCACCCAACAAAAAGTCACGAAAAAAGATAATTTCGGCGCCTCCATTTAAGACTATCGTATCTCTCTTGAGCTGTCAAAATTTTGATGTTTTTGTAATATTAATAAAGTAGGATTTTAGTTAATTTTTGCTGACTTTGGAAGAAAATTGTACAATCTGCAACTGTGAATCCTTAAAATCTCAAAAAAGTTAAAAAGTTTTATTCTTTAGTGGATTAAAAATTCACTATTGAAGAATGTCGTAAGTCAACTATCGTAAGTTTTACACGGAGGCGTCGATTTTTATAAACAACAAGATTGCAAAGGGTTGGGAATAGGATTTATATAATATTAGCTTAATACCCGTCGTTGCCGGGTTAAAGTTTTTGGCAAAAGTTTTTTTTTTGCACCAAAAAACCAATAAAAAACTTTTGAAAAAAATCGTGATGTCTTCAGGACCTTCGGTTTCAGATTTTGAAACTACACCAACAAATTCGTGATCAGCGACCCAGGAAACCCCATAATGTTATTTTTACCAAGAAGAAATGAGAAAAAGGATATTTGCGTTATCCTTATAGGACCGAATTTTGAAATTATACCACCAAATTCGTGATCAGCGACCTCGAAAACTCCATAATGACAGTTTTTCTGAGTAAAAAGAGGAAAGGATATTTGAGAATCTTCCGTTTTGAGTTTTGAAAGACCTTTTCTTAACGAGCACCTATGAGGTAAGATGAGTCTGTGTGCGAAATTTCATGGCGATCGGTTATATGGTTCGGAAGATACTGTGATGAGAGAGTCAGCGATATTTCACTTTTATATACAATCATGATTTTATCCATATGATCAATTATATGGATAAAATCATTGTTAAATAAACAAAATTTTTGTGGAAATCACAAAGAAATTGTCCATTACAACAAATATTTTTGGAGGAAAAATTTTGTTCAACAAAAAAATTGCTATTTTAATAAAAATAAACTTACAAATGTTTGTCGAATCAATAAAATTACAATGTTTTGTCAAATCAATAAAGTAATTGTGAAATTAACCATGCCTATTTTGTCAAAATGACAAAAATATTGTTATATTCACAAATTTTTGTTTTTCAAACAATGATTTATCAATTTAACTAACAAATTTTTTCGAGATTCAACAAAACAAATTTCGTTAATAGGAACGAGGTTCTTGTTATTATTTTTTTGAGTGTATATAGACATCTATAGAGATAGATAGATAGGTACAGGACCTTTTCTTTTCGCCAGCTAGTTTTTTCTTCTAAAATTTTATGTTTTGCATGGATTACAAGAACGGCGATTAAATGTTTTCTTCTCAAAAACATCTCGAGAAATTAAATTCCATGAAATCTCATGCTTAGCTATCCAAAATATCTCATTCCGGTGAGATATTACTTGGGATAAAAAATCGTAAGTGGATAGAGGCATGGTTAGAATATAATTAAAAACAAAATACTCGTAATAATAAAAGTTTTTACCTTGCTGTTCAATTCTTTCGTTATTTGGATCTGTCCAGCTTATAAACGCTACCGCAAACCAATTTCCCGATTGTGGTCCATCAATAGTCAAACGTTGTGTTCGTCCGTTTGATTGGAATTGAAGATTGTAAATTTCAAATCTGAAAATTCAAAAATAGGAAATTATAAATCATATTTTATAAAGTTTTAACTCATATCTAGATATTATCCTTTTTTGGGTTTAGTTTAAAAGTTTTATAGTTGAAGATAACTACTCTCGATAGGTTTATGGCGATTTGGGTTTAACAAAATAGCTCGGAGGAACTTTTGAAAATAAAGAAATGACCTTTTTTATAAAAAAAGGATCCAAAATTGTCATAAATTTTACAATAAGATTAAATCAAGGTTGTAAGAAAAGAATTTTAATCTATATTTCACCAACCAGTAAAAATTCTTAGGGGATGTCCATTAAAAACGTCACACTTTTAGAGGGTGGGGATGGATGGTCATCGTTAGTGTAGCGGTGGTACTAAATTCCATACAAAAAACCGCGAGAAAATCGTGACGGGGGTTTAGGAACGCCGAAAATTATTCTGACGTATTTTATGGACAGCTCTTACGAATGTGAACCTTACAAATGTGAACCTTACAAATGTGAACCTTACAAATGTGAACCTTACAAATGTTACAATTCATTCATGGTTCGCAATCCATGTCAGACTGAAGGCGATGCTACGCGCAGAGGCGAAAAATTGTTGCGAAACCTCAATTGATGAGACCCGCCTCGTCTTGAGATGTACTCAAGCTATATTTATGTCAACCGTGACGTTAGCGGTTAACATATGCCGTGCGAAGAACATAAGTCAGCCGGTAACGTCTCGGTTCACAAAAATGCTTCTTGGATAGTATCATAGAGAAGAAGAAGAATTTGGCTCGTGCACAAAATTTAATTGAAATTGATTGAGCCATTTTCGTGTGTTTCTACGATTTTTTTTCTTCTGCTAAAAACAAGACACAAGTTGTCTTTAGTCTTTAATTGATCCTATTTTTATCAAAAATTCTGTTTACAAAAAAGTGCACAGAAAGTTTGAAAAAAGATGTTAACTTTGATTTAATTCTCTAGGTGACCTTCAAAAAGTCTTTCTTTCCTAAAAATGTTGATACAAAAAACACTAGCAAAAAAACACAATCAGTTATGTTAAAAAATTACCCTCGAGCTAATTTTTCAATTATTTAGATTTATCACGCTATCGGCAATATAAACAACAAAATTGTTTCACAGAAATGCTTTTTTTTTGTTTCACGGATAAGAAATTAAACATAGAAAAACCAAAGCCTAGCAAAAAACGGTGAAGGGCAAAGAAAAAAAAAAACATATTCATCACATTGACATTTTCGGTATTCCTTTTCGATGGCGAAAGTTTCTTAAAAGTCCATAACAAATTTTGTCCCCACTATAGAACGATTTATCTTCAAAGTATCCTTTTTTAAGGAGTTAGGAGTTCGAGGAAAAAAAAACGTCTTAGACACAACAGCAGAATGATTGAGCGATACAACTCTCGCTTTTAACCATCCGCACTGTGAAGGAAATGCCAGCCAGAAAAACAACCTCTAATACCTACTAGATTATTGGCTCTTGCTAAGTTGAGTGTTTTGAAATTCGGGGAAATTTTAAAGAAAAAAAAACCTTAAATTGCGATCAATTCTGGGAATATTTTAATTCGTAATTTTATCTCGGCTTTTCAGTTGTACAAATCTTACAGCTAGTGAACATTATTGTGCGTTTAGATAATTTAATCTTTTCATCTTTGATTTTTTTGATAGATTTCAAAGAAGTGATCGGCTTCTAGAAAATGTGTTTCTTTGCTGAAAACAAGATTCTTGTGTGAGTTGTCCTAATTACAGTGGAATATTCTGCTTGCTTTGAAGACATGATAAAAAAAAGTTGATCTCCTTGAAACTCAAAAGAAATAATTAAAATAATTAAAAACCTTAAAGGTTTGGTAATTATCAGATTTCCTTTACTTCATCATTATCTTGATTTCAACGTCAAAAAACCAAAAGATTCGCGAAAAGTTTTTCATTTCCTTTCATTTTTTTTCGTTGATCAGAAAGTTTATCTTTTCATAAGGTGGCATAAAGTTTTTCAAAAGTTAAGAGATCTTTTTTCTTGCTCTGTTTGAAGCGACTTAGGATATTTTTTTAAAAACTTTTCAAATAGGAAAATGTAAGCTTCGCTTTACCCCTTTTTTGCTTCCGTTTCTCATTTGTGATGGACTGAAACTAACTATGAAGATATAAAAAAAATGTCTGCCATTTCCTACTCCTGCTCGTTTGTGTTATTTTCTTCTTCTTCGACAGAACTTGAAGTCAACGCTCATAGAAAGGGCATTTCTTAAAAAGTTTTTAGGTAAATAGGGAAAAAAAAACTTCTTTTTTAACTTTTTGTTTTCATTTTTATTTGTCAAATGTATAACGAAGAGCACGAAACGAAGGATAAAAATTAGATGTTTTTATAGCTATGAACGGGAAAAACTTGTTCGTTTATGCTTTTGAAAAATTGCGGCTTAAAAAATCTGAATTGCCAATCATAAAGGGGGGAAAAAACTTTTATAATTTATATGGCATTTTGCCGACAAGACCTAGATTTAGTAAAAAATTGTCATACAATTTATGGCTTTTTGGATTTCATGGTGGTTCATATGACACGGTAGCAATTTTCTTATAAATAAGAAAATTTTAATAAAATTTTAATAATCACTTTTTATGAGGTAAAATTTCAGGTGTAAGAAAACTTAACTTACTCTCTTTTGCGGTTTCGTAAACTTTTTTGTCGTTGGTTTTATCAAGAAAAAATTTGTTATATTCAACCTTGAGTTTTTTGTGTGATTTTCACTTTCTTATGGAAAGTAAAGAAAGTATTGTTATGATGAAATTTTTGTTTTTCACGTAGAATTTACATACTTCGTATAAGAAAGTAAAAATAGTTAACGTAACTATTTTATAATGGGGAATCGGGAATACAGCTAAATTTGTTAATTTCAATTACAAAAACATTCAATTTAACCATAAAATAGTAAATTTTACTACTAAGTAGTTAAATTTTTTACAAAAATAGTCGACTTTGAACTCTTTTAGCTTTATATTCCAGGTTTAGCATTACAAAATAGTCAAATATACTGTTTTTCTCTCCGTGAATGCTGTTTTTTAACATCTATCTATAATATTTCGTTTGGTTTAGCGTGTTTAATATTTTAGGGAGAAACTATCAGTTTGGTTTAGAAGGGTAAATAGTTTGCTTGTCAAAAAATTGACATGGCTCAAGTAAACTAATTTGTCCCAGTGCATAAAATTTGATTGACCTCCACCCCCCTCCCCCCTCCTTCAATCAGCTGTCCAATCGTCTTGCTTTTCCTCTGCATCGGATCTTCCTCCCATCCGACAAAATCCGTAACGTATTTTATTGACATCCCGAATGGCGAATGGGACAAAATATTATTTAACAGTTAAATTCTATTCCAATAAATTCTAATAATTATCTTCCAGCATAAATTGCCACTTTAATAGTCGCATTTAAATCTCATCTATAAATACCGGTATTATAATAAATTGTATGTGAACAATATTTGCATTACCATCAAATGATTATTATTCAAAATTCATTTGAAATCACTTGCATGATTAATAGCTCATTTAATAGCGAAACCATATGATATGAAAACAAAACACAATATTACCCGTTATAGTTCAATAATAATAACAAACTTAGTTTGCCAAATTACAATATATTAAGTAAACTTATTTGAAAGGTAACCCTCAAGCCTCAACCTTAATGTAAAAGGATAATATATTCAATTCACATGTTATGTAGCATAAATACAATAACTATATGTTTACTAGAAAATAATTTATAAAATGACAAGCGTTGCCTTGATGAAACCCGTTGCTAATGGGATCCCATTCCATTCATGGCAAGAATTATCCTTTGAAGCATGCGAAGAAACATACGGGCACATCAACGTCTATGTATAATACAGAATTATGTATCTTAGAGAAATACTTGTGTCTAAGATTTTAGCAAATTAGGTTCACATGTTATTTATGCATAGGATAAAGGATCGAATAGAAACCACCCACAAAAACTATTTCCATAGAGTTCAACTACAGTAACCTTATTGATTGGAAACCATATAAGTATAGGTATGTGTTGATTTCCGTAAATGTTGTATTTTTTTCTAAAATCACGTTCGTATATGAAGCGTTAAAAGCTAGAGTGGACCAACCCACATTTCGAAATCGTGAATTTTTTTGTGTTTGAATCACTATTGCGAATGAGTTTTTAGATAAAAATGTTTGGATGCACAAAAGAACATTTCAACATTGAATAATAAAGTCCACAGAAATTTTTTTTTCCAAAAATTTACAATCAATAATAGTACAAAAGTGAAAAAGCCTGAAAAACTTGATTATGTGGGTTGGTCCACTCTAGCTTTTAACGCCTCATATAATAGATGTCTAAATAAATAAATTTTACAATTTGTTTTATGTATGTAATATATTACATTCTTTTAGTAAATTTTTTTAGAAAAATTTTTAATTAGAGTCCAACCGATTAATCGACTTCGGCTAAAAATCACGCCTTCGGCCAAACTTTGGCTTTGACCAAAATTAAGCCGAAGGTTTTAGCCGAAGCCGTAGGTGCAAATGAACTGCTAAACGTTAAGCAATAAAAACAAAGAAAAATTAAAATCAACGTTTTTTTTTCTGATATTCAAGTTTCCCTGAAACTCAAGATTTGTATTTGGTGAATGGCAGCTTATCATCGGAAATTATTTATCCGTCCGTGGGCGCGTTTAGACCGGTGCTAAAGTGGCAGTTCTTTCAATGTAGCACTGATATAAATGCGTTTTACTTCAGGATTACCTGTCACCTTAGCAGCATTATTTCGGCACTGCTAACTTCTGGCGCTGGCATAGATATAATTTCAACATTAACTTGTTTGTGAGTTGAATTTTTACTTTAACCTTATCTTTGGACCCTCTGGTTTTCATTTCTGCCTTTTCTAATCCTTTGCGCCCTTTTTAGGCTATAAATTGTACATAATTGCATAAAATTGAAAGTTCACTTCTCGTTTAGCATCGTCAGATTGGTAGTGCCAAGTTAGCTCGATCTAAATGCGTCCAGTGATATTTCCTCGTCAGTTCAACATATTTCACGATAAGATTTCGTTTCTATTAAAAATACACCAGGCAGATTCTATTCGATGATTTTCGTCCAAGAAATTAGAAATGTTTTGGAAAATGCTGTCTCTACGAGACATTTTTTCGCACGAGATGAAAATAGACGAAATTTATGTCTAAACGAAACTTAAAATAAAGAAAATTAAAGAAAATATATTTTCCTAATGAGTTTTACATATGATTTTCTTTGTTTGATGTTGAAAGTTGTATTGCAATTGAATTTCTTAATTTTTTCCAAAACATCTGTTTTCAAAAATTTATAAAAGTGCTTTTTGGCAAAGCCATAGGAGTGCAAGTTTTCCGTCTTCAGTTGAATTATTTAGATGTTAGAAAAACTTTTCCGCGATGTTAAGAAAATTTTCCTGTATTATTGACGGGAATGCCAATCCTTGCAAATTTTCAAATGTTTCTATTAATTTTAACAAGAAAAAAATTTCATCTAAGTTTTTATGCAAACCTTTGGTTTCGACTTTGGCTTCGGCCGAAGATTAAGAAAAAGACGAATATCCTTTTTTCAGATGTTAAAATTTGAAAATTCGAACTGAAAGGTCCTATAAGGACAACGCGAGTATTCTTTTTTATCATTCTTGCAACAATGTTTTTGGGTTTGTGAATCTTGAATCTGAGGAAATGTCCTCTGAGGATGACGCGAATATCCTGTTTTCCAAGTTTTCGGGTAAATTAACATCAAATGGTATTTCGAGGTCGCTAGTCGTGATAACTAGTCGTGATAGCTAGTCGTGATAACAAAATTATCCTTTCATTTCTTTTTTTCTAACAAAAACTTTTCTGTTTAATTATTTTTTTAAATATTTATATAAAATATCTAATTAGGTCTCTATTTCGCTTAGGCGAATAAAACCATTTTTATAAATTTTTACGTTTCAAAACTATATAAACGTCAAGTAAAAAACATAACAAAAGCTATAATTGCCAATCTGGCAATCACTGGAGACCCGTATGGTGATATTCGTATCAAAATTCGAACAGTTGTACCAAAATTGCACTTTGAAGTCAAACTTTCCAATAAGATTTTTTTAAATTTATTCCAATCGGATTTTGACGTATGGGAGTTTTATGTAGAATGATATCCTAAATAACTTTTGTTCTTGGACTTTTTTGATAAAATTCACCGTTTCTGTGCTAAATTTCAAGCCTCTATCTCAATCCGTGCGCCCGCAATCCGCGCCACAGACAGACGGACGGACGGACATGCTAAATTCAACTTTTTTTTATCATTCTAAACACAATGGTGTAATTGATTTTTTTGTGTGATGACGGGATCTTAGCGTTACAAACGGTAAGGCAAATCTAATATACCCTTTGGTTTCACCATACGGATATAAAAATTCATGACACAATTTTATATCCTCTACAAACGATGTTCAAATTATTTTTTTTAAAATTATTTTATGATATTTTTTTTGATACAGTATAATTTATCATTCTATGAAATCTAAACAAAAATTGAGCACTGAAATATAGAGAATAGAGACAGGAAATTTCATATTAGGCATATTAAACTTTATTATTTAGTTTTACTACCAGAAAGGATCTAAAACTTTTATTTTTTTCCGTCATGAACAAAGCGTAACAGAATGTAAATATCGCCTGATACAGAATTGTGTGAAATTTGCAAAATTTAACCTCTGCTCATAAATTTTGTGAAATTACTTAGTTTGCATAATCAAAATGTTGTTGGCGAAATCTGATTGTAAAAACTTTGTATGGAAATATGAATATATCGTAGCGGGTACAGTGGCACCATCATACATGGAATAAAATTATGCTTTAACATTAAATTAGTGCTAACCTCTTGTTTATTCGATTAAAATTGACAAACACAAAATATAAAATCGATATATAGTGCTTATCCCATACACACGTTTATATAAAGTGGTATATCCGGATGGAATGTTATTCTACCATCCTAATAAAATAAGTAACGCAAGCTCCCTTAATAATATCATATATAGCAAACAGAGCAAATCTTTTTGCGGCAGAGCGGAGTGTAAACGATTCATGTCGGTTACCATGCCACATATACCTCAATAGACACATATCCTAGCCGAGTAGGCATCAATATTCATATAGACGTTCGTATCCTGCCTCAACCCTGCGTATGCCTGGATCCCCAACGCCTCAAAAATTTCAGCCACATTATATTTGTATAAGTCTCTGGTGTTGTCTTACGCCAAAGGGAGCATTATTTCATATATAATATATAAAATTTTCCATACAAATATATTTATATTGGATCTGTGGAATTCAACATCTTTACGACAATATAGTGAAGAAGATACTTGGATTGAGAGCGATATGAACGTGTATGAAATCAACTATAAATCAGATATGAGAAGATATCTTAACACTACATGTAGCACGTTGGATTGAGTGTCTCCTACCACGAAACAACGATACAATTTAGATTTACAATAATATATACATACATACATTCGTATATGATCTGGCATAGGATTTTAAAATTCTTCTCTACGAGTATATGCGACGAATTCGTCTTGATGGCATATTTTTGTATTTTGTTCTTTTACATCATATGTGATAACATGTTTTCAAGAGTATAGGCAGATAAGCAATAAAAGTTATAAAAGGATGCTGCAAAACTTCTCAAAAGTGTCGTCTTTTACAGTCTAACATATTACACATCAATACTTTCTTTAGATATGGCTATGCGAGATGAAGATATGAATGTCGTAAAAACTATCAACAATTTTTGTAGACACTAGTTATGTTTTTTATTTATTTATTTTTTTTAGAATTTTACTATGCCAATATTCCGTTTTGCATTATTTAATCTATCGATCTACATGAATATTACGCGACATTAAATTTTGAGTTAAGCAAGAATCATATTTTTATGGAATTTTCATACAGCCTTAGTTATGGAGTATTGGCGAATCGAGTTAAGTTATGATTTTTTTAATCAAAAGCTTCCATTATGTATGTTTGCACAAACGTGTAAAAAGTCGAGATTTTCGCTTCCGTATAATATTTAGTACCAGGAAAACCGAGCCATGCTCGGCCATCTCAAAGTCGTCCTTTTGCTGAAATTTTGGAGAGGTGAGGGCTATCGATCTAGATAGGTCTCACCTCTGTTAGAGAAACACACGCAATATGTTAGAAAAACACACAGCCTAATCCACCTAACGGTGAGATGATACCTTTTTTACATAATTAAACTTCATATGATGAATATAATTGGGTATAATGTTGATTTTTTTTATATAAAAACATAAGGTTTGTAGTAGAAAAGTCAGGTTTGTAGTGGAAAAATCGAAAGCACTTAGCCCTGCTAGTAATACTGTACAGTTTCATTAAGATCGGACCACCCAATTCGAAGATATCAGGCGAGGGGTATCGAGGGGAGGAAAAAGTCAGGTTTGTAGTGCTTAAATCGAAAGCCCTTAGCCTCCTTAGTAATACTGTACAGTTTCATTAAGATCGGACCACCCAATTCGAAGATACCAGGCGAGGGGTATCGAGGGGAATTTTCTCAGAGGTGAGACCTATCTAGATCGGTTCCTTGTCCCCGAAAATCTCTAACCCCCAAGTTTCGTGAAAATCGTTCGGCGGGTTTTCGAGATCGTTTGTCCAGATAGACAGATAGACATTCCTCGTATTATAATTATAGGATTTGCTTTTAAATATCCGAAATAACCGGAAAAAAGTAATTTAAAAGTGTTTTTCTGGTAGTTTTTCATAGTGCGAAGTCTGACTTCTTCAAAAATATTCTTTTTAAGAAGATCTTATCGAGAACTAAAACCTAATCTTAGTTGCCCTCCACATTTCCAACTCTAAAACCATTGGGCCGATTGAACTGAAATTTTTGATTTTATCTTCTGGTTTTCTATGAGCAAGAGAAAAAAATTACTACATGTAATGTTTTTCTTGGCTGGAAATTTTCACCACAATTTTAGGCTTTTCACTGCTATCGCTTGTCGCCCTTTTTCGCGATTTTTTTGTATGGCGTTTAATACTGTAGTCAAACTACCGAAGGCCTCCCTCTGAAGCCGCTTGTTCAAAAATAGTGATAATAAAAACTGTACCGTAAAATGAATATTTTGTTGAGCGAAAACTTCTAGTCAGATGTTTTTTTGTGCTGTTATGAACGTTTGTTAATTCTTTGAGAATAACTTCAAGAAATGTTCGGAATCGCATAGTATAAAAGCTCTATCATACTAAATTGATAAACTGCTAGGCTAAAGTTTAATTTAAAAAAAATTCTTCTCTCGGGAATAAACTTAATAGGCTTTTCCACAAAAAATCTGTAAACCTCCTCAAGAAATTATTTTTAACTAAAATTGTATACACAATATGAATATTGGGCTAATTTTATACCTAAGCTTTTTTAGATACCAATGCAATGTCGTAGGAAGTTTTAAGAAGATTACTGATAAAGATAATTAGTTTAAAAGAAAAAAAAAACATTCAAAAATATTCGCCAAAAATATTCGAGCCCAGGCATAATTTTATTTACAGAGGCTTAAAAGGATTTTTATTTTAATTTTCTTCTTACTTACCTTTGGTCGGCACTTAAAAAATGTCTTGGGAATGTTATATTCTCCGGACTTATCACAGGATAGCTACCCGCTTTCAAATGCAAAGTTACGTCACGCGGTTGGCAAACTCGTTCTAAAATTAGAGAACAAAATTTTTAATTACTCGCAATTCTTAGAAAATCGTTGCTCATTAGAATAAGTGACTTAATTGATATTTTTTTTTCGTTATAGCGAAAAATTTACTTAATTTTAGGCGAATCCTTTTTTTACACTTCTTTTTTGCTTTCGCACGACAAGAAATCGTGGGAGTCATTAAATGGAAGATGGAATTGAATTTCGCAAAAGGTTTAATTAATGTTCTTTTTTGTTAACAAATTTGGGATCAAAGTAAAAGAAGGGTTCAAAAAGAAAATCAAAATGAATTTTTACATTTGTGCAAAGTAAATAAATAAATAAGTACTGCCTATATTAATGGATTAAAAAGTCAATGGCGTTTGGCAATTTTCATTTTATTGTTTTTTTTTTTTGTAAAATAAGATGTCTATATTTAGCAATGTTTTATGAATTTTTCGATTACTTTGAGGAAGTGATATACAAAAAATACTGTTTTTTGGAAAATCGAAAAAATCGTTACGAAAATGTTAGGATTAAACTTTCTTTTTTATTATTAAACTTTCTTTTGAAAAAGACATCTGTATAAATATAAAATTTCACAGATTTTTGTATTACATTCCAAACATAAAAAAAGCTGCAATTGCGAGGGTCCAGGACATAAAATTTTTTTTTAAAAAATCATTTGTATGGGAGAGGAGGAAGTAGTGGTACAATTGGATTTTGATGCATGGAATGGTTATGTAAAATCATATTCTCAACACATCTCATCTTTATCCATTTTTTGATACGATGCACAGTTTTCGAGGAAACAAGAAAAAAGTATTTCCCGTTTCCGAAAAAATCGCAAAAAACTATGTTATTTTTATGGGGAGGAGAGAAACTGTGGTTCAATTGGATTTCGAAGTATGGATAACTTATGTAAAATCATACTAGTCATACTAATATATAAAAATGAGTTGGTGTCTGGCTGTCTGTCTGTTCCTCTTTCACGCAAAAACGGCTGAACCGATTGACTTGAAATTTGGCATGAATGTGTGTGGTAGTTCTGGTTCCAACATAGGCATACGGAAAAGTAGCGCGAGGTGTGGGGGGAGTAAGGGGAGGAGGTAAAGTGATTTCGAAACTTAGTTTTTGCGCTATGTTACTCTTTCGCGGGGAAACTACTGAACCGATTGGCCTGAAATTTGGCATAGATGTTCGTCGAGGGTCGAGCCCCAACACAGACCCATTAAAAAGTAGCCCTATGGGTGGGGGAGTAAGCGGAAGGGGTAAAGTAATACCGAATACAAGTGCTGGAATTTTTTGTTAGTTTGTTAATCATTTTCCGAAGAGAAAAAACTAACGAACAGCATGCAGGCTACCCAATTTTTAACCAACTGAATTTAGTTTTCCTAAGTTTTTTTTTCTATTCACGCTTTTAGCCGGGCGAAGCCGGGTCCAAATTCTAGTCTTATTATAAATACACTTTGCCTTTATAAATTTTTTAATACAACTTACCGTTTTCGAGAAAATGGCACAAGAAACTGTTTCGTTTGTAAAAGGAGAGGGGGAAGGAAATGGTCCGATTTTGCACGCTCAGGAAATCGTCCTTGCTGTTCATAAGAAACGCAGCTGTACGAAATTTCAAGTTTCTAGCTCAATCGTTTGGAAAGTTCTGGTTCACGGACAAACAGACCGACAGACAGACAGACGGAAGGACGGATATCAAAATTTTTTGTCATTCCAAACGGTATACTAAGTCTAATATACTTCTATTTATATGATTTTCACATTAGAGTATAAAAATGACAGTTTCTTTATTAAAATTATAGTTATGTAAAAAAAAACTTTATACTTACGAAAGGCACTCTTGGATTCTTCGTAAGCCTTAAATGTAAATAGCGCTGTACGTGTATCGGTCGGAATTCGAAAATGTAGGATCGATACATCCTTATAGGCGGTATATTTAAGCAATGTATTTGATGGTAGCCGGACTAATGGTATTTGATCCTTTGGTATCTGTAGCTGTTGTAGCTTATCACTAGTTAATTGTTCATGTTGCTGATGCTGCTGCTGGGCTACCTGTAGATTGGCAGTACTACGATCACATAATAAAAATATTATAAATATGACTAGAATGGTCCTATACATGATGTAAGCGACATATGCATATTTGCTTTTTTTCATAAGCATTTCGATAATATTCGCATATGCGGCTGTGTATCGATTGTTGTAAGGTTTTGCCGTTTTAGCTCGTCATAATCACAGATTGCAAGCATATATCTGAAAAACGAAAATAAAAAATTCATGAAATAAATCAATATTCATTCCGAGTTCAATATTCATTTTCAATCTTCATTGGTTTGGTTACATTTATGTAAATGGTTGCAATAAAATAAATAGAGAAAATAGGGGGTTTTAATGAGCATTTTTGAATGCAAATTTATACAGCGAGTAATCTACTTATGTCTCCGTTTCAAATTTTCCATTTGAATTTAATTGGTATTTCATGAAACACAAAAATCGATAGAGTAATCCTTTGTCTACATGGAAACGTTATGCCCTTCAATTTCGTACATTTGCTATTTTAAATATAAACTTGAAGTACTTTACACTATTTTCTTCTGTATCACTCGCAGCCGCTGTAGTTCTGTAGATAGTAAAAAAAATTTATTTTAACATAAGAAAAGCCACAAACGCCAGGAGTCAATAGTCATTTACTCTATATGAGGAAAGAAATTTTTTGTTTTGAAAAAAATCCATTTTTTTGAGAGTGGGGGAGGGGGTGGGGGTTGGGTCGATTGGATTTTGATGTATGGAACGGTTATGTAAGATCATATTCTAAATGCAACGCGTCTTTATAAATTCTTCGATACCATGCACCGTTGTTGAGAAAATTGGAAAAAACTAATTCATTTGTGCCATACAAATGAGGGCAGAAGAAAAGGTTCCACTGGATTTTGATGTGTGGATGAGTTATGCAAAAAGGCTATTCTAAACGCATCATATTTTAATAAATTTTTCAATACAACTCCCCGTTTTTGAGAAAATTTCAAAAAAATATGCTTTTTTTGTATCGGGGAGGGGAGAAGGAATGGTCAGATTTTGCCAATTCAAGAACTACGCCTTGCTATTTACGAGGAACGCAACTGTAAAAAAATTCAACTCTCTAGCTGCATTCCTTTTTTCTTTATTTCAGGTTTGCGAAACCCAAAACGTTACCTAGGTTATGCTAGGACCACACATGGCTACTTTCGCTGTACAGAATGAAGAAAAACTATCAGAAAATCTGTAGCGGCTGCAAAAATTGACCATCTATTTCATACGCAGGGTAAGTTTTGCTATGCTGCTTGCAGGCATTCCAAAAACAGTGGGTTTTGATGAAAAAAAAAAACTTTTTTAAAATAAATAGTTTTTGAAATATCGTAAAACCGCATTTATTTATTTGCCTTGCACGCTGCTAGTTATTTCTCCAATGAGATTTTCCTTTTAAAAAATTGAGGCTCGTCATACAGGGTGGGCCAGAATAGACGCAGGGGTTTGAAGTCTTTATAACTTTTTTTTTATTTTTATTTTTTTAATTTTGTTTCAGCATTTTGTTAAGAAGACTTGGGCAATTTAAAATGGACCTGTACACAATAGAACAACGAACCGGTGGGCGGTGGGCTCAATGGCTCTTTTACGGGACACGTTTGGCGGACGCATTATTTCGAAAAGTTGCGATTTCAATTGGCCTCCGCGTTCACCTGATCTAACGACTTCAGATTGTTTCCTTTGAGGATATTTGAAAGAAAAGGTGTACGTCAACAAGCCAACAACCATCAGCCAATTGAAAACCAACATTCGCAGTGAAATCGAGGCCATAACACGAAAGGTTATGGAAAATGTCTTGGAAAGAGCACGGATTTGCGAAGCAGAAAATGGCTACCACTTGCGGGATATAATTTTCCATGTTTAGACCAAAAATATTCCCCATCAATCAACTACAAACCCCCGCGTCTATTCTGGCCCACCCTGTAGTAAGTCCGCTTTAGACTTTTAAAAAAAAATCTATCAGTGATTAACATAACAGGGCAGTGAAAATAGCTATATTGGGCTGTAAAATTAAATTATTCTGTGGCATCCTGTAATATTAAATGCCCAGAAATTTGAAGTGCGTATGAAATAGACGCCAAAAATTGACAATATTTTTTTTCGTACAGCGCAGCGAAAGAAGCCATGTCTAATACAGCCATTAGGGCGACTTAATCATGCCTATTCTGGAATCCGAAGTAGCGTTAAGTTTGTAGGATTTCTTCTCGATTGATCGCAATTTGTGTTCTTGAATCCATTGCGTTTCACTTCTGTTTGATTGTGTATGTTCAACTAACGTAGAATTATTTGATGCAAATTTCAGAACACCAATAGAGGGGCGAATCGAATCGACTGAATTTGGTTTTACGATTTAACTTCGGATTCCAGAATAGTCATAAATAACCAGAGTGTGGTTAATCTGAAATCAGTTTTTGGCGCTTTTTTTCAAAATCTTTTTTTATAATCACAGATCTACCAAAAAACAACTGTAATTTTTTAATATGGAAATATTGCTTATTATTTGAAGGTTAACTAAAAATTTAAATTACGCAAATTGCTTAAAAACTTGAAAAGAAACGAGAAATTCTACACGATACACACCAACTCAAACAGTCCACAAATTCGAACATTTTCGACGATGGACATTTCGAAAAAGGGTGACGTTTGATCACATTCTAGTTATTAAGTTGTTCTAACCTAGGTCTGCTGACTCTGAAAATGCATGGAGAATGTGTGGTAAAGAAAAACCGGAATTTTAAGCCAGATAAGTGAAAAAATGTAATTCAGTTAAAAAAGCACTTCATCTGGCAGCTAAAAAATTTTTTTAATAAAAAAATTTATAAAGAAAATTAAGAAATATACATATATATTTTGGAAGAAGAGAATAATGTTTTATATTTCTATGTAAATATACTCGTAGTTATGAAAATTTATTTATTATTGCATAAACCGATTAACTTTATTTATATTTCCCACCAGTATACAATTTTACAATTTTTAATTTACGACTGCGGAAATGTTCAAGATTTTGCACTACGTATCCTTAGTCCAGTATGTAATTCAGTGATGGAAAATTATTTTGCTGTGCAAATTCTATTTTCCAAATATATTAACAGCAGGGAATTATTTTTAACTTGGGTAAAATGGTATACCATACAATATAAAAATACAGTATTTTCCATTTCACTTGATATTTATTTAGCGCAGACAAAAGATTATTTTAAAACATTCTGAATGATTTAATTTTCCAAAGTGATGCCCAAATCTTCAATTCTAGGAAAGCCAAATGGAAAATTAGATTTCGCTTCGAATACTATGATGTGCTGAGAGAAGTATCCTTTTCTGTACTGCTTGCCATTTTGTACAAACCATATAGAGATATGGTTAGACTGCTATCATTGCGAACTGGTACAATAACACGATCCACAGGATTTTTTTTCGTTTGGAATTTATTTATGTGCAAATGTAGCTGTATTTGGTCTACAGTGAGAGAAATCCTTAAGGGCGTTGGCGCCGCTACAGTTATCACAGCTCAGTTTTTTCATCTCCGCCTGTTTTTTTTTGTACTATACTTGCGTTGAAAAGAAAAATGATGCCTTTTCGGTCCGAACTTTTGGCATTCGACATTTCCATCTTGAGCATAAGACGGTTTCATACACATATTGCCATGCCAATCGGTTGTTTTATTAAAAAGTACGAGTCGCATTGGGGTTGTTTGGCTTTAAAACAATAGTTTTAGCAACCCGATCGACAGTGGACGGCAGGGGGCAACGCTTCGGATTAATCCACTGTCAAAAGGGGTCACAAAAACGAAAAATTATTATCGTTCTGTTTTATATATATATTAGATGAAATGAAATGAAAAGTCTTTTCTCGAAAAATATAGTGAAAAAGTTACAGATCGCAACTGCCCATAGCGAGCGTCGCGTCGTCGTCATAGTCGAAGACGTCGTTTTGCAAATTTGAAACAAAAATGTCAGTCGTTAATCCCAAATGATTCAATGATGACAAAGTACATCAAAATAATGCTTTTTTTTCAATATTTCTTGGGATTACTTCTAGTCCAGAACAAAAAGGATACGAAGACGATTGAATTTATTATGGAAATTTAGTTACATCAGCCTATTTGCCGTTTATCAAAATGTGAAATTGGGCGATGTGGGAAAATAGGATCAAATTGATGATAGGGAAAAGGTGAAAACCATAAAACGCTGATATTGCGAAGAGTTTTCCTTTTGCTGTTTTCCGAAGTACGATTGAATAAATAAAGGTACGTTCATTTGTTCACTCCGATGGTATTGCATTAGTTATTCCAAACGGCATAGTTTAACTCGGATGCATCAATTTTATGCATTTTTTTAGCATCGGAGATGACTTCCCTCCCTACTCCTTGGAAAGCTTTTTTCCGATCCTGCGGTGAATGCATATATGTTGGGCTCGGTGCGTTCAAAAACTCATATCGATTGAAAGACGAACGAGTTTGAGTTCGCGATTGTTTTTATGCAAAAAGCATAGATGCCAAGGCATGAATGGAACGGATCTTCTGGAAAACTATAGAATATCCTTAGTTTGGAATTCATCAAGAGTCCGGGGAGAGAATTGAGGTATAGTTTTACCATAGCGTCGAAAGGGGTTGACCTGAAAAGGGTTTTGGTGGGAAAATTCTTTTTAGCTGATGCTTTAGAACACAGTGAGTCCTTCACCGATAGATGGTTTGCATTTTGCTTGTAGTTCACATGAATTCGTCGTACATATCTTGATCCCATTGCCATGCCATGCTACGGGCTCGTATTCGTCGATATAAATTATTCATGTTGAAGGAAAGTTCGTATGCGAATGTATAGAGACGGTTATATGGGATTTTCATGCGGTTGATTCGGTGGGGACACTGCATTATAGGAATGGTGGTGATGTTGGTGGTTTTCATTTCTATACCGTGTTTTACTTTTAGTCAGTCGAATTGGCAAGAAATCCTGGAAATCATTGAGAAAGATCCTGAATCGAGTCAGCTACACTTTTATCATTATTTGAATTAAATATAACGCTTCGTATACAAAAGGGCTGAAGTAGGAAATGAGCACGTGATAAGGAAACTGATACTTTACCTTTCTTATACCTTCTATCACATTATTTTCGTTTAGGTAAGCGAACGAATGTATTGCATTTTATTATGTATGTGATGAAAGGTAACTTGAGAAAGTTTCACAATTACTGCTGGATCTCATTTATTCGCATTAAGTTTTGTATTCGGTGTTGAGAATTTATACAATGTTCTGGTACAACTATATATATATCGATATATAAGTAGATATATTGATGATAAGAAAATTACGGGTATATTGGTATGAATAATTGGAAAATTAAATTGGAAAACATTTATCTAAAATGTCGAGAAAGTTAATATCTTGTCATGAAAAGGAAAATAAATCAAACTATATTTTGATAAGAAAGTTCAAATTATTTAAAGTTAGCGAAACTCCAAAACTTGGTTATTTAAGAAGATCAGTATGGGCCTGAGCTGCCGTTTTTTTAAACTAGTTGGGCAGAAAACTTTTATGAAAGTATTTTGGGAAATTACTGGGCGCGTTTAGACCGAGCTGGTGGATCTAAACTTGAAGTGTATATTGCCTAGACTGTCAATTTTTTGCATTTTTGTACAGTTTTCGCAATCTGAAGCATGAAAATGTCGCAAAGGATTAGAAAAGGCAGAAATAAAATCCACAGGCCAGAGAGTAAGGTTAAAGTAAAACTTCAACTTACAAACAAGTTAATCTTGCAGTTATATGTCAGCGTTAAGAGTTAGTAGTCCCGAAATACCACTGGCAGGTATTGCTAAAGTAAAACGCATTTATATAAATGCTCCATGGAAAAAACTGTCAACTTAACACCGGCCTAAATGCGCCCACTGAGAAAGGTTTTAAAATTTTCTCCAAAGAGGGACTTTAGGGTTGGCAAATTTAAAACACAGCTTAATCCACCTAATGGTGAGAATGTACTTTTCTTACATAATCGAACTTCATATGATGAATATATAAGGATATAATTTTGAAAGGTTTTAGACAAAAACATTTAAAAACTCGAGAACTAATTGAAAGTAAAATATTGCAATTTCACATACAAGTAGAACAAGCTTTGATCAAAAGATAAACCTCTTCCGAAAATGGGAAAAATTCAACCACTCCTTCCCTCTGTCCCATACCAATAAAAAAATTTAGGGGGGGGGGGGGGGGGTTTGAAAGGCCGAAATATAGCGTGATGTATTTTATGGATAGCCCCTAAGTAATGAAAATTATTCAGAAACAGTTTTTTTCATCCTTTTAAAAACACCGTATTGTCTCGTGGTTTCTTTTAAAAATTGCGGTGCAACTTAAAATTCTTCAACAGAAATGCGCCGCAGGGTATATCATAGTAACACTATTTCAAGTGAAGAGTATTTAGACTTTTTGTGTCTTGTCACAAAAAATGGAAATACTCTTCACTAGTGTTGCTATGATGTACCATGCGGCGCATTTCTGTGTGTCTTGTCATTTGCCGCTCGTCAAACTTGCTGCCCGTAACTCAAATTTGCCTCAGATTTGACAGTCTCAGGAATTGCCACGCAATTCTAATCCGGCTCTGGCTATTTTTACGAGATTGATTTTCGGGAGTCTCTAAAATCTTGAGCAACTAAACAAATTTCATCCAAAATATGGCACCATTTTTGCTGAATAAAACCAGGTTTATCACAAAGATTCGCTTTGCGGAGTCCAAGTGGTCCTGGGTCCACACAGTTTCTCTTTTCGCAACCCCCCTTTTCGAAATTTAGGGTTATAAAAGTGTCGGCCATCCCCTTTTTCAACTATAGTTTATATATTACATGGTAATTGTAAAACTTCTTTAAAAAATGCTCCGCAGGCGAATTTATTTTGAAAATAATATCACGCAAGGTAAAATTATTCAAGCCAACTGCGTCGCAGTCGAAAATATTCACATCGTTGCATATGAAAATTAACAATTTATAAAAAAGATATTTTTTCGCAATTCGTACTCTTCTTAAAAATATTTGTTGCCCACCTGGGCAACCTACCTTTGGTTAGGCCCCACCTCCCTTTGGTTTTTTTATCAATGAAATTTTTTCTTTTATATTTATGAGAATTTTTAAAAACTGGTATTGATAAAATGCTCATAGGTCCATTTATACGAGCTTTTTAAATTACTAAAGAATGTAATTATGGTCAATTAAATGAATTTATTCACATCCAATTCAAGTTTCTAAGAATTTTTCTGCAATTATTAACAAAGAAGTAATTTTTCAGGCAATTAAATCTCTGAACAATGAAAATTTTTGATTAAGTGTTGCAACAGTGAAAAAATTTCTTACGATTTTCGTTAAAAGAAAAGAATTTGAATAACGATTTTGAATTAAGATAAATGGTATGAGTCAACACTAGGAGCTTCTGTTGAATAAATAGAAAAAAATCAATTGTCCATGTCAAATTAGTTGGCGGAAATTGGCCACTTAATTCTACTTTAAGCAATATTTACAAAGATTTAAGAAAAGTAGAAGAGAAAAAAACAAATAAAGATTCCTGACAAACGTCGTCCCAAACGCCGTAGGGAATACAAATGAAGCGTCCTTGTTTTTTCGCTCTTTCAAATTCTTTGGATGAAAAAATTTTTTTTACGGTTTTTGCCTCGAGATTTCCGTACAAAATAAACAACAGTTCGCGGAAAATTTACTGACAAAAGGAAATTGGTGGCATGGATAATCCTAATTTCATTATATGTAAAAGCAATTTCATAGCAAAACGACAACTTTGAGGTTATCTGGCCCTTTTTAATTGTTTTCTACCAGGAGTTGTCCTTTAGGATAATATCATTCCCGAACCGAATGCCAAGTTCCGTACCGATTCGCAGATACATAAAACGAGGAAAAGTCGAATTAAATTTAAAAAGAAAACGAAACGAAACTGCAGACCAACAAAAACAAAGATGGAAAAAAAGATTGGAAAATGCCAAAATACTATAAGAGTTTATTTTGTTTGTCACGCAGATCTAGAACTTAATTCAACCAAAATATTTTCACATTTATATTCAGGAGTTGGTCTTTTCTATTTTTGTTTCTTTATATTATGTAGAGTTTTGTGTTGCATACAATTTTTCAGGAAAATTTGAGTAGGACATCAGTAGAGGCGAATCATTTTTAATGGTCAGAAAAAAAATAGAGAACTGAAATTCGTTTTTATTATTTTTATTAATAAATAGTTTATTTATTTATTTATTCACAAACTTGTCAAAAAGTTGCAATTCATAAATATCTGAAAAATATAAATTCTCATGAGTTCAGATTTTCAGAATATCCACGAAGTTTTTACAGTATTTGCTGCCGAAATTGTGAAAATTTAAGAGAAAAATTATCGAATTCGTAGAAATGTGTGTAAAAAAAACATTTATAACTTGTTGGTGTATTTTCCATGAAATATTTTCCTTAACGAACTTTTCAAAACCAGACACAGAATTTTCTGCTAATGTTAACAGCCCATTCCGTAGCTTTCCTAACTTATTTATGTACGCAAAAACTTTTCCTTTTTCGTTTTTCTTTATTTTTTTTTTTTTTTTGGAAAATTTTCAGTTTGAGAAGAAAACGAGAGAATACGAAACTGAAAACTTTAGGCCATAACAATGTAAATACCAAGGTTAGTTTCGTCATCAAATAAGAAGAAGCTGGAAATGTGAAACCGTCGGAAAAGTCTTATTTCTGAATAAAGGTCTATATAGCGAAGTGGAAAAGTTTTACCATGGCATCGCATCGTCTTGTCCTTAGTACTTCCCGCTTGGATTATGATTAAGCTCTAATGAAAAAGGGATTATTGTGTTGTGTCGTGGCTTTTTTATGTCGACAAGGAGAACAAAGAGGTGAAACACTAATTACAGCTAAAAAAAAAGTTGTAATAAATAAATAGAATAAATGCCCGAAAACCGACCGAAACTAGATCAGGATGTGAAACTTTATAGGGCTTAATTTTGGAATTAAAATGATAGAAACGTCGTCCTAGATAGATTCCAGAAACCAGATCCGAAACAGTTAAAATCCAAGGCGACATCTTGGCGCTAGACTTTATCTAACAATATTTTCCTATTTTATAGGTGTAACAGGCATTGTTATGTATTGTCCTTAAAGGATTCAACAGATTTTCACTTCTCGTTAGCAATTCAAATGACACCGGGATCTGGTTTTCAATTTAAATTAGCGAATGAGAAGAAAGGTGGAAAATTTCATCCTCGTGCCAACTTTATGAATAATTTAAGACGCGCTTTGAAACTGTAAGAATAATTTAAATATATTTCCGCATTACATTAGATTCAGTCTTTAATATCATGATAAGGTAATAAATTTGAAAACGTGAACCTATTTTTAAAATCTTGATAATTCAATATCGTATTTTTTCACAAATATCTTGAAGGCTTAAAATTTCTTCAATTTGTTTAAATAGTCGTACTAATTTTATCATACTTCATCATACTATAAAAATTAAAAAAAGCTGTTATTTAAAAAAATGCAATAAAAAAGAAAGAAAAATTTTTTGGGCGCTGTGTCAGAAATAAAAGTGAGATAAATATTTATTTTTTTTGCATTTATTTCGCTTTTATTTCTGACAGCCCAAAAAATTATTTTTTCGTTTTAGTGAATTTATTTTAAAGAAAAGCTTTTTTTAAATTTATGTTTTTATTGATTAGTTTGATTAAAAATCCAAAATTGACGCCTGTTTTCGAATTTGAATTCCAAAAACACATGGATGAGATGTTTCTCAAGAAAATTTGAGGAAAAGGATAATCACGTTATCCTTACAGGACCTTTCGTTATCCTTACAAACTTTTTAATGTCAGAATCGGGTTCAGCGACGCCAAAACCCCCAACTAAGATTTTTTTCAGTAAAATTTGAAGAAAAGGATAATCACGTTATCCTTACAGGACCTTTCGTTATCCTTACATCCTTTTTAATGTCAGAATCGGGTTCAGCGACGCCAAAACCCCCAACTGAGATTTTTTTCAGTAAAATTTGAAGAAAAGGATAATCACGTTATCCTTACAGGACCTTTCGCTATCCTTACAAACTTTTTAATGTCAGAATCAGATTCAGCGACGCCAAAACCCCCAGCTGAGATTGTTTCAGGAAAATTCGAGGAAAAGGATAATCACGTTATCCTTACAGGACCTTTCGTTATCCTTACAAACTTTTTAATGTCAGAATCGGGTTCAGCGACGCCAAAACCCCCAACTAAGATTTTTTTCAGTAAAATTTGAAGAAAAGGATAATCACGTTATCCTTACAGGACCTTTCGTTATCCTTACAAACTTTTTAATGTCAGAATCGGATTCAGCGACGCCAAAACCCCCAACTGAGATTTTTTTCAGTAAAATTTGAAGAAAAGGATAATCACGTTATCCTTACAGGACCTTTCGCTATCCTTACAAACGTTTTAATGTCAGAATCGGGTTCAGCGACGCCAAAACCCCCAGCTGAGATTTTTTCAGGAAAATTCGAGGAAAAGGATAATCACGTTATCCTTACAGGACCTGTCGTTATCCTTACAAACTTTTTAATGTCAAAATCAGATTCAGCGACGCCAGAACCCCCAGCTGAGATTGTTTCAGGAAAATTCGAGGAAAAGGATAATCACGTTATCCTTACAGGACCTGTCGTTATCCTTACAAACTTTTTAATGTCAGGATCGGATTCAGTGACGCCAAAACCCCTAGCTGAGATTTTTTCAGGAAAATTCGAGGAAAAGGATAATCACGTTATCCTTACAGGACCTGTCGTTATCCTTACAAACTTTTTAATGTCAGAATCAGATTCAGCGACGCCAAAACCCCCAGCTGAGATTTTTTTCAGTAAAATTTGAAGAAAAGGATAATCACGTTATCCTTACAGACTGCTTGACGTCAGAATCGGATTCAGTAACCCCAAAACCCACAGATGAGATTTTTTTCTGGAAAATTTCTCTTTGAAGTTGACACTCCTTCTTGATTTCTCAGAAGATTTAAAGCCCACTCAAAGAAATCGCTAATAAGATCCTGTGAAAAGTAGTGAAAAAAAAACGAAAACCTGCCATAGATAGATTCACATTATTTAACCGAAACCCCAAATAAATTAAGGGGAAAATTTTAATCTCTCCACTTTTTCATAGCAGTACAATTAAGAAGCAAGCAAAAAAAAGCGAACTGTTTCATTGCTACAGTAATTTAAGGTCCTGTTCCCTTGTTTATTCTTTAATTAGTTAAATTGAATAAGAAACTACGTTAAAAAGTAGAGGAATAGAAAATTAATCCCGGGAAACTCTGAGGTTTCTTCGCCAATATAATAAAAGAAAAGTCAAATTCGCGGCACAGAAATCTTAATTCAGTTCTTAGCCGACAAGCGACCCTGCTTAGCTTTCATCCTGAACCTAAAATGCAGGAATTTATCCGTTCGTCAAACTGGATCGGGTGGCGGTGGACGGTAGCAGTGGAGGAAAGGAATGAATCTACTTTGTATTTCCAGCTTAAATTCTTAATGTAATCCCCATTCTGTTTTCTTGTTTAGTAATTCGCTAAATATTCAAACGCCATGAATTTTTATTACACAAAAATTGAGCATCACCTTCGAGGAATTTCAACCTACAATGAAAATTTCATTCGGGATTTGAGGATGCAATTAAATCATTTATTTGATTCAGGATTTTTGTTTGCCGGCACTCCAGTTATTCCCGACTGTTATTCGCACGAAATAAATTTTGTTTATCCAAATGGATTTTTCTTGGGACTCCGGAAATAATAACGATAAAAAAGACAATGGGAGAGAGCCCTTACAGAATAGGGAAACGCATTCTTGGGAAAAATTATGAAAAGGTTCCTTAAAAACGGCGACGTTCTACTGAAATATTAATCGCGGTCCCTTTTGACTTTTGCGTTGATTTCGCGTCGTTTACGTTGTCATTTGCGAAAGTGGAATAAGTTTTTCGACTTTAAGGGATTTTATCAAAGGATTTGCACACATCAACACATAAAATATGCCAGAGCTTAGGCGAAAATACTGGGAAAATTTAACGCTAGATGGTGGCGTGCAATATATGAAATGACCTCACTCTGTTATTCCGGCTTAAATCTATTTAAGGACCTTTGAAAAATCCATGCATAAACTTTTATTCTTAATTGCGATCATTAATCAGAGGTCATTAAGTGTTTTTTTTTATCACGTCAGTCGCATTAAGATTAGATTTTCCGACCATTTTCAGTACTCAGCATATTTTTCCTATTCGAGATAAACTACCTCAACCGCTATATATGTATTTCAAGAAGAATTTTGTTGTGCAAAAATAAAATTTGTTTCTTTTTCTTTTTCATTTTTTACTATGTTTGCTAGTGGAAAATTGGGTAAGGATTTGGAGCTGCATTTTCAAATACGATGCAGTTAGCTGTGATTTCGATTCGTTTTTTTTTTGCTTCTTCATATAAAGAGGACTAGAGGTTAAAGAGTATTTTACCAGTATTTTCAGTATCCTGCATCTTGCATCCTGCAATGCGCTGACCAAGTATTCTCCAGAATCTCAATTTAGATCGTTCTTTCGGTTCTATATGTTGGCTGAAGTGGTTCATGCACATGTCGATATGGAACGTTTGAGTGCAATTTTTTTTCTTAAATTCTTAGTTGGATGTTGACGTTTTTTTATTTGATATCGATTGACTTCTTGAGAATTACGTTTAACAAGATACCATAATCCTTTCTTATGTAGTAAATAAAGGTAATTGAAGAGGATTAGAGGAAAATTCATTGAATGGAGAGGATTTTTTTCTTTTTTAAGAAAAATATTCTTAACTGCATTTTATTGTATTCTTTGTGGATTTATTGAGTGAAACGTTAAATGTGCTATTTTTCACATTATAAAACTACTTGATTTGGCTTTATGTGGGATCTACAGGGCAGTGGCAAATTGGGCTAATTAGAAAGATTTGGGATTTTGATTAAAAATCTAGATTTATCTGGTGCTCGAACATTATGAATTATGAAATTTTTAGTTTTTCGTCCATTTCTATGAAACTATTTGCCCGATTTCGATGAAATTTAACAGGATGTTTATTTTAACAAAAGAAATAACTGTCAAAAAGATTTAAATTTTAGACCCCCCCTAAGGAGTAGAGAATCCTCCGACATCTTACATTTTCGATCTCCTGTCTCTATTTACTAGCAGATTTTCTTGAAGTTTAGTGTGTAAATATGTATGTTTTTAAAACACGAAATCGACCTGTTTTGACGTTTTCCTGCAAATTGACAATAACGGTGTTTTTGACCGTTAGTTGGACTTAACTAGCATATTTGAGCTGTCCAAAGTGCTTCAAATTTTGCAGGGGTGTGTTAAATCTGACCACTCCCTCGTCCCCTATCGATTTTTGTTTTTACCAGGATCTCGAAAAAAGTGAATCTGATAAACATATATTGTTTGAAAGAAGTGTTTAGAGTACTATGAATCTGGGGCACCTCACTGTATTTTATGTCAGAAGAAAAGCATTTTTAAAAGCTTCTCAGAATCGTTCTATGCCTAATGCCCTAAACACATGTGCAGATTTTCTTCATGCAGAGCTGCATGCATATCTGCAGCTAAGACACATGAGCAGATTTTTTTGACATTTAATCGCATCGGCTGCTATCAACAATGATAGAAGAATTGGCCAATTTTTATATTGGAAATGGATGGATCACCTTTGGAAATGGATGGATCACCTCATGTTCCTGAAAGACGTAGATAACGTCAATACAAAGTATTGAATATTTTCTACTGGACTTTCCTTTTCCTTTTCTTTCCTTTTCCACTGTGTACGAATTTAGTCCATAGTATCTTTGCTAACAGTCGATTTTGCCAAACACCAAAAAAGAATCCTCGGTTGACATCACTAATTCTGCGCAGAGAAAGTCGAATTTGAGATACCATGCAGCTCTGCGCTGCATGCAGAATTTACATGTGTTCCACTTCATATAAACGAGTGTATTTAAATTCTGCTGCATGCAGAATTCTGCACATGTGTTTAGGGCATAAAGGTGCCGCTCCACATGAGAGTAACTACGCGAGTAACTCTCAAAAACTCTCGAGAGTTACTCGCAGGAGGTTGTCCATTTGATAGTTAATTTTGGCGATTGTTCTCTTTTCAAGACCAATATCGTCATTTTTTTTAAATCTTGCTTTGACGAGTTCTCGAGAGCTGCTAGCGAAATACAAACGTCGTTTGTATCTGGCGAGCAACTCCCCGAGAGTTCAGTGAGAGTGAGTGAGAGGTGCCTGTCGACTAGAGAGTAGAATAACTTTTGACAGCTCGCGGAAACTAGCTCGCGAGTTTTTGCGAGCGACTCTCAGCGGCGTGTCCATTTGCGAGTAGCTGCTATCGAGAGGTTCTCGCCGGCATTTACTCTCATGTGGAGCGGCACCTTAATACTAAATTTGCTAGCCCTACATATTGTCTAGTGGCGCGCTACAATATTTATAGTGCGCGCTACAAGATTTATAGTAACGTGCCATTATCTTTTGGAAAAATAAAATTTTCATTTTTCACGGCTTTTAAGATTGTAATAGTAGGTTTTTCCAAATTTCCCAGTGTCGGCTTTTACTTTTCACAGTATTTATAAATTATAAGTATTTTCTTCCGTATTATTAAATATTGGAAAACTTTTGCTCTTACCGAGGGTTCGAGAACCAGAGATCCCCGGGTTTGGAGTCGACTTGCTAACACATACGGGCACGGAAGTCAATTAGCAAGACGATTCTAAACGTGTCTGATTTCTATCTCTCTTTGAGGTGCTTTTGAAAACATTCTGAGAAAAGGATATTGAGATTTTTTTTTTTCAAAAAATTTTTGCTCATTTGTCTTGCCACTAGTGGGACGCCCTAGATGAGAATTTGATACTACCTCAGTAGTTAATGGTACTAAGATTGTACTGATTAGCAATCAAAATGTAGATTTCTGATCTCTCAGTGTAGATGTCACATCTATTTAATTTGCAACAGGAAACAAAAAAAAAATCATCCCCGCCCTAAGCTTCGGGAGCAAATCAGAGAATGAAATTTTCGTTGAATTCGCATAGTATACCAAGAAGATTACATGATTTATGACATGATTGATGACTTTAATCATCTTAATTTCCAATATTTGATAAAAATTTGTGCAATATATTAAATCTATCATATATCTTTTATCAAGAAAAGTCTGATTTTATTCCGCCCAGAAATAATTTCTCTTTTTAATCGCATTATGTTCATTTTTTATCCGCACGCACGTGTTTTCGCAAAGAAAAAAAAAACTTTTGCAGTAATCCAAGTGAAAGCAATAAACACAATCCACCTGCCATATCATAACCGAAAAGTTAAAAGTTATATTTCAAATTATTAGTCGTAAAAGAGATTCATAATTTTATATGTTACCCGAGGTGTTGTTCATGTTCTCCACACAAATCACAAAAATTGATTACTCTCTAATATGAATTTAAACATTGAGCCATTGAAGACATTCAGCTGGCTATAAATCAAAAGAATATTTTCCCATTAAATCGTTGAATCGTCGGACTTAAAAAAAAGGCAAAGGAGGAAAAAATCCCTTTTCAGACACTCGACGGCTGGCAAGACCGGATAAAGGAACTTATATAGGGCACAAAGGCAAAAATCCAGAAAGTCCAGAGAGAAAGCTGAAAAGGAGCTTGGTTTTGGGGAGGATTGCTAACCTTATGGTCCTACCTTGATGCCTTAATGCTACAGTTCTCAACATTCCTCAAGTAGGGCACAGTAGACAAAGGAATAAATGGCCGAGGGCAAGAGTCAGGTGCTTGAAAGCATTCTAACCTATCATCCGTTGTTTCCATTTCACATTTATGGAGGAATATGATTGCGGACTATGTTGAACACGCGGTATAAAAGTTCCGACAAGAAGTTCGCTACGATGTTTTTTTTATTAGACGACCTGAGCTTAGATATTCAGCCAACGGTAAAGGGGTTGAGTTTGAGACCAATTTCAATGGTAATATAGCCAAATGGGGAGGCTAGTTTTGTGTTGGGCAAATTGAGAGGGTGTACGAGTATAGTCTATAGTGTAGATATGAATTGTCGAGTTAAGAGTAATGTAGGACGTTATGCCTTGTAGGAAATCATAGAAAGAAAAGAAACATAATTTATGACCGTATTGCTTGGTGCACAATTTCCTCAACAAGAAGAATAACAGTTGGTATATTCTATCATATATAATACGCGATATAATGTCCTTACAGATGGCGGTGGTGGTGGTTGTAGTAGTTCAACAAGGGAATCCCTCTTTGAATCATGTCGTCCTTTCACTGGGATTTCCATGAAAGGCAGTCGAGCAGTCTCGACGGTTGGGCGGCTGTATGGTTCCCTTATTCCTAAGTCAGGGATGACTTTGTTTTTGGATCGTCGTTGTGTGTTGTTGGGCCCAGTACCCGACTTCTATATCATTTCAGTATTTTTTTTGCCCTATTCTAGATGCCTGCTAGACTTTCTAATTTATGCTCTGCTTAATATTCAAATCCAGGCCGTGTGGAAAAAAATGAAGCATTATTTTTTGTTGTTGTGTCGTCTTTCGTTGCTTGTGTCCCTGTAACTTTTATCCTTTTTTCCCTAGTGCGATGTCGATTCTCTGTATTTGCTCAAGTACAAAGCGGAGGCCAGCAAAGGACAAAGTGTAGCAAGACAAAGCGTAACAAAGACAAAAATTAAAAATAATAATAAGAAGAAGAAGAAAAAAAGACGCAACGGCCGGGAAAAGTTTTGCTGAGAAAGTTTTCAAAGGTAGCAAAAAGGTGTACGTCACCCTAAAGCAAATGAAGATGAAATGCAAAAATTTGTCATTTTCTTGTGCGGACATAAAGCTGGAAAGCTCATTGATGATTAATAACGTCTTCATTTACCTAAGGGCTGCGCCACCCACTCTATTTCCGTTATTCCTACAGGATTTTTCTTACTGCCAACCTGTGCATTATGTAGGGATCAAGTTATATACACCTTGACTATAAACCGACATGAGTTACAGGCTAGGATTGTTAACTAGGTTGCGGACTTTTTGATTCTCCCCATATTTCGACGAAAAAACAAAAACGTTGCCTTCAGATAAGGGGCTTAAAATTTTCTGGAAATTATGGAAATTTACCATGAAGGACTTCGATGTTGGCGGAAAAGTAACTCACACAGAACGTTTTACACTTGGTTCGTTACTTTTATCAAGAAGTAGTGAGGGATAAAAAAACCATTTGTTATGGAAAGGGATTACAATTAAGTAGTACTGACACTTTTCCACTTAATGACACTATTTATTAATTTCTTGTTTTTTTTTATTTGTTTTATTTAATTTAAATGAGAATACAAGTGGCACTACCGGAATGGTGTATAAATAGGGTGACCATATGTCTCGGTTTAGTCGGAACCATACGTTTCGGTTTTTATCCCGGAATTTTGAGTCAAGTCTTACAATAACGATTTTTTGACAACTGCCGTATGCATTTCAAAAACTATCGCCGCAAGGCTTTGCTAGTTCTATAATTTCCGTCGCCATTATTTATGGGTTGTAAAGAGCGCGAAAAATCAAGTTAATTTTCATTTGAGACTGTGTATGTCTTGACTTAACTCTTTGAGCCGCACTTTATTTAAAAAATTTCGCCCGCGGCGTATATCTATTAATCCTTTATCTTTAGTTTTCGTCCATAAAAAGATTTTCTTTCTATAATTTTTCTTTGCTTTTTTGGTATTCCGATTTAATTATATACAAAAAGCTAAAATAAATTATGTAGTGCCACATTCTAAATAATTTCCCAGCGTAACTATGAGAAAATTCTTTGTGATCCAGTAGAGGAAGAGGAGGAGGGCCTGAGGGGGAACTTAGGGTAAGTGGGAAACCTCTATAAGTGGGATCCGTGGGACGGTCCCGTGATATCCTATTTATCCAAGTTGGACTGTACATACAATTGTGGGAATCGAAGTAGGCCGGTATTATTTTTCGGACCTGAGGAGGCGAGGAGAATAAAACAAGTTGAGTTGACGACGGAATTTTAAAAACGACGCACGACGAAATTCAAAAGACGAAAATTGTTAAAACTAATCTTTGTTAATTCTAATTTAAATATAATTACTAACTAACTCCGGTGTTTTAATTCAGAAGCATACTTTTTCCCACACAATTGTTCACGAGAATGAACTAGTTTAGAGTATCTGCCAAATTCCAACTCCTGTGCAAAACAAAACCGCGAACCTGTTTCACTTTCCAAGCGGCATTTCTGTCAAATGTGATGTTCACGGTTGACATATCGTCGGCTGAATGTTGGTTTGCCGTATGAGCGAGGAACTTGAAATTTTACGTCAGTTTCTTGAAAAAATGAAGGTTAGTTCGGTTATGATCAAAATTGGTCTATCCTTTCCAGGACCCCTCATACAAATGAAAATGTTTCTTTTTGAGATTTTCTTGAAAACGGTACATTAGATCGAAAACCCATAAACACAAGAAGTATTTCGAATACAATTTTCCACAACTTTTTCAAAGAACTGAATTCAATTTGACTACTCGTTCTCCTCTCATGCCCAGAAATCTATCTATTTCTCTTTATATTTTTCTTTTGAGTGCCATGACAAAATTATTGGAATACTAGTTATTGGTGTTAGTTACTTGATCGTATTTACATAAACCATAATTCAAAACATTCTTTCAACAGAAATTTACGCCGACATTAAACTCTTGTAAGCAAATTCGAGATCAATTTTTTTTAAATAAGCAAAAGGTTATCAAATCGTTATCAATTTGATTGAAATATTTTGCTTTCGATTCATTTACTATCGATTTTCGGTTAACCCATTCGGTATTTTGATGCCATATGGCAACGCAGTTAAAAATTTGAATTGACTTATTATTTATTTATTTTCAACACTCTATTCTCATTCAGTGCACCTTTAAGTGCATTTGTGACCCAATTTTGATTTTTTGAGTAAAAAGCTGGACTACAGTGGACGTATTTGTAAAAAATAAAAATTTTTAATTTTTTTTTTGTTTTTTTTGTTTTGTTTTAAATGAATACTAATAGCTTAAACATCATTAATTTGTATAGAGAGAATTTTTAACCCCCATAGAAAAAAACATGTAGGTACCGAACGGGTTAACTAATTTTATGAGCATTTTTTTAAACTTGCATTGAAATTGTTCACAGCACTGGCTAACAATGTTCTCCTGTTCTAGGTAGTGGCGTCTTTAAATGTTTTTTGAAGAATGACGAATTAAACGATCACATCCGGGAGAAAAAATATCCGAACGACAAAATTGACTCAGTGAACTGAAAAATTTCTCTAATTTCACTTTATTTTAGAAATTAAAATGATTTTGTTTCTAAATTTAATCACTGGAAGACAAAAATCGATACGAGTTTGAGGCGTAATTCAAACGAACTAAACTTTTGATTAAAGCATTCTATTATCAGTATCAAAACAAAATAAACGAAGAAAATTCTTATCTCTATGAAATTATTTTCATTCGAATACTTGCGCAGGGGAATTGAGTTTCATGAATAATGGGACTGGCTTATCCTATCTTATGTGATATAATTGTTTCAATGCACGGAATATATCAAAATTGTTCAAAAATTTCATAATTTTTATCAACAGCAAATTGCCTATCTAATGTTATAAAAATGAATCACTATATTTTTTCCGATGACTGTACTTTCAGATGTGGGAAAGAGTGTACTTTTAAAAGAGTATACTTTTATGCGAGTTTTTAAGCAAAATTGTAAGCTTTGTGGACAAGAATTAAACCGGCATTATAGGATTTCACGTATACAGAAGTGTAAGAGTTAAAATTGAAAATCTCCTGACCTACTAACAAAAACTACCAGCCTGGCAACATTAGTTGCTCGGTGCGGTAGCCGTCGACCGCGACTAGAGGCAGCTGAAGCGCTGGAACGAAGACACCGCTACATTTATTATTCCCAGGCTTAAGGTAGAACCAGAAACATACGTCCGTGCGTCCGCCATGCGTCCGTCACGTTGACAGTTCGATGCGGTCAAAGTAAAATCAACGGGCTGCTATGAGTACTCCCCTAATAATGGGTTTGTCCGATGCGGCAACGCACCGTTACCGCATAGAGTAGGTCGACTTTCTACTTTTACATGCGGCAACGCACGGAAATGTCATTTCGCAAAAAAGTTTGGTTACGATTTAAGTATGGAACAAATTGAAAGTAATTGTTTCGATGATAAACTAATAGAAGAAGTGCAAAACAATGAATTAACTCCAGATTCGTTGCCGTACCCAACTGTCACCGCATAAAACTTTCAACCGGACGGACGCATGACGGACGCATCGACGTACGATTCAGGTTCTAGCTTTAGGCTTCAGGCGTCATCTAGAAAGGGAGCGTCGTCGGCGGTTCACCATCAAGTGGCAGTATAGTAAGGTTTTTGCAATTAACCAAAGGAATTTGTTACAGAAGTCGGATTGAATCGTTTTATAGAATCAGATTGCAATTTAAATTATACTTTTCTTGCTTTCACAGATATAAAGAAACATTGCTTAAAATTTAATGCTAGTTCCACAATCTTCTTGGAAGTAGACGAATAACGGCCTTGTCTGCCAATTTGAACAATTTGTTAAAATGTTTTATTTAGCTTGTTTTTCGTGTTTTTGTTTGTTTGTCCGTTTGTTTGTTTGGCTGTTTGTTTGTTGGTCTGTTTCTTTATTTGTTTGCTTGTCTGTTTGTTCGTCTGTTTGTTTGTTTGTCTGTTTGTCTGTTTGTCTGTTTGTCTGTCTGTTTATCTGTCTATCTGTCAGCAATCCAATTTTGACCCACTTCCACTCATCCGATTGACTTCAAATTTTGCACACATACGTAAGTCTGATGACAATACAATATTTTCACTTCTTTGCCCTTGTAAAGGTAAAGAAAGGCCTTGTAAGCATTTCGCGATTATCCTTTTTCCGAAATTTTTCGCAAAAAATCTCATCTGAGGGATTTTGGGGTCGCTGAATCCGGGTTTGGCATTAAGATATCTGTAAGGATAACGGAAGGTCCTGTTAAGATTACTTGATTATCATTTTCGTCAAATTTTCCGGGGAAAATCTCACCTGGGGGTTTTTTGGATCGCTGAATTCAATTCTGGAGTCAAAAGGTCCTTAAGAATGACTCAATAGCAAGGATGTATATTCGAAAACTAAAAAGTATAAACAAGTGTGGCAAAAGACAGACGTCATTTCAAAAAAAGTAAAAAAAAAAATTTTGTGATACACAATACGAATTTTCCGTCAGATAAGGAAGTCGATTGTAAAAAAACCAATAAATAAAAAATAAAATATTTTTAGAAAAAGCTTTTATCAAAAAAATATGTAATAAAATGGGAAAAAAATGTTTTTTAAGTGCTATGCATCAGAAATAATAACGAGTAAAAACATAAAAGATGAAATAAAATAAATAATCTCGCTTTTGTTTTAAAATAAATGTATTTTTCATTTTAGTATGTTTTTAAAACAACAATTTTTTAAATATTTTTTTGTGAATTGAAACCCTTTTCCGTCTCAAAATTCCGATCTACGATATAAAATATTTACAATATCGTGAATCGGTATTTTACGTGGGATAAATGAAAAATTCGTAATTCAAAAAAGCGTACAACCTGATAGCCGAGAATGTAATTCGCCTACATTCGGGGAGAGTGTTTAGTGGGGGTAAGATTCAACAATTTGACTGCAAATGACTCATGTTTTAAATACGGTTTTCTTGGATTGAAAAAAAAAACAATTTCTTCAAGAATTCTTGCAAGAAATTGCGTTCCTTTAATCTACAATTTAATTGAGAAATTTAAATTTAACTTGATGGTAAAATTACTGAATAAATATAATCTCATAAAATAACATAAAGTAGGTAATAATCCTTTATGGTGAGCGACCTTCAAATATTTTATATCAGAGTTTCATCTCACCTTCAACATTTTCAGAGTAAAAATATGCAAATTGATTTTTTCCCCATCTCCTACTTTTGTAAAAAAATATTTGTTTTATTTTTAAATCTCTCCAATAACGATGATCGTTCTTACATCAAACTTTTGAAGTACTCGAAAAGTACTACCCACAAAAAAAAATTAAAGCGAAGCAATATAAGTAAAATATCGCAAAGTTTTAAATAAGCATATAATATAACTGAAAATTTAGATAAAGAAGAAGAAAATTTCAGTAAAGAATTTTCTGTTTACCAAGACATGTTACCAGCTGATCTAAGGTTTTATCTCAGTTTATTCTTCGAGTAATTAAAGTTAATATAATTATTTACTACTTCTATATAGATCTTTCGTTTTTTATGTGTAATTTTATATAAAACGAAAACTTTAAACTTTGTAAGTAACTTTTTTTGTGAAATGTAATTCAAGTGCCCTGCTCTTCTTTTGCAATTGCGAATGAGTAAAATTTTATCCTGGCAAATATTTGCATAAAACATTGAAAGCTTTTCAGTGAATGTAAATTTCAGAACCGAAAAGTTCATTTTTAATAAATCAACATAGATATTTATTTGCATATATGATAAAATACTTAGGTTTGCTGACTTTATTGCTATTTTCTTGAAAAAGGTACAAAACTTTTTTGAATTTTCTGCCGAAAGGATGCTATATGCAATGTTTTTTACGAGTACATCGACTTTTTGTACGAAAACCGTCCTTATTACTTGTATATTTTATAAGTAGCAACAGTGAAAGTAGTGGCAGTGGGTACGCCAAATGGGACAAGGACGAAATACTTTATACACGTACGTAAATTTAAATTGTTGAATTACTGTCACTGCACAAACAAATTAAAAGAAAATAATTTAAAACTTTGGAAAATGTGATGTTAAAACTTATCAGTGGCAGATAAAATTACAAACAAAAACTTTCATATTTAACGTTGCGTCGTTGCAAAAAGTTTCATTGAAACATCCGTTCAGGAATATTCAGTTTCTTTTTTTTTCAATCTGAAAATGCAAGCGTAATTTCCCAAAGCTGTTCGAGTAAAATTTGTTCTGTGAAATTTTGAAAGTACCTTGCTAAAGTTTTTTAAGTGGAGGTTTTGTGTATATTTTTCTAACAATATTTCACTTTAATTAATATCGAAATTCTTATAACAGGAAATGCGATTTTATTTGCGAAATTCGAGTTGCGAAGGAGTCAATATTTTTTATTTGTTTGTTTTGAAAATCTGAAATACCACATGAACCGTTTTCGAGAAAGTCGCAAAAAATGTTTCCATTTGTATGGGAGAGGGGAGAAAGGAGAAGGGAAAAGGATTGGTTCGATTGAATTTTGATGTTTGGTAGAGTTATGTGGAATTATATTATAAACACATTTGGTCGATTTTTTTCAAACATAAACCGTTTTCGAGAAAATCACAAAAATGTTTTCCATTTGTTTAGGAGATGGGAGGAGGAGTGGTGATTGTATTTTGATGTATGGTAGAGTTAGCCTAAATATTTTTTTTTACAAAATGAAACGTTTTCGAGAAAATTGAAAAAAAAGCTTTTCCATTTTCAAGAGTTAGTTGGATAAAGCCAGGTTTTTAATTATTTCAACGTTTTCAATACCAAATTCACATGAATAAAAATTCTTGCTGGGTGAAGTGAAATTGTTTCTGGGTGAAAGGCAAATTGACATTTAGAAATGGGTTGTTTTATTTTGCTTTACTATAAATTTTGCCGTGTTTTTTTCAATGACGTCAATGGGCCGTAGGCATAAAATTGAGCATATGCTTATAATCCACTTTTTTGGCTAAAATTCTTCAATTCAGATAAAGGCCAATCTCCATACAATCGACTTCCTTATCTGACGGGAAAAATCAGAAACCCAGAAAGAGATAAACTTTTGTAATTTTCTGTACCAGTGACTGAATAAAAGCTGCCAGAGCCTACCACATTTTAGGAAATAATGCACTTCCCCCTTTCGACTGAAGTCGAATATATCCACTTCCCCTTTTCGACTGAAGTCGATTATAGGCAAACAAATCAATCTCCAATCACATCTTGCAATAAGGAAATTGCTTATGTGTGACGGTATGTTGTGCGCTTATTGTGATAGTATGCAACTGCATATGAAAATTCCATAAAACAAGTTCATCTGTTGTTGAGGGGAATCATCTGCAGATTGAAAATCGGTTGAGAAAATTAAAAACTTTTTAGAATTGCAGAAGACGACAAAATTTGTACTTTGATTGTTTTCTTCCTTTCTGTCCAAGCGGTCTTGGCATAAGTGTATCTCATACTTTTATCAGATGGAAAAATCGACTGTATGGAGATCGCGCCTAAGGAAGTCGGTTGTATGGAGATTGGCCCTAAATGAACTATCAAAATTTGTATGGAAAATCTTTTATGCCACTGTCGGAAATTTACGCGACGGTTTTGGTGTTAAAACGACCTTGTAAACTCACACAAATGTCAAATACGGAGACTTTGAGTATTTGTGAAATTCAGCTGTAACAATAAGAATTTTTTGTGTGTCCATATTTTAATTAACTTGAATTTTCACGGGTTCGCGGCATTTTCAATTTCAAATTTTCTGACTATTGAAAATAGACTGCAATCGGTATTTGTATCTGGGCTAGAATCATGTATCTCGACGCGTCTCTGTCTTTCGACTTCGACGCAGCTTTTGACTCCTGACTTCGCCATATCTGCAGCTTCAAATTTCCTGGGATGACAGTTCAGAATCACGTTTATATTCATAGTGACGATTCCGAGAAATTTGAAGCTGCTGATATGGCGATGTCAAGAGTTAAAAGCTGCGTCGACGTCGAAAGACAGAGACGCGTCGAGATACATGATTCCAGCCCTGGTTTCATGAATACCCTGATTGTTCAACTCATAATTTTTGTAGGGGTAATGATTTTTGTAGGCGTAATGATTTTTGTAGGCGTGCATCACGTGACGTGTTCTTTCAATTTCTTTTAATTAAATTTAAATTAATTTTCTTGTTAACAATTTTTTGGTATGATTCTCTATGGTTGTGTCGGTAGGCTTTTGGGTCGTTAAATTATTGAAAAAAACCACTTTTTGTGGTTCTCGAGACATAAAATGTTTTAATCTTGAATGTTCTTTAATTTACAAGTAAATATTTTGATATTTTGTTTATTTCACATTACAAAAGCCTACAAACATGAACTTTGGTTTTTCTTCATTTATAGGCTCACCACACTTCTAAAACACTGTTGGTATGAGTGCAAAAAGTATATGAAAGAGTTTACCATTTGAAAAATTTTATTCCAGTCCCGTTCACAATTACCCCTTTTATGCAAGATGTGTATGGAAAAACCCCTATTACAAGGGTTCAGCCTCTTTGTTGCCAAATCATCCCGAAATGCTGAATAAGCCTAAAAAAGCTCATTCTACGGTTTCTCTTTTTCTAATCTAATGGCTTCCTAATGTGTTTTCTTGATGCCTGTGGCCTGTGGCCTGTGGAAAACCGACCCCGATCCGACTAGCATCTTTAAGAAAATCCCGATGATGGCGATGAAGACGACTGGACTGACTGGTGTGTCGCAACAGGATTGAATTTAAGTAATAAGGGCAATACATTTATCCCATCCAAAATCCTGTGGCCTGCCCCACATATCAAAATGCCATACACTGGATACGAAATGTTGTCTTTTTTTTCTTTCAAACTGAAATAAAATTTACATAGGATAATATTAGAGGCTTTCTAGGGATTTTAGGGTTAAGCAATAAAATCCGTTTAGTTGCCTTATTAAACTGACTTCTGCAACTAATTAATAAATGAATATTCGATCAAAGCTGGCAAACTGACGATAATTTCCCATGAAGTTTTATAAATATTTTCTGAAAATGTTAAAACTGCACAATTGGGCCATGCATGATAGATTGATGATCATATATATATAGATGTGTGTGTGAATAACCGCATAATAAAGAGCGTATATACTTGGTTTATAACGAAATGAAATGAAATACTTATGAAACAAAACTTTTATGTGGAGTTCTTCGTTCCTGTCTGGGGTTGATCATTAGGTCTATTAGGGATGCTGCATACACGAGTAGTTTCTGGAAAATTTCCCATTTAATAGGCTTACAATGTGAAAGAACAATGGACATGTGAGTATCGCGTATCAGCGTACTCTATGGAAAAGTTATGCCAATTTTACTTCCGCTTTTTCGACATACATTATGAACATATATTCCCATGAAATCCCATTATGCTCATTTATACAGTACGTGGATATGTGCAAAGGCGATTTCAATGGGCATATCTACATACAAAGAATGAGTGGATAGGGAGGGCAGGGAGGAACTCTTCAAATTGATATGAAAATTGTTCAAAGTAGAAGAATCCTTTGCCAGATTTTTTTTTTTTTTTTGGTAGATTCACGACAATATGAAGTTCTGTTTGCTGAGCCAGAGAGCGTATTAAACTTTTGGTTTTACTCTACTCTATGTGAAGTTATTTTTTTGAATAAATTATGTAGCGTTTTCTGCAAAACGTTTTTGAAATTTAGCCAATTCATGAGTTGAATGGATTAACAAAGTCGTTAAAGTTTGAATATGGTCTTTGCTGTTTGAAAATTTTATGTGACATTTTCAGAGGAATGGTTATTATATCCAAAGGATCTTGTTTTGTAAAAACTCCTGGGGGTAATTTTCATAAAGTGATTTGTTTTCAGATTTTCAAATGATTTTATAGGCAGTGTCGGAGAATTTTTTATCTGTGGTGGGCGGTAAAAAATGTTTAATCGAGATCATATTACATTTATGGCGAATTCAAATCACAGATTTAGGGCATGCTCTATTCTTGAGTTGAAGGATGCCCACTTTATGGGCATACCATTTTATTAGAAAAAATTTGTCAAAATTTTCTATTCAATTTAAAACCGAGATTGAATAATTTTCGAGCAAAAAAAGCGTGCCATTAATCATTCAAATAAAACTATGATGTTAGTCTCTTAAGGACAGAATATATTAATGGTTTTTACGTCCATATGCGTGATTTTATTCAAATGAGGCAGAAATTGTTTTTTTTTCGAGATTTATATACTCTTTATGAGAATCATATAGGAGTATATCAGATTTACTGTACCACTTGAAATGCATCGGACACAAAAATGAACTACACCAGGGTGTTAGGGATGATAAAAGATTTTGATTTCCGTATGTCTGTCCGTCTGTTCGTCCTTCTGTTCGTCTGTTCGTCCTTCTGTCTGTCCGTCTGTCAACCCGTATAGATTTCGGGAAATTTTCAAAAAAAAAACTGATTTTTTTTACATAAAATGTATGGGAGATATTTGTTATGGTGACCGTTTTTCAAAAGTTGAACGAAATCAACGAAACTTATTTGCAGAAAATTTCAAGTCGCTATCTCAACGCGTTCTCGAGTAATTTAAGATACGCACAACAGACAGACCGACAAAACGATATGCAGACAAACCGACAGACAGATGCACGGACATGCTCATAATTTTTCCTGAAACGAATTTCGTACTGATCAGAAAGTTTCTATCTGCCTTCGTTCTCGAGTCGGTCTCCGGCATGAGTACAATACTTCCCTCTACAGAAGAGGAAAGTAAAAATTAACAACAAGCCTATGACAAAAAATTGATTAATCCTTAAATTCTCACCCTCTATTACAGAAAAAAAAAATTATATGGGATTATGAAAACTTTTCAAAATTAAAATTTATTATTTTCAACACCTTTGTCCGAAGTCTTCCTGCAATTAAATAATAAATTGCATTCTGCTGACTGTTACTGTTTGCAAATGTTTTGCGGTTAACCAGCCCACAACAAATAATAAAAAGGGGTAGTTTTCCCCAAATTTACAAATCAAGAGCCACAACGGCATTAACCACGGTCCAAATTATCAACATTTGTCTTTGACCACAGGACATAGAACCAAACTAAATTGGCTTCTCTATACTGGGCTCTACTTGTGTTTTTGCTCCATTTTCGTTATGTAGAAAAGAGTTTTCTTCCAGATCAACAATGATGTGTAATAGATTTTTACATATGTTATGTTAAAAGTTAAATGTTTCCATTTAGATTTGGCCTTATTTTCTAAAATCAATAAATTCCATTTGGAACAACGCATTTATGGGGTTGGCTTGGTTTATAAAATATCCGGAACTGGCTTACATCGAAATCACTTCTCTGTAAAGTTTTTACTGTTGTTTACATTTTTCTAGTACTTTGCAAAACTTTTGGTTGATGCCAATTAAAAAAGTTAGAAAAATTCGATGTATGTATTTTTTGCAGTGCTTTTTTTTAACTTGGGCATGGATACTTTTAGAAATTTGGTTTTGGCACTTTCAGTTTGGAACATTTTTTTAGTTAATCTTGAAGTACTGTTTGCAGTTTCAAAGTAGTTTATTAGCAACTTTTAACAGACAAAAACCTCTGTGGAAAATTTCAGTACAGATTTCCGTCCTTTTAAAAAGTTTCTCTTCCAGACTTGGTCGCGAATTGGAATATTCAAATTTCGTATTTTGCTGTTTTTTTTCATTTATCAAAAATTGAAAATTTACTAAATTTCACTAATACATTCCTGGCTAACACAAAAATTTTCCAACAGCTTTTCAGTACTTTTTGGTGGCTGAGGCCCCTCCTGCCTTTCGTGCTACTTTTTTAATTACTGCAGAAAAAAAATTTTACCCGGAATTCATAACGAAATTCTTCGTCACTCAAAAATTTTCGCCTGCGGCACATTTTTTTTTACTAATTTCGGCCTAAGATACATTTCGTTAATAAAAACTTTGCTTGCAGTGCAGTTTTTTTCAAAAATTTCTTTTTGATGTGCATTTTTAAAAAAAATTGTCTTTGGCGCAAAATATCGTTTGTCATGACTGACTGACTGACTTCTTACCGCTCAGCTGAGACCCCTGGAGCTAGAAATCTGAAATTTTCATAGCATGCTAGGGAGGGTTTTTCGAAATTCCACCCCTAAGGGGGTGAACGGAGGTTAGATGGGGGGTTAATGTTTTAAAACATTGATTTTGCCATGAAGTCGACTTGTTAAGAGGCTGAGAAATTTCACTCGGTGGTTTTGGGGTTGCTGATAATAACGAATCTGGTGTTAGCATTTCTAAATTTGAAACGGAAGGTCTTGTAAGGATAACGCAAATATCATTTTTCACAATTTTTTTTGAAAAAATGTCATTAGGGGATTTTCAAGGTCGCTGATCGCAAATCTCGTTTTAGAATTTCAGAATTTGAAACGTAGAAGCTGTAAGGGTAACTCAAATATTCTTTTCTCATTTTGCCATTAGGAAAACTGGCTTTGGCCGGTTTTTGGGATCGCTGGTCATGAATCTGGTCTTAGAATTTCAAAATTCAAAATGGGACGTATTGTAATGCTAGGTTTACACGAATGACAGATAATGACAATCTGTCATAAAAGAATGGACAAGTTCATTCTTTTATGAGAGATTGTCATTTTTCTGACAGAAATAATGACAAATATGATACTATTTACACGATGATAATTTATGACAAAAAAAAATGACAAATTTGTCATTCGTGTAAACGTTGCATAAGGATAACGCAAAAAGGATTTTCAGTGTCGTTCGTCACGAATCTGTTGTTGGAATTTTACTATGCGAAATGAAAGTCCTGAAGGCATACCGATTTTTTTGTCAAAAGTTTTTAAGTTATTTCTTGGTTTATTATGCAAAAAACTTTAACCCGGCAACGACGGGTATGCAAGCTAGTCCGTTATAAAGCATCGTAAACTCTCGCCATATTATCTTATTACTGAAAAAAAATTCACTTTTTGCAAAAATTAAAAATAATATTGACATTAAAAAGATTATGATTTTTCTTTTAACTAAATACAAAAATTTTCACGATGTCTTAGTCGGTTTATTGTGTCACAATTGAATGACTCAGTCGTTTAACGTGTGACTAAATTGTGTTAAAACATGTCATAAATAATTAGTGTGGATTTTCTACGATGTTGTAATTAAAAAAAAAATATTGACATTGCAATAAAATATTGCAAAAATGGTTAGAATAAAATAAAATCCCTCATATGTTGGAATATAAAAAAGAAAACAAGACAAAATAACAAATAATGAAGTAGTCATTGACCTAAAGCAATTTATGTAGCGCATCGTAATAAATATCCACACGTCTGATGAAAAACACATATTTTTTCTCTAAGTTTTGTAGTAGACGCATACAAATTTCTGTTTTGCTTTGGATCAGTGTTAATTCACTCACAGTATTAGAATAACAGCGGGATAAATCGACATCGGCTAAGTTGTAATGAATCAATTAATTTTCGCCACATAATTCACTGTCACGGGGAAATTGCGAAGAAAAACAAAAACCATCAATATAAATTTAACTAAAATTAATGAATGAATTTGAAAAAAATACGTTTTATAGTAACTAAAAAAAATTCATCACAGCACTACAAAAGTAGTTGTCAGTCGCAAATTCATTTTTAACTAATGCTAAGTTAGTACTGAAGAATTATTCATCAACATACGATTCATATAGCGAAAACATACTTGAATATATCGCAATTAAAGTATAACGAGAGGGAATTCTCGCGAAATGTGTGGTTTCTTTTAGAAAATTATCATCATGACGTCACCTGGAACAGATATTTATACGCTTCCACATACGTGAATGTATCTCAGATATACATATTCGCAGTGACAGACCAACATCGATAACTGTGGTCAGTTTATGTTAAGAAAAATCTTATTATGTATGCGGCTTATGCATTTTGTATGCCACTAGATCGTATTTATGTTGCAGAAACTTTTGTGTATCTTAAAAAACTAAATTATTCTCTTTGGAAAGCTCTTGATTAACTCCCAAGAGAATAAGCTGTTGTGGCTTTTTGACTTTAAAATTTTGTTTACGAGACTTTATAAATTTAAAAACTACCACCTCTGTGATGTGTTTTTACAAACTGAAACAGTAGTTTTTTAATGTCCCAATAAACAAATCGAGGTTATAAAAACAACCTAAAAGTCACATGGGTTACAAAAACAACCAATTTCTAATCGTTTCTTTTCAGTTATTTACAAAAAACAGTTCTCTGATAACCCTTCTGATTTTTTTCTAATGAATTTTTAACCTGAGGTCTAAATACGTTATTTGGCAACCGTTTTATAACTAACTCGGAATAAACCGTTAATTAACCGTTATTTATTAACCAATTTTTGCCTTGACTTATGAGCAGGTTTTTTGGAAACCGTTTTCTAACTTCAACTAAACAGATTTCGATGATATTTGTTACAGTAAAACTGTCAATATGTAGATTTCTACAATATCTGCAAAGCCGCGACTTTAAATTCTATTGACTTTAAAAGATTTTGGTGACGAGACTAGTCCAGTAGTAGTTCGCTAGAAGTTCTCTAGTTGTCAGAGGAAATAACAAATTTGGGGTAAAGGGCAGGTAATATGGAACACTTAGATTTTTCATATCATAAGTAAAATAATTTGTTACAATATTTTGTAGTTTCAATATTTTTCTGAAAATTTTTAAGGGCTGTGTGAAGTTGTGCTACTTTTTCATTTGAGCATGGAAATTTTGGCGGGAAACGAATTTTCGAAAAATCAGATCCTACGTAACTTGGAAATTGTGCTATATCAAATTGTTAAGAAAATTTCCCGAACGAAAGTTATTCAACATTTTCTCCCAAAAACTGTACTCGTCATAGCACAATTTCCAAGTTACACGGGGTAAAAATTTCCAAAAATTCGTTTCCCGCCAAAGTTTGTATTTGGCAGAACACAATTTGCAAGTCAAGCCGAGTCAAATTACTCAAAATTTCGTTTCCCGTCAAAAACTCCTGGGCGCAATTTAACCGAAATTCGTTTGCCTCAATTTCTTTTAAAGAGATTAGTACACTGCCTTGTTTTTTTTTCTTTCGAAAAGTCTTTCGAAGTCCTTCTTTCCGCAATTCTTTCATTTCTTATAAGATTTTAAGATTTGACCGTAACAAACTAAGAAACAATAAAACAATTGTAAGTTTTGTGTTGATCACAACTGATATTTTTTTAATGAATTTTTAAATTATGTTAAAACGAAATCGCGTTTTTTGAGGGTTTTTAGAACTTCGATTACCGCGATTTCGCCCCAACGTAATTTTTAAATTGCCTCAATTTTTACACAACGCTCTGCAAGTTTCACAGAGGATAGAAACGTATTTTTGGGGTCATTTTCCGTATTCTTTGCAAACCGCGATTCTTACAACGCGTCATTTTTTGGATCCCAACTTCCGCATTTTACGTTGGTTGGTTAATTATGCATACTTTTTATGATTTTATCATGCAGGGTTTCGCTTTGATCGAAGACAACGATCTTAGCTTTATTCTCTTCAAATCTGAAGCTTATTTACTGTTGAGTATCTCTCCCAAGTGGACGCTCTACTGTCTATTCAGAACTTTTTGAATTTTCACACAAATATGAGAGTTGATTATGTTGCGTTTGTTTTGATTCCACTTCGGCGAATTAACACCTGTGTAACTTTAAGACGTCAACGATAGCTCTTTGTCTTTTTATCATGGAGTCGTTTTGAAGGTTATTCTCAAGCTGTTTGATAACAGAAACCTCTTAACTTTACGTTGTATTGTAGTTGGATTTTAGTAGCCAAAGTTGGTTTATTGTAAAATTTATAAATTATTCAAACGTGTGCTGAAAATGTTTGCCTTTGCACCTTGGACTATTTTTTTTAAATTTTAGCAACAGGTGATTTTATTTAAAAAAATAAATTTTTAATATTGATATATCTGGAAAAAATTAGTTTGGAAAAAACGGGACCAATACTTCGACAGGAGTGGCGCTGAATAGTTTCACTTTAAGTGCCAATCAAATTTGATCAGTATACCTTGAGCAGGCAAGCAAACTTCAGAAAAAAATATAAAAAAAATTATTTTGGGACTTTTTGCGAATTTGGTGAGAAATAGTAAACTTAATTTCCGTTTGCGAGGGTCAAACTTGTGTATATGTTATGTGGACGAAAATTTTTTCTTCGGTTATACTTTTAGCAGTATATCCTGAAAAAGTTTGATCTTTATAGGCAAAGTTTGGTTACGGGAAAAAAAACTAGTTTCCCTCCAAGGGGCAAACTTTTCTAAAATTTGTCATCAGTCTATTTTAGCCAAAAGTTTCTTTTTTAATGGGAAACCATTTTTTAGTTTACTGCTGCGAAGGTTCTGTATGATCCACAGCGATAAACTTTGTTTGGAAGAGAGAAAGTTTGGCTCTCCCAAATAAACAAAAATAGGCCCGTTTTTCTCAGTGGTGTAGCCTATAAAATATGTCACGCTAATTTTCGCCTTTTTGGATCTCCTCTCCGCCTCCCGTCATGTTTTTTTCGCGATTTTTGTATCTAATTATATACTGCTGTCGCACTGTTTTATACTCCCCTCCTCCTGAATGCTAGACGTTTTTTATGGACATGAACCAATTTTTCACCGCTTTTTTGTCTTTCATCTTCCATTTCATGTTATATATTTAAAGCCTATATTAGAACCAAATATGTCACAACCAAATATTCGACGTATTTTGATATTAAATTACGGTCCAATTTCAATCAAGCGTCTTGGCATAAAAAAAGCTGTAAACAAACGATTTGTTGTTATTTTAGAAATATAATTGAATAAAGGTTCAGAATAACATAAATTATGTTACAAAATTAAATTAAATTCAAAACAGTACTATCTGAAGATGTCCAACTTTATATCGCATCGTATATTAGAATCTCGCAATTACCAGTTTCTTATTGCCGGACTTGACCACAAGAAAACTGGTAAATCTTGGCTTGTGTGCAGCAGTAAAACCCAAAGTTAACTAAACTTCAACACTATGTCTTGGAAGTTAAGTTTCTCAGTGTCTTCGTCATCGTCTTGAGTTGTGGATTAACAGAAAGCGCGATCGGTTCAGGTTTCGTTGATCGCGATTGAAAAAAAAAAATCAAGTTAACATCCGTAACCGTTGTACTGTTTTCCATAGCGAAAAATATGCGTTTGAAAAGAATTTTCCGGTAAAAATTGACGGTTTTAAAACGAATTTGGAAACTATCCTTGCGTTTACAGGATAATCGCAAAATTGGAATAACCGTACAGCTCTATCAATACGACAAATTTTTCGCAAGTTTTCTATGTGTTGGTGAATTTTTTTTTACAAATTTTTCAGCAATAGTATTGGTATTACAGTGTATTGATTGATGTAATTTTTGTACTTGTGGTCTCAGGTGAAAAAGAGAAATCGCGGCTCGATAACGGTGAATGAAAGTCACCAAAAATTTTTATATATGTGTGGATAAAATTTGTTTTTCACGTATTTTTTTCCAGTATTATTTTGGTTATTGAAAGTTAGTGCTTTTGGTGAAATAAAATGAAATCAAATGAATTTTTTTTGATCAATAGAGCAGGCAACATAGATTGATAAAACATGCCTTCATGCATCACAAGCATTTCTAATTCAATGGATGCTGGGTTCAATTAGATTCCGGTGATTGATCCAATTTAGATTTTCACCACGAAATATTACCGAGTGATGTTTTTTTTTAATAGTCAGTAAGGCTTTTTAGTTAAATTGAACTCTATTCGAAATAAAATAAAGGAAAATTTACGAAATCCGTGTGTGTGTGTGTGTGAGTGGGTGGGTGCTGAAATAGATTTTCTGCAACGGTCAGCGGGAAAAATTTCCCGGATTTATGTTTTGGTTGCCCAGCAGTCGTCGTCGTCACATCAATAATATAATTTAATTGTGGTTTATTCATTGGAATACAGCGATTGAGGGTTATTAATCCACAATTGCCACAACAATGATGCAGGAATATCTACATTTGATTTGGATAAAATTCAGATTGCACATGATTAATTTTGGATAGGTGAAAGCCGAATACGAGCACTCAATATCGGATTTAATTTTACGTATGAATTTGAATGTATTGCCATATTTTAATTGACAACATAGCGACAACAAGAATAATTCACAGCATAGTAACCAATAATCAGCACGGATTTTGTCGTCAGCGACGAAATTAATATACGTAAAGTCGCCAAAACCAAAGCATAATTCAAGCATAGAAAATCATAATCAGGCTTATTACGTATAGTATATATATTCGAATCAATACGACATAAATTAATAAAATTAAGTCAGCCAACCTTTCAACATGCTACCCTATTATACCAATGGTATAAGCTGGGGATTGCTTGTTATAACAACGTTTATAATATCATCTGTTAATCCAGGTAATTACTGAACTTAGCATAAAATAGTATTACATTAACAACATATTATACTCGATTCTATGCTTTTGACATACGATCATTAATTTTTATGCCATTCTAATCAAACCGCATACGTATTTAATGATTGCACATAGAATTACTAATAACAATGCAAATGAAAATATTTAACAACATGAAAATTTAACGTTATTATACAGATGTAAATATATTGGGTTAGGGAAAAGTAGCGGGCCTTTTAGTGCAAACTATTTTTTTGTGCTTCATATGGCCTACATATGTAGGAGTATATTAGATTTAGTATACGGTTTGTAACGCATCGAACCAATCTTGGGACACAAAAATGAACTACGCCAGGATGTTAGGGATGACAAAAGATTTTGATTTCCGCATGTCCGTCCGTCTGTTTGTCTCCGTCTGTGCATTTTTAAATATATTTGTTGAAAAATACTCGTAGTCCAAGTGGTAAAGTACTTGGTCCCTGTTCCGGAGGTCGGTGGTTCATTTCCCGACTTTCGCACGCTTTGATTCAAGTCCACTCAACTTGCTTTACGAAATAAGTAGTGATAGTTTCCGCTTGGTGTTAATGATATCATCGGTCTAGATTACTATCACGGCATCTGCGGTTGATGGGTTGCAACGTAAAAAAACCTTACAAATGTTGTAATTCATCCATGGTTCGCAATCCATGTAAAACTGTTGGTGCGAAACAGGGAAGAAATTGTTATGAAACCCCAATTGAGGAGGCGCCGAGGATGATGATGATGATTAAAAATGCATTCTTCTTAAAACATTTGTTGACTTCATTTTTTTGTTCTCGATTTCGATCTCATTGCTAAATATAGTGACAAAATTTGTAATTGCCTGCGTGTTTTCCAAAGGAAGTGAGAGAAAAGTGAGCGAAGGGGCTTCTGGTTAAGCCTTCCTTCTAACAAACAATACATAAAAATCATTTTGGAGCATTTTTTAAAAATTTTAATATGTAGCTTCAAATTCAGTTAATTGTTCTTGATAGAAACCGATCTCAGCATAGCTCTTTTCTGATTTCGATTTCTCGTAATTCATAATATTTTAATTTCAACTGAAATTCAAAACATAACAATAGATTTTAAAATAAAGATATCTGAACACCAAAATCATTTGATTTCTGATTTTAATGTGCTCCTGTCACCTGTCAAATGGCGTCGACATATCAACATGAAAACAGTGTTAGTTAAACGAAATACCACTACGAAAAAATATTCCTTGGCTCCTAGATATTTCATATGAAATCCATTAAATCCATGACAGACAAAAATCTCCACCGCCATCCAAATCCAGACAGGGATACCAGACGGTGTAGATAATAGTAAGTATACGACAAGACGACTGCGACCATGATGACGAAAATGACGATGACGAAGACGTTTCAAGTCGAAAAACTGGCAAAACTGTGGAAAAGTAGGGTAAATTGTAAGACGAAGTGGGAGCAGCAGCCACCGTCTTCATCATTTCCATTGGCAAAGGTAATAATAACGGCAAGGAAGCAAGTTGAGCTAAGATTTGACTGTCATTCCATTTCAAAATGTCGTTGGCTGTGATTCCCATCAACCTAATTTGGTACCTTGCCTTTAACGACGTTTCGTTTCGTTTCGTTTTTCTTCCTCAAAGATCTTCACCCAGTCAACAGTTTGATTAGTTAAGCGGAAAATTTTATTCTTTATGCCAAGATGATTTGTGTATTTCGCACAACGATGCTATGGCAGGTAGAACGGAATTAGGAGCAGGACCATAAGGTAAACATGTTGGCAAAGGGCGAATAGAGCAATAGACTGATGGATGCCTATTTTCATGGTTTCCAACGTGTAAAATGTGCGAGTTCGATGATGTTGTTTTCATTCGCATTGTTCTCCAAATACCCCTTGTATTCGTACAAGAAAACCCCCTATTTATTTTTTGACAGTCGTCTTTTGTGGTGGTATATTTATCTATAACTTGTGTATAAAATCTGATGATATTTACTTTACGCAAATCTTTCGGTTTTGGTTATGGTTTTGTTTGGCTGTGGGTTGTTCGGTTTTGGTTTCCATCAGTATTACGCAAAGGGGTAGGCGGATGAAAACCGATTCCCTTCGATGGTATTCTTCGTAATAGATATATACGTCATCGAATTTATCTTATAGATACAGTGAAATATAACATCGTACATCCGTTTGAATTTTACGAGGCGTTTGGCTGTAGATAAAATTCCAGTAATGGGGTTCCATTTTCATTCCTTCAAGTTTTATGTAGCAAAACCATCGTCATCTCAATCAAATTTACTTACTTCTTCAGTGTTTATCATTTTCCTTTCTTAGGTTATCAAGGAAGTTTGTTACGACATTTGTCTGATAATAAATGTTAGCGACGATGGGCGGAGGGATTTTTCAAATTAGACGCGGGGCGGAATTGTGAAAGGATGACAATGTTCGAGATTATAGCCATTAGAGGCGTACACACTTCGCTACAAGATTTTCGATTAAATGACACGAAAGGAAAAATAACTATAATCATAATAATAATCAGAAGAACTCATAAAAATTGTAAAAGAAAATGAAAAACTGTCTCATCTAAAATATAATCGGAGTTGTATGATTATTGTTATTACTTAAACTCATTTGTCCTTTGAACTTTTGCATCAACGGGGAACGGAAGCTCTTGAACTTTTAAGGACATTTTCTTTTGAATTTCACTGCTAGAATAAAAAGAAATATAAATTTTTAATGGCATCAATACATATAAGCACAAGTTTAGTATAAACGGTAATGTTTAGTACAAATTAGAATTTTATAACGGTGCGATTGCGTTATTTGCGTATTTAAATTAAAGTCTAAAGGTATTATCCTACATAAGTTCAAATATAAAAATGAGTCGGTGTCTGTCTGTCTGTTCCTCTTTCACGCAAAAACGGCTGAACCGATTGACTTGAAATTTGGCATGAGTATCTGTGGTAGTTCTGGTTCCAACATAGGCATACGGAAAAGTAGCGCGAGGGGTGGGGGGAGTAAGGGGAGGGGGTAAAGTGATCTCGAAACTTAGCTCTTCCTCTATGTTACCCTTTCGAGGGGAAACTACTGAACCGATTGGCCTAAAATTTTGCATAGATGTTCTTTGGGGGTCCAGCCTCAACATAGACCCATTAAAAAGTAGCCCGAGGGGTGGGGGGAGTAAGGGGAGGGAGTAAAGTGATCTCGAAATTCAGCTCTTCCTCTATGTTATCCTTTCGCGGGGAAACTACCGAGCCATTGGCCTGAAGATTAGCTCCAACATAGATCATCAAAAAAAATTGAAAAAACTTAACCCGGCAACGACGGGTATGCAAGCTAGTCCTACATAAGTTCAAATGGTCTGAAAACTAAGCTTTAAATGATAAATGCGAATTTTTTATTGGCAAGAGAGAGAGAGAGAGAGCTAAATGTTTGTGTCAGAAAACAGCGACACGAGAAACTTCAGAGAAATATTAGTTGTGATCAACACAGAACTTTCCTCTGCAATATTTAGTTTCGGAAAAAAATATGTGAAAAAGAAGTTTTTCTTCAAATATTTTGAGAACCGTTGAAGAGACGTAAAACCGTTAAAATGAAAATTTGATTTCCTTTAAATATATGCCGTTTTTCATAAAAGAGAATCATTTTCAAGATATTTTCAAAAACTTATTTTCATTCAAATATCTTGAGAACCGTTGGAAATACAAAAAACCCGTTGAAGCAAAAAATGTAGAAAATTTTCTATCTTTTACATTTTGTTATCTCCATTTTTCCCCCAAAAGCCATCGTTACTTTTTCAATAGTTGATAAAAAGCTACGATTTTTGAAATTTTTTTGTAAATAACTTTTCCGACTGATTGACAAACAGATAGACTGACAGATCGACAGACAGACCGACAGATCGACAGACAGACCGACAGATCGGCAGACCGACAGACTAACAGATCCACAGACCGACAGACAGACAGATGCCCGGACATCCTCAGCATTTTGTCTGAAACGGATTTCGTACTGATCAAAAATTTTCTATCTGCCCTCGTTCTCGAGTCGGTCTCCGTCATGAATACAATACTTTCCCTCTATAGAAGAGGGAACGAAAAATTAGGCTTAAAATTCAAACAAGTTCTGGAATTTAAGACCAAAATGGCCAAAAATTTGCGTTTGTCTGTCAAAATTCGTGCTTTTAAGTTTTCAGACCGAACTTTGATTTGAATTTTTGGGGTAATAAACGCGTACGAAATTAGATATCTTCCTCAACCCCCCCTCCCCCCTTATGGTGACCCGATTTCATTAAAAAAAATATGGCCACCCTATTTATTTGCTAAAAAAAAATATCGAGTGTTGATTTTTACACCCGTTAAAATATGGATTTGAATAAATGAAATTGTTTTGGTATGACGTCGCCTCACCAAAAATATGTACGCCTTCAAATTAAGAAAAACCAAGCTTGATTTCATACAGAAGAACCTCAAATTTACATGAAACCATAATGTCGTTAAATATTACACAATATTTTGTCATATATTGATATGACTAACACATAATATGCTGCTATAGGTATAAATAAATACAGGTTACCTTTATTAAAAACACACAAAAGACCGATAAAGATTTTTCCACGTGCAAAGGTAGACGAAATTCGGTTTTATTTTAACATGGCGTACAAAATATTTCGGGTAGTATGTTTGGAACGTCATTATCGCTTTAATGCATAGAAGCGTTAAAATTTGAGCAATAGGAAATTCCATTTGGTTATGTTCGTTTAACAGCGGAAATCTAGCAGCGAACGGCACTTTCGCTTTTCCATCGTTCAAGATTTCTTCCGTCTCCAGTTACCCGTTATTATTTTACATTTTACTTTAGCAGACACAAAGGAGGTGAATTCATCAGTAAAGCGTCTTTCTGTCCTAATGGAGCCATGGCGGAGGTTCTTGGTGTGGCGGCGGAGTGGAGCCAAAATTGTTTGCGAGTGGTGCTTAGCAATAAACCGGATTTCGTCTTAAGGTGAAAGGGCGCCAACTCCAGCTACGGCTTTGATTTTAGCTTCATGCCAGCTCCATCGTCTTGTCAAACATTTCTTATTTCACCTTTAAGTAATAAATGAATGTCTCGTACTCGTGGTTTGTGTACCTCTACCTGTTCAGTTCACATTCAGTTCGGCACTCCAAGCATCATCAACGTCTTTATAATCGTAAAAGACAGAAACCGGAGCTATTCTAAATGTCTGGCAAAGAAAATTCCAACAGAATACAAACATTGATGGCATAGCATAGAATAAATAATGAAGTTAATAATTTAAAATTTAAATTTTATGGACTCGCACTGAATTTGTGTACTCGCTCCTAATATCTTTTTAATGCATTTCTTTTACTTATTGTGAAATGTGAAATGTTCTTTATTCGTTCTCGTATTAAGACACGATTTTAATTATATCTTCAATTTGAAATGAGATTAAACACATTTTTGTCATGTAATAATACACTCAGAGAAACATTGATCATATGGATAAAATCATTGTTAAATTAACAAAAAATGTATCCTATATCAGCAAAAAAAAAATGTTAAATTTTGGAAAAATATTTCTCGGTAAATGAAAAATTACATCAAAATCCAGTTGGACCACTCATTCCCCCCTCCCCCATAAAAATTGAATACTTTTTTTTATTTTCTCGAAAATGGTGAGTCGTATTGAAAAATTCAGAAAGGTAAAATCTGTTTAGAACATCTTTTTACATAACCTTTCCATACATCAAAATCCAATCAGACCACTCCTTTCCCCCTTTCCTATGCAAATGGATTTATGTATTTAAACAAACATTTGGTCTGTCATCATATAGAGTATTTGACGATTGGCTTCAGGGATTTCTAGCTTCTCTTATGTTCATAATGTAAATCGATTTCTCGACTATCATATTTCGAAAAACGAGGGAAAAATTCGAAAATAAAAACAATTTTGGATTTTGCGCAATTTTATGTTTTTTGAATCTAAAATTGTAAAAATTTCTGGATATCAAAATGTAATTGGCCATTCGATCTATATTTGCACTAGTTACAGACTCATTTTTGAATTTTTTGAACATAACGTTTCCAGAAAACGGAAAATGGGAGAATTATGCCAAAAATTCTGATGTCTCAATGGGATAAATTTAAACAATCTCTGAAAGCAATAATTTTCTTAGTAGCTGTTAATGGTTTATAGTTACAGGAATTAGTAGGTGGTTGGACGTGGGTAAAAAGTATGTAAAAAGTGGGTAAAGAGTTAATCCATGGTCTAAGACACGCTCTTCATGGCAATAAATTTCTCTGAAAGTTTCATCTAAATCGGTTCAGTGGTTATCAAGTTATAGGAGAACAGACAGACAGATAGGCAGACAGACAAGCCTATTGTATTATAGAGTGATTGTCTGTATGCTCAAACTTTACTAAAACAGAACGGATAAAGGCTATTTGCGATTTTGCTATTGTCGTTTTAACTACACTCAGAAAAATGAAGGCTAATTCGACGACCTACATACGGCGTAATTGGCCTCGGACAGGCGCGCGTTCGCCTGCATGTGGGCAAGTAAAACTGAGTTGACCTGTGGTCGGAGAAATTCTGAAATTAAGCCACCAGCAGGTGAAGTAGGGCATTGGGAGCTGCACGAGTTGACCTTAGATAGGTTAACTCTGACCGCTAGCTGGCTTACAGACACCTCTGTAAGGTCAGAGTTAACCTGACAAAAAGTTGACCTGGACATTTTTCTGAGTGTATGAGCCTGAGAATTTGGGATCTCCCGAGGAGGTTTTTCAAGCCACAAGATCAAAAAACCCCGTTCCAAAAACTGGGATTCTCAAAAGGTTTGTCACATATATGGCATGACATCCTCCAGCAAGATCGGGGCCCGCGAGGTTTCGTAACAATTCTTCGTCCTTGCTGCGAACCTTTACATAGATTACGAACCACAGAAGAATTGCAACATTTATAAGGTTTTTCGTTGCAGACCATCAACAGCAGCAGATAGCACTCTAGACCGATGGTGTCGTCAATACCGATGGTTGAGTGGACTTGAAATAACAGAGTGCTGCAGGCGAAATTTGAATCCACAACTTCCGACTTACACGCTAAGTACTTTAGCACTTGACCCAAATTGCTACTTATTTCAAATTATGTCACTATTTGAAAAAACTTGAAAAATCTCAAAAATAAGAAGAAAACACTGTTATCATCTACTTAAGTCTTGAGGCATACGCAAAAAAACCTCTTCAGAATTAAATCAAGAGCCGTAAAACAGTTCCATATTTTATTCTAATGTTTAAGAAGATCACTCAATTTCTCTGCAAATAGGCTTAGATGGATAGATAAAAAGTTTAATCGACCAATAGAAGTATGAAAATTGCTCAATGTTGACCTATGTGTCGAAGAATGGTAGAAATAAGAAGAAGTAACGAATAAGTCGAATATAAGAAATAAAACTCTAGGAAAAACTTCATAAAATTTTCATGCATGGTCGAAAAGTTTTATATGACATCTAAAAAGACGTCGGCATAAGTGTAGTTTGTCAACAACTTTGTATCAATTGACATATTGAGTTGGAAATAGGGAAGGATCTTCTTATGACATATCACATATAAATAAATACTCTTGAATATGTACTAATTTATACCATATATGGCTGTATTTATAAATAGTACAAATATCTAAGTGAATCTATTCGTATATACCGTCGTGTGTGTATATAAGTTAGTGTACACAAACAATAACGTGAACATATGATATGCGAGTTAAGAAAAGTTTTCATCTTTCACCCGCAAAATTGTTCCCGTTTGCCCTTCTACTTATGAGTTATAACTTGTTTGGCTGTAAGAAAAGGCACAGGGAGGAAAACTTTCAGATTAAACTTTCGCAATTTTAGCTCGTTTTCCTTTTCTTTTGCTCAATTTTTGAGGAAAAACGGGCATCAGAGGATCAGAACTAAGTGGCAGAGACAGAAAAAGGGAAATATGTGTGTGGGTTAAATTTATGTATAGTATAAGAAGTAGTACAACATAAGGATAGATTTCTTCGCTTTTATCCTGGCTACATTCAAGTCTAGGTTGATAAGACATCCGTCTGGTAGAAGAAATTTCAGAAAGTTTTCTTCTGTGTTCAACAGAATTTCATATTTAAAGAATGATGCCGTGGATGAGGTAGGGAGAGGGGGGGGGGGGGAGGGGGTAACAAGGGCAACCAGATCGGTCTGTAATTGTGAACTATATTTGTAGGAAATACTTTTCGCAAGATGGAGGAAAATGCCTAATAACGACACATAATTATTTGTTGAAAACGCGTGTATAATGTAGGGCCTTGGTATTCTCTTTCTTTAGTCCTTAAAAAAGTTTTGATTTACACTGAGAGAAAATTATCATTAGATTCAACCCAAAAGCAGTAGAATCAAATAAAAAATTTCGATAAATTTGCCCCAACGGTTTTTGTATTTGATCTAAACAAAAAGTATTTAAATCAAACGATTGTTTCTTTGTCCGGGAAAGTAGCGACGCGACGCTGCAAAAAAGTAACCTTGTTCTGATTGCATTGATTCTTAATCAATCTCTGTCAGAATGTCAAATGTACTGATTGGGTTTTTGTTTTAAAAAATTTTTTCATTTAAATTATTTTTGATGCTTTTATATAAAATACAATACCTTTATTTGAAATAATTTTCATTTAAAATGAATGGTTTGGTATTTGTTTTTAGTACTTTCTCTTTTATTTCAAATAAAAACTTGAGAAAAGCTACGAATACCAGGTGCCAATCGTCAAATACTCTATTTATTTGTATGTGAGATGGGGACGGCGAGGTCTGTTTGGATTTTGATATATCCCTTTCAGACCCACTGTATACGATTGTGTTAGGTGACGTAATACGTTTATATTTCGGCTCAGACTCAAAATTTCGCTCAAAATCCCAAAAGCAGTGATCGTGTTACCTTTTGTCGAGAGCTTCTATCCCTTTCAGACCCAAAAATTTTTTTTTAAATTTTTTTTGTTATGCTGGTATTGAAATATAATAGTATAGTAATTTTTGTAGCAATCGGAAGAAAAAAATTTTTGGGTCTGAAAGGGATATGGAAGGGTTATGTAAAATCATATTCTAAACAAATTTTTCGATACGATGCACCGTTTTCGAGAAAATAGGAAAAAAGTATTCCATTTGTATGACAGGGGAGAAGGCGGGCTGGGGGGGGGGGAGGGGGGGGAGTGGTTCAACTTAATTTTGATGTATGGTTGAGTTATGTAAAATCTTATTCTAAATTCATTTTAATTTTATAATTTTTTCAATACTGCTCACCGTTTTCGAGATTATTGCTAAACACTGTTTCATTTGTATGGGGGAGGAGGGAAGAAATGGTGCAATTTTTCCCGCTCAAGAACTTAGTCCTGCATTTTACAAGAAAAGCGGTTGTACGAAATTTCAATTCAAAAATTTCAAAAAGATGTCAAATCGAACCAAAACCAAACGATTTTCAAAAAAAATTGGCCAAGCCGAATCGAAACCAAACCTGTTTTAAAAAAAGATGGCCGAACTGACTTAAAACCACCCCAGTTTTTACGAGAAACGCAATAGTACGAAATTTGAATTCTCGAGCTCAATACTTTCGGAAGTTATGGTGTTAACGGATCGACAGACAGACAGACAGACAGACGGACAGACAGATATTCGGAAATCAAAATCTATTTTTTTATTTCCGCATGGACGGACATGCGGAAATCAAAATCTTTTGTCGTCCAAAACACCTGGTATTCGAACAATGATTAGATGCGTTACAAACGGATTCTCATATAGAGTATAAAAACATTTGATTTTGGACTATAAATAAAAAACAGTTAAACCGGTTCTTAATTCAACTACATGCCTGATTTCTTTCAGTGTATTAACGGGAAAGGAAACACGAAAATGAAAATTATGACATTACATATTGATTTTTTCTCACATGGTTCGTAGAAGATAACTTTAAGATATTCAAATTTGAAATATTTTTTAAAGTTTTTTTCCTTTAAATTGATTGTCAAAATACACAACTCACCTTTTCTACCAATAATCCTTGATACATTTCGGTGTTCATCAAAATACGTCCTGAAAAATTAAAAAAAAAATTGTTTTTTATCGTTTATTTCTTAAAGTTTATATGCAATAAAAACGTTTTAAAATTTAATACCGCTTAAAGCTAAAAATATATTTTAATATGCCACCATAAACGTGGAAAAATCCACATCCGAGTTGAATGGCCCCAAATGTGCCCGTTAGGAGTCTTTAAATCCGCCTGTTACCGCACATTTACATGAATTACCTTTTATTACAAGATTTATATTGCAAAGAAATTGTATTATTTGCATATTACCTGATGATATGAAAGGTTCACACACGTAACTCAGGTGGTCGACATGCAATTGGTATCAAATCTTACAAAACTGGAATTCCACTGTAATGCAATTAATTTGAAAACTCCATGGTATTGTGTGATACTAAATATATGAAGTCATTTGTAAATGTGCGAATTAATTGCAAGGGAAGTTAAGTTAATAATAGAAAGATAAATTTGTCTAACAACTGTAGAAAAATGTCGAAGAAAAACCCCATGGACGATGACGTCAATGTTTTTATGTATCGCAAAAATGAAAGTTTGCAAATATTTAGTTTAAATAATATGAAATTGAAGACATATTAGATTGAATGGACAGTTCTGCTGTATTTTTTTTTATTTTGGAATATACTCAAGTAACTAAAAATGGTTACATACCGGTTATGCGACGGTGACAGAATGTGGGTTACAACAAAATGTGCCCAATTATAAAACTTTACAATTTTAAAAATTTTAGTGTTTTCTTGTTGTCAAGCGTTGGCATTTTTTGAAAATTTAACCAAAAATCTTATTCTAAATCGTATTGGTTTTAAAAAAATGATATATATTTTTTTTCCTTTTACCAAATATCGTCAAAATGGTCAATAGAAATTTGAAAATCGTCAAATTCAATATCAATCGTCAAAACGGTCCGAAAAACGTCAAAATGACGATAAATCGTCACGTCAGGCATCGCTGTCGGTCACTGATATCGGTCCAGTGCAACTCCTTAAAAGACGAAATTTCAGTTCAGGCGGTCGAGTCGTTTTCGAATTAAAGTCAGATAAAAAATCAAACATTTTTTCTCACACCCTAAGCAACTTTTTTATAGTTTTATTAACGATTAACACTAAATTCGCTTTACGTCACGATTTTGTGTTTGAGTTTCGATTAAGCCGAAGGAAACGGAATTCCCCATTTGCATTAATCTCAACGCCAACATAATCATAGGTCGTAATGTGAGATTAATTTGAATATCTATGGGGCCCCATAAACGTTACCCCCACACTGTCGGCTGCCGGCCGCAATCAAAAGTTTAGTTTTGTTATCATTTTACGAGCTTTATCAGATAGATGTCTCATCACTGTTTGTTAAGGGCGAAAGAAGGGGGCCGATTGGGACAGAAACAACCTATCAATAGGGGACGATATGGTGTTTTCTCCCCACTCCACTTCAGTCTCCAGGTCAACATTCACATTGACGGAGATCATTTCTGATTCTGACACGAGGTTAAACTTGTTTGCGTTTATCTTGAGTATTCAAGATGCTGAAGGTCGAACAAGTTTTTATATTCAATTTGCTGATGGGTCCTCCATTATGATCAAGTATGAAAAAAGTTTTTTTTTCTTTCTTTTTCATTTTCTTGTGTGTTTTTTCATCGTTGACTTGTGCTCCGAACTTTATGTTAAATGGTCCGCAGAATGGGGGAGCCGCAGAAAGCATGAAATCAAATTCGTAAAAAAATATTTCATGGATCTTGGAAAAATGTCTTATGTCGATGCGTTGCATTTAAAAATTTTGTTTTCGCTTTTTCCGCTCTGTGACGTTATCTTCGTGTTGTCCGGTTGCAACTTTCACCAACAAAATTAGTAAAACATGTTTTTCTTGTATGGTTTATTTATTTTGGTTTGTTTTTGTCAGGTTTTTGACTTTTTTCTGTGCGGCAAGAAAAATCAGAGATTGTCAAGTACAAAAAGAGCAATTCTGCTGTACATTTACCGAGCCCTTAATAGCCATGACTTTTACTATTACCAAAGGACGCTGTAATTTTTAACTTGAGTTTTTTGAACTTTAATTAATTTGCTGTGTAACCAGCCGTCTTACTCGATTTTTGAAGGGTAAAATACTTTTTTAGAGTAAAATAAATACTTTCTATGTAGGACACCTACACCGACCGATCATTCATCAAAGTCCCGTCATTCCGTTTTCATTTTCTAAATAAATTAGGGGCATCGCCCCTGATCGCTACGCGGTCAGCTAAGGGGCCAGCTTTTGCCTCCTGGTTCTCACAGTCAATATTTTACAACACAAAATTCCTGAAAGAAAGTTTCCATTGAAATTTTTTCATAAAAAATTGACGAAATAAATTCGAATTCTGAGAGCTTTTGTCAAGTTAACTTATTCCGCAAAAGTGGCAAATGTAAACGGTCCCTAAGTGCTAGAGCCCATTTGCATCAATTATGCTTAAAAAAATATATAGCAAAAGGTACAATTGCCAGGGGTCAATCGTCAAATACTCTCTGTGATGACAGGCAAAATGTTTTTTAAAAAAAAAAATACATTTGTATAGGAGAGGGGAAAGGAGTGATCCGATTGGATTTTGATGTAAAGTTAAGTTATGTAAAATCATATTCTAAACACATTTCGTCTTTATAAATTTTTCGATACTATGCACCGTTTTCGAGAAAATAGTAAAAAGCCTCCATTTGTATGGAGGGGAGAAAGAGTGGTCCAACTGGATTTTGATGTATGCATAAGTTATGTAAAATCATATTCTAAACACATTTGACCTTTATAAATTCTTTAATAGTGAGTCGTTTTTAAGAAAAAAATTAAAAAACTGTTTCGTTTTTATGTGAAGGGGGAAGTAATGGTCCGATTTTGCCAGTTCAGGAACTTGCCACATATGGAAAATGCAACTTTACAAAGTTTCAACTCTCTAGCTCAATCCTTTTCAAGGTAACGGTTCTCACGGAAGAACAGACGGACAGACGGACAGACGGACGGACGGACGGACGGACGGACGGACGGACGGACGGACAGACGGACAGACGGACAGACGGACAGACAAACAGACAGACAGATAAATGGACAGACATGTGGAATCCCAAATCCTGGTGTAGTTAATTTTTGAGTCCGACGATTGGTTCGAAGCGTTACAAACGCTATATACTAAATCTGATTTACTCTTATAGGACATATCCTATTGAGTGTAATTAAAGTGTGCTTGGCCTACTTAAACCAAAGAAATTCTGGGACTTAAATCATTTAAGCTGCGCTTGAGTTTAAGTTTCATACAATTTCGTGCACCAGGTCGTGGATCATGTGGTCAATGGTTTTGGATTCACTAAAAATTCGCTTTTTCATATAAAACTGCTATTAAAAATTCCTCATATCAGATTTTGAATACAGATTTTGTGCATCAAATTAAATTAATTTATTTTTAGACCCTGCGGTGTTTTTGGTTTATTTCTAATTAATATTTGTGGTTGAATTGCTTGATTAAGTTTATATTCACCGTATATTAAATTATGCACTTTTTTCCTGTTTTAGTTTCTGGCCAGATCTCATTTCAAAACACTCCGCCCGTGATAAATGTTGATCGTAATTGGCGTCTATCGGAAAGTGAACCAATTGGATCGATGGTGACAAGAGTTCGTGCCGAGGATGCGGAAAATGATATTTTGGAGTTTGGTTTGGAGCCAACAACGATATTTAATGGTCCATCGCTTTCGGCGAAATCTTCCCAGTCATCTGGCAAATCGAAAATGCCGTTTCGAATAGATCCCAATACAGGAGTTGTTCACCTAAACGAAAGCCTATCGGGACGAGTAAGTTTGAAATTAAACAAACATCAGTTATGTCCAAACCATCATGGATATTCATTTGATTATGTTTTAGGGTGGCGAATCGTTTTTTCTCTTCGTTACTGTGTTTGATGGTCAACTAACAGCAAAAACCGAGGTCTATGTCAACGTGTTCCCAAAAAACGCCACCAACATCTATAGTTCCAGGACACCATCGTTTACCCAGCAAGCGAAAAACATTTCCCAGCTGTTACCACCGTTCCATCTCCTGCCCGCTGTCCAGCAGAGACCAAGTCAAAATCTACCACCGCAACTGCCACCACTGTCTCCGGGATTACATCCTGGCTTTGGGGGCAGTTCAAATATTTACACGGCATACAATATTGGCAGTCCTCTGTACATGAGCCCCGGCAACAATACTTCGGGCGGCTGGGATGATGGAAACTCCGTACCAAGCAAAGGAAGTCCCACCGATACATCCCATCAGCAGCCGCAGAGGCCCCTAACGGATCCGGCGTCAGGTGGTGAGGGTGGCGGTTCTACAACCCTTCTGAAAGTTGTCTCCGATAGGGATGGCTCCACAACTAGGCCAGGATCTGGCAATGGCTATGGAGCAACGATAAAGAATCCTAATGGGCCGACACTAGTTGGTGGTAGTAATGTCATTAGTAGCGGCTCTGTTTCCGGTGCTGATGCTGACGGTTCAAGTAACATCAACGGTGGTAATAATACGCCAACAATAACATCAAAGGGTAACCAGGTGGAAAAAACACAGGAGACCGCTTATACTGTTAAGGCTATTATACCAGTCATAATTACAATTTGTGGGATATTTTTGGCTGCTGGTATAATAGCGATGTTCATCTATAGAAAGCACTTATGTGCCATCGGTAAATCACTCAAGAAGAAGAGTAAAGAAGAAATGGCCAAAAAGTCAAACCAAAGTAATATTAGTAGTAATATAACCGAAGATAGTCGTAATTCAATGGTAATGCAGCATTGGAATGGACCAATGGCATTCAATAATCGTTATGTACCATGGGAACGTGATAATCAACAACATGTTATCGTAAGTTTTCATATATTTATCTATTCGTTTGTTTTTTTTTTGTAGTTTTAGTATAGTTTTGGTATAGTTTTGATTAAGGATTTCATCTCAAATGTAGTGGAAATTTTGCTCTCAAGAGATTTTTCGGATAGATTATCCAGATATAATATTGATGGCTTTCCATATATGGATTTGGATTAGTAAAGATCGATGGTATTATTGAATTTTGAATGAAATTTTCAAGTTGGAATGCTGCATTGATAATGGCTACATATTTAATTTGCTAATTGATTCATCACACTTAGGGCGTGTGCGAAACAGTCTAATTGAATGCTAATTCCAGTACGTTCTCAATTAGTAAATTTTTGAGGTTGCTAATTCTTCTTTTTCTCAAAAATAAAAAAAAACATAACAAAAGCTATGATTGCCAATCTGGCAAACTTTTCAAAAACTTTGAAGTCAAACTTTTCAAAAAGATTTTTTAAATATTAATCCAATCGGATTTTTATGTATGGGAGTTTTAAGTAGAATCATATCCTAAATAACTTTTGTTCTTGCACTTTTTTGATAAGATGCACCGTTTTTGAGATATTTACAAAAAAATGTTTTCGTTCGTATGGGGAGTACCCCCCCCCCCCCCCCCCCCTAATGGTCCATTTTCGCCCATTAACGAACTGAACCTTGCATTTTACGAAAAAACGAATCTGCATAAAATTTCAAGTCTCTAGCTCAATCCGTGCGCCTGGAATCCGCGCTACAGACAGACGGACAGACGGACAGACGGACAGACGGACAGACAGACAGACGGACAGACAGACGGACAGACAGACGGACGGACGAACATGCAAAATTCAATTTTTTTTATCATTCTATACACACTGGTGTAATTCATTTTTGTGTGTGATGACGGGATCTTGGCGTTACAAACGGTAAGGCAAATTTAATATACCCTTTGGTTTCACCATACGGGTATAAACATAGTTTAAATACCTAACCGGGAGATGATACTTTTATTACATAATCATATAAGAATATGAGTGGATATAATTTTGAAGATTTGTATACAAAAACATTTGAAAACTCGAGAACTAATTGAAGTAGAAAGTTTAAATTTGGCATAAAACAGGCTTTTATCAAAATATAAATCTTTTCCGAAAATGGGAAAAACTGAACTACCCACTCTCCTCTGTTCTCTAAAAATGGGAAAGAGTTTTGCAATTTTCTCGAAAATGGCTAATTTTTTTGGAAAATTTGTTTAAACAAAAAGTGTCTAGAATATGATTCTACATAACTCTGCCACACATCAAAATTCAATCTGACCATCTCTTCTTCCTCTCTTCTTTACAAATGTAAAAGATTTGAAAAAAAATATATGTAAGAAAGGTAAAAATATAACTGCCATCGATTCATTATTTATTTGGTTTTCGGCATCCAATCCACATCAAGCAAAAGAAACATTAAAAAATTATTCAATTTCAAACGCAAGATAAATAATCTTTTTAGTCTTGTTTACTTGTCAAACGTCAAAAATTTAGTACGAAATTCCAGTGATCGTTTCATACAGCAATGACAGCAAACTGGACACTTTCCAATAAAAACTGGAATTAGAATGGAAATTAGCACCTTTTCTCACATGCCCTTAGGCACCGTTTATACTAGAGATTTTTTATTGAATTTCTCTGCGAATTTTATTCAGAATTTTTTGCGTGAATTTTATTCATCTATCGCATAATAAATGGTTTTATACGAAAAAATCTGTAGTCACACGTTTTTCAAGAACAAATTTTTGATTTTTGTATCGTAGTGTAATTTTTACAACATGAATTTCGTGTCAAAGAATAAAATTTGGTTCTTTTTCGATTATTTAATTCTTTTTCGAATATTTCATTCTTTTTCGAATATTTAATTCTTTTGAAGAACGGAAATTTTCGTCCTTCTATTATTATATTTTAAAAAAAGCTCTTTTCACACAGGACTTTGTAGGCAATATTAATTTCTTCAACTTTTCTAGTATATCCCACTTCTGATAGAAAGTCGTATTCTATGAGAATGTATTGTAGTTTCTCAACATTCAAGTCCGTGTTGCTAATGCAGTAAATTTAATGAATAGCAAGAAACATAATAAATTTTCCACTACATGTGACATAATTTATAGTTAAGTTTATCTCATCCTCCTACGAGTATTGTTGGTCATTCAAATTCATTTCCATTTCTATACCATTACATAATCGTTATAGCATTTTATTTTAAGATCATCAACTTTTATTCGCTGCGATGGAGAAAAATATATAGGGAAATAAGAAATAACATAGAAATTTATATTTCAGGCAACATCTCAGCTATCAACAAGTAGCTCAACAGGAAATTCACAAACGAAAACGGATCGATGGGAATTCCCCAGGCATCGATTGAAGTTCTTCAACATATTGGGCGAAGGTGCTTTCGGGCAAGTGTGGCGCTGCGAGGCCACCGATATCGATGGTAAGTGAAAATAAGGAAACTCTATAGGATCCCATAGCTGGAATCCGGGATACGCTATCAATGACTCAAGTGTGTACATCTGTAGGGTGAAAGGATAAATGGGTGGAAATTTCAAGTGGCAGAAAGTGAAAAGTAACAATTCTTCAATATAAGGGATGTTATAGAGTTGAACTGAGATCTTGAGATGTCGAAAAAGATTTTATTTCTATACACAAGAGTTTCCGTATGCCTGTGTGTGTCTGATTTGAGGGTGGATTCTATATCGAAAACAGTATCGACTGTTGATTGATGGCGTTTATGGCAAGTTGTTTTTTTTTTGCTCCCAACAAGTGAACCCTTTTTACTTCGATTTATTGTTTATTTTTTGCGCAATGTCGATAGACTTTCTTGCCTGTATGTTCCAATTTTCCTTGTCATCCCTAAATACGTCATCTTGGCACTTGAGACGATCAGAAGAACCAACTTTTGCGAGAGAAAGATTTCATGTTCGGGATCCCACTTCTGTGATGGTGTTACCACCACCACTACCACCATTCACTATTGGCTATTTCTTAGCCCCGTTCCGTCTAACCAACTAATATCGTTCTTCTGACCCTGTACTCTTGAAAGATTCTATCCCAACGTATTTTGTTCTGTGTTATCCGAAATTAGGTTTATCACTCTTTGTTTGCCCTCGGTCTCTAATAGGATATGCGGTTTATTGGTTTTCTGGCGACAAGCTATTCCTTTTCGCAACGTCTAATGGCGGTTATTTGTCAAATATTTACTTAGCTTAGGATATTCTGTCGCACATAGACAAATAGATGAATCTATGTAGATATCCAGATAAATTGATGGACGCCCGTTTAAATGGATGAAAGAATAAATAGATGGCGAGATATAGCAAAACTTGAAGCTTTAGCCAACAAGACATATGAACTTGCTTAAGGATAATCAATAAATTTAGAAGAAAAAAAAACAATCTTCATCAAATGGTGGTAATGCAATATGCCCGTACTTAACGAAATTGGAAAAGAATCCAATACAGACAGAATCGATTGCAGAAATTGCCAAAGAATTCTAGAAACAAAAATATTAAGAAATCGAATCAAGAGGTTGGGAATTGAATCCCTTCGATATATGCTACAAATTGTTATGTCTGTGTTTCTTTTTTCATGGGTAAATTTTTCTAAAAGTGTATTTCCTCAGATCTTGCGACGAATCGACGCCTAATTAAAGTGTTATTGACAAGAGGAAATGCGGAAAGAATTTTGTGTTATTGGAATGTATTGAGATTTACGCCTAAACGATATCTTATTTCGACGGAGTACAACAAAAATCTACGTCGCGGCCAAAATTTTTATGCCAATTTTTTTTTCTAAAGTGCGCCGCAGGTACCTTTTTGTTTCATTTAACGAAAAAGGCGTTGCAGACAGAAATCTCGATGGGGGTGTTGGAAAAATTTCCGCCTGCTGTTCATGTTTTTAAAAATGGGAAATTTGCATGCGGTATATTTCGTTATAAAGTATTTGGTGATGGAATATATGGACCAGTTTTGGTTGAATTTTTAAGACATTAGATTCCCTTCAGATAAAATTGAGACAAAATTGAGACAAAATGGAGACAAAATTGAGACAAAGCAAGGATCGATATTTCAAAATGTCTAACCACACAAAAGTTCATTTTTATCGCTTTTTTGGGAAACAGAAAGAAGTGGGCAAGACACAGGTGCTATTATGCCTTTGTATAGTCCTGTCCACAAAAATGACAACATTTGTAACTCAGTGCGTGTTTTTTTAAAAAAAAAGTATGAAAAACTTTCGTCTGCGGCGCATTTTATCGAGAATATACATTTATTCGTAGAAAAGAAGTGGACCCGTATCAACTTGCATAAACACTAAAACTAAGGCCTCTCTTACCACTTCGAGAAAAATGGTTTTCCGGAACAGGGGGGGGGGGGGGCAATGAAATTTTCACAAGGCCGGCGAGCTGGGGAGGGGACATATCTAGCTATACCACTGACTAGAAGGTAGTTAAATTATTTGAATGCATTCGAGCAGGCTTGTATTCGAGCAGGCTTGCATTCGAGCAGGCTTGCATTCGAGCAGGCTTGAACTCGACAAAGTTATTTATATTTTTTTTTGGGAAATAAAGTATTTAAATTATAATGTTTGATTGTCAAATAGAAAACCTGAAAAATTTTAATTAAAAATTTGAATTTAAATAGTCATTTTAGTTTTTGAATTTTTAATAATAACTTCATTCAATTCATCACATATACAAATATCTCCAAAAGCGTTCACAAAAGGTTAATTAAAATTTTTCATTTGCGTGTCCATGCAGAAGAGTAAGTAAATAATTGCAGTTCAGTTCATAATCATTTTGTTGATAATATCACTGTAGACCTTTAATTAACGAAACTGTATTCTTTGATGGTCCGAAATTGTTTTTATATAATGTTTATCCTTGTATGAAGGAATTCGTAAAAAATGTGTGTTTTTCGAAATTAAAAGTTCGGCATATACATAAATGGGAATATTTATTGTAATTTTAATTTACTTAAACATCAATTTTTCGATGGAAATTTTTTATTTATTCATATTTATTTGAAATTCTGACCTTTTGCAACAACAAAAAGAAAAATATCCCACAAAATTCTTTTATTGCAAAAGATATTCCACAATTTTTATAACGTTTATTCAAAGACATTTTGTTAAAAGATTCGTCATGATAGAATAAATTTGAATATGAAAAATAAATATAGAATAATTTTCTATGTTTCTTTTTATGTTTTTGATTCATAAAAAAATGTTATTCTGTTGCTATTTGAAAAATGACATAGATATGTTTTTATTTAATGCAAATTTGTAGCATAAATACAATGAAAGTAAATAGAAAAATATTATTTGAAGATAAAAATATAATAAAAGCTAACACAATTCTAGAAACAATTTTATAGGGATTTTTGTCTATACCCGGTATGGTGTGTTTTAAAGCTCTATTACGCTGGAACACAAAAGTAGCACACAAGAAAATTTTCTTCCACAAGTTTTGCCGCTTTTTTACCGCTATTTACCGCTAAAAAAAATTGCCGCTGCAGCCGTTTTTGAGAAATTTGCTGTGTTCCAGCTTCAGGTTGAAGATGGAAAACAGCAAATATCTCGAAATCGGTTGGAGCGGCAAATTTAATTCTTGCGCAGTAAATTAACAGTACATTTTCCATTTTTCGTTTTTTCATTTTTTTGCTGTGTTCCAGCTCCAGCTTCAGGTTGAAGCTGGAACACAGCAAATTTCTCGAAAACGGCTGCAGCGGAAATTTTTTTTTTTTTTGAGCGGTAAATAGCAGTAAAAAAGCGGCAAAACTTGTGGAAGAAAATTTTCTTGAAAGCTACTTTTGTGTTCCAGCGTAATAAAGCTGTGTTTTAAAATCTAAGTATCTTTGTTAAATGTGTTGAGATTAAGTCATGTGTTCTTATTTTATCTGCTTGAAATAAAATTGCACTCGTTCTTTTAAATGTTTTTTTTTTACATTTTTTAAGTTTACTGGATGTTTTTTTTGGTGTCAACTGTGCCATTGCAGCATGTCAACTGAATAGGAACCAAGATCTAAAACTACTAAACTGTTGAAATTTTAGGGAACCAAAACCGAAACTGGAACAAAATTTTCAATTTTTAGAAACTAACGCCAAAATGAAAACCAAATTTTCAAATTTTAGTAACCAAAATTAGAACTGGAACAAAATTTTTGAAACTGGATCCAAATTTTAGAAATTTTAGAAACCGGGACCAAATTTTTGTAATTTTAGAAACCAGAACCAAATTTTAGAAGTTTTAAATGCCAAAACTTGAACAAAGTTTTTGAAACTGTAGAAACCACAACTAGAACCATGTTTTCAAATTTGAGGAACCAAACCGAAAACTGGAAGCAAATTTTTGAAATCGAAATCAAATTTTTGAAATTTTAGAAACCAAATCGGAATCAAATTTTTAAAATTTTAGAAATCAAAACCAAAAACCAGAAATTCAATTCACCCTTGAACTAAAACCGAACAATACTCAAAAAAAACTTTTGGTTAGCATCTCTGACATCAACAATTTGTATTTAAGATCTCTTCATATCGGGTATAATCATGTAAATTCATATAGAATGAATAAAAAAGGACAATAAATTATGTATGCAGAATGTCATTTTCGGGTGAAATAATAAATGGGAATCTGAGAAAATTGCAAAATTTATGTCGATTTTTAAGTAGAAGAATTGATTTTTCCAAGGACATATTAATAAACATTAGAGAAGTTGTCTTCTTCTTTCGATGTGACGAAAGAATCGATGAAAAATTTTCGATTCTATATTTGACAACAGCTAACTTTATCATCGAGATTTTAATCATGTATGAGATTTAATGATAAAAACTTTTAAAAGGCAAATATTTTTTCCTGATGCCTGATTAAAAAAAAGTACATTGTAATAATGCTTTATGAAGATTACTTATTTTTTATTGAAAAAATTCAAGTTCTTTGACTTTTTTATGCAGATGAAATTCTGTTGAAATGCGAAAAAGATATTTCGCCAATTAAACTTGATTTGAGTTTTTTTCCTTGTGACGAAGGACAATGTTCACGGATAGAACTTTCTTAAATACTTCTTTCTCTCCCTATATTGCTTTAAGTTTCCTCATTAATGTTAAAGTTATTATCATGATTTTTTCTGTATTTTTTTTCTTTCAGGGAATGAGGGAATAACAACAGTTGCAGTGAAGACACTTAAAGAAAATGCTACAGAAGTGGAAAGAAATGATTTATATTCAGAACTTCAGGTAATAAACTACAAGAGTTTTATAAGTTAACCAAAAGTGCAAGGCAAAACAAAAAAAAATATATATACTTTATAAAGTTTTTAAGAATGTTTCACACAAGTTAATAAATTAGCAAATAACCTCGTTGGGATAAACTTAGTTAATGCTCTGTGGGCAAATGTGGTCTCTTTGGGATTTTCTTTATTTGAATAGGATTTTCCATATATAAGACACTTAAGACTCTCGAGAAACCTTCGTCCATCGTATTTCGTACGAAAAATACCAATATTGACTTTCTCTGGCACTTAAACGCGTTCAGAATAATTTTCAAAGAAGTTTTACCGAAAGTGGGTGTTTTTTGTGTAAGTTTTCTCCTTTTTCCGATGCTACCTCAGACTGTCAAATGTCGTTCTTGTTTTGCTAAGCTAACTAATGAAAGTTTATCTTATTTTCTATTTATTTTAGAAGGAAACGACAAAATATTAGTGTCTTTCAGATGCCAAAACATTTGTACCAGTCGGCGACAACTGAAGAACTTTTAATGAGAAAAGTCAAAATGAAATGCCCTTTCCGTAAATTAAGTCTTGCGAAGTCTAAACTGAAGTTTTTTTTTCCTGAGGCATTTCTTATTCTTTGTGCGATGGCTCTTCTTATATAAGTTAATTTAGGGCTTTAAAGAAATCGTAATAACTTTTTTTTTCAAGGTATGTAATTAACTAATTTGTCCCTTCCCTTCGTTATGATGTTCATTGAAGAAGATCGCAGAAGCGATTTCCACAGAAAATCCTTGAGCGATTGTTTGAAAATTTTTATGTGAAAAATTGTTAAATAGAATTCAAATTTAATTTTCATTTATCTCAAAAAATTTCATGTGCTATCCGTTATAAGTAGGATGACCACACGTGCCGGAATGACCAAAATAATCCCGGAGTTTGGCATATTAACTAAGCTTTCGTCCAGGAATTATTCAATCATCAAAAAAATTGATCTTAAAACCCAAAGATGTTTGCCTGCAGCGCATTCACCTCAGAAATTACTGCCTCTAGGGGATTTTTCTTAAAAGATATTCGCCTGCGGCGCTTTTCGGTCAATCGTTTTCAATGGTGGAGTATTTGCTCTTAAAACCCAAAGACGTTTGCCTGCAGCGCATTCACCTCAGAAATTACTGCCTCTAGGGGATTTTTCTTAAAAGGTATTCGCCTGCGGCGCATTTCGGTCAATCGTTTTCAAGGGTGGAGTGTTTGCTCTAAAAGTTTTGCATGTAAATCCTGCCCCCCTCCTCGTCACTCTCCACCGGTAGTGTGTCCCAGATTCCCACAAAAAAATATGGTTACCCCTGTTTTGAGTCATGACTCTGCACATGACTCAAAACATGACTCAAATCCAATTATTTTAATAGATAATAGGTTCGTACACTCAGAAAAAAAATTAAAGCTGATCTAAGTCAACTTTTCAGCGGTGAAGACGTAGTATTTGCACAAAAATTTATCGGCGGGGGATCGGCGGAGGAAAAAAAGAAATGATTAGAAAACAAAGCTGTAATGAAAAACGTATTAAAGCATCGCGTTTGTCTTTTGATGAAGAACTTCACTTTAATGCATTTAAATAGCAAATTTAAACTTGAGTCCAACTAATACTAAAACTGTTTAAATTAAAACCCTTTTTTTGCATAAACGACATCATTCGATTTCTTTTTTCATGATAAACTTATTATATTGCCAAAAAAAAACTGTTTCTTTTTTGTCAAAATTGTGGTGAATGCCTTTTAAATTTCCTTTTGTTTTTTTTATATTATAGGTAATGAAGTCACTGGAACCTCATGTCAATGTTGTTCGTTTACTCGGCTGCTGTACGGAAAAGGATCCAATTTTCGTTGTGATCGAATATGTAAATCGGGGTAAACTACAGACATATCTGAGAAGTTCGCGTGCTGAAAGGTATGCAAAGCTCTTTATTCGAAATATTTACATTTATTTTGTTCTCCCATTTTGTAAATTTTATCATAACGAATCCTCAATTTTTTTTTACCATTTTTTTTTATTAAGGATTTCTTGTTTTCTTGAATTTGAGTTGAAATTGGAATTGAGGACGACCCCCATGTACATTAAATGTGGTTTGGGGGTGGTTTTATTGGGTGGTTGGTTGAATGGCGTGTGTTTGAATGTTTTATGGATAGGTTTGTAAAGATGAGGGGGGAGGGGGGCTATTTGCATGCCCACAATATTACAGGTTATACACATGGAATAATCCTTCTTATTTCTCATCTCTTTTTACCTTGCAGGCATTATGGGAACACACACGGCAAGTCGAATATCCTGACGTCAGGCGATTTAACATCATTTATGTATCAAGTAGCTCGAGGAATGGATTTCTTAACATCAAGAGGGGTGAGTTACTCGTATTATTATTCTTATTTTCATATAAGCAAAAAAAAAAATAGAAAAAATCTATCCTATCCTTAAAGAATACGAACATGAACAAAAAAATAAAAAAATAAATAAGGAATAGAACAAAAATCAGGAAGAATGAGAAGAATATCCTGTCTTTACCCAAGTAACCAAAAATGATTAGATACCGGTTACGCGACGGTAGCACAATGTGGGCTAGAAAAATATATGAGATTGCAAAATGGTTGCTGCGACCTCATAACAACGTTGATGGAACATTAATGCAACTGTTTTCGCCCAGTTTTTTTGTGAATATTGTTACAAAATAACTTTTTTTTAGCGCTGGCTACAATGTAAGAGTTGTGCAACCGTTTTCGCAGACACCTTTTTGTGACTGTCCTTACAAAATAACGTTTGCGCAACCGTTTCCGCAACCGTTTCCGCAGAAACTTATTTTTTTTATATTTCCACCTAGAGCTTAGGGGAAGAACCTTTAATGCTTTTTACTTATGATGTGTGATGACAAGAAAAGAAGGGGGGGGGGGCACAGATCAAGTGTGACGTCAATGTCAAGTTATGTCAAAAGTATACATCAGAAAACGCTGTAACTATGAATTCCTTGGTACAAAGCTGACTTTTTATACTTCGAAAGCACCGTTTGTAAGTTAATTATGAATAGAATCAACGAAGCACAACAACAGTTTTTCGATCGGTCACAAAGTCACCGATTTGCAACGATGTTTTTATGATTGGTTACAAAGTTACGGATTTGCAATGACGTTTTTGTGACCGGTTTGAAAGTAATCGATCTGCAACGATGTTTTTGTGACCGGTTACAAAGTAACCGATTTACAACGGCTTTTCTGCGACAGTCACATAACCTCATTCGCAACGCATGTTTTGCGACCAGGGTCACATTGTAACCTGAGTCTCAAATGGTTGCTTGGGCAGTCCTTGCTTTCTTTAACAGGATTGAAAACTGCGGGCGGGTGGTGTTATTGTCATTCTTGTTGCCATAGGGGCGATTGTGGAGGGGTGAGCGATGGTGGTTAATACTGCGTTTGGTTTCGTTTAGTTTTTTTTTTCGCTGAACACTTAAAGATGGTAACCGACAGGATACCAGCGAAAATGTAGAAATCCATTAATTCTGTGTTTTCATTCCTGTGCTACTGTTTCTCGGTTTTATCTCAGCAAAAATTCCATTCTATTTGTTTCTTTTTATTTCTACGTGTTTCATTCCCGTATTTTTTATACTTATGTATTTATTTTTATCTTGCTTTTTTCTCGTCTGTGTCTTTTTTTATTTTAAATGAGTCTCGAACTGTTCGAGTACCTACTCATGTCGAAAGAAGCAGGTGGGTCGCAGGTCACACAGCAGATCCTGCCAAATGTAAACGTGAACGAAACAGGAATAAATTCCTACAGGATCCGTTCGTTATTTTTCCTTATTTCTTTTTAATGGCGAATGTGGGCGATGGTGGAGTGGAACGGATTGTTTTTTTTTTTTGGTTGTATTGCGTAAACTGATGATGAGAAAGTTTTTATGGATTTTTATCTTTACTTTTTGTACGTTTTTCAGATTATTCACAGGGATTTAGCGGCAAGGAATATCCTGATAACAGACGATCATACGTGCAAAGTGGCTGATTTTGGATTTGCGCGTGATGTCATTACATCAATGGTTTATGAGAGGAAAAGCGAAGGAAAGCTACCCATTAGGTAAAATTAGTATTATTTTGTTTTTTTCTCTTTCTTTCTTTTAATTATTTATTTATATTTTTTTCTTAAGAAAGGTTTGTTCTTATAATTAAGAAAATAGATATTAAATATTGATTAAAAGCTGGCTGTAATATCCATTGTACGAAATAATCAAAAAAAGTAATTTTAGGCTGCCCATGAAATACGTTATGCTAATTTGGGATTTTTTGAACTATCTCGTCATTATTTTGCACAGTTTTTATGTTCTATATGAGAATCATTATGTTTACCACAGAACTATATTACATAGAACAACTGTCACCATACAAAGCTCTGCTGAAAAATGGTCCCAAAAGTATTTCCCTCTTTATCGTACTTGAACGCATCCACTGAACTGTATAAGGCCGCGAAATTCAAATTTAGTTTGCCGCGAAATTCAAATTTCACAAGTTTGAGACTAACTTTAGGCGCAAACAAATAACTTTAGGCGCCAACACCATTCCGAAAGTCTATTTTCCTTTGACAGCTCACGGTTTAAACGAGAGGACTCTATTTATTTTCATACGGTTATCTCGCTCTTACTTGACTCGTTTTGATTCACTGAACTGTATTGAAATGGGACCATTTGAGACAGCAAATCGAGCGACCTAGTATATCTATGATTTTTACGCATCGGACCAATCGCCGGACACAAAAATTAACTACACCTGGGTATTTGATATGACAAAAGATTTTGATGTGCGCATGTCCGTCCGTCAGTCTGTCCGTCAGTATGTCCACCTGTTTGTCCGTCTGTCTGCCCACCTGTCTGTACGTCTGTCTGTCCATCTATCTGTCCGTCTGTCTATCCGTCCGACTGTCCTTGAAGTTTTTTACGGTTGCGTTTCTTGAAGTTTTTTACGGTTGCGTTTCTTGTAATTAGCAAGACTAAATTATTGAACGGGCAAAATCTGACCATTCCTTCTTGAAAACGGTGATTTTCTCGGAAACGTTGAGTCGTATTGGAAAAAATATAAAGATAAAATGTGTTTAGAATATGATTTTCCCCTCTCCCTTCTCAACCACACATTTGTTACATATTTTATTGGTAACATCTCTCAATTAATTTCTGTTATTAAAATTTAACACGTTTTAGGAATTTGGGACATTTTTTTAAACCCTATCTGATAAATTAAAAAAAAAACAATTTTATCATGCAAAAAACATTTTCTTGATCCTTCAATTCCCATTTATTTTAAAATATATCTTATTACTGTTTATTTCAGATGGATGGCTATAGAATCGCTGTATGACAACATATTTTCTGTGAAATCTGATATTTGGAGCTTTGGAATATTAATGTGGGAAATTGTAACATTGGGTTCCACGCCATATCCAGGAATATCAGCCGCTGATGTCATGAAAAAGGTAAACGTCTTTCGTTTAAATATCTTCGTTTTATACAAGAGTATCTTTAATTGAGTTTTCCGAATATTTATTACAAAATGCTTGGATACAAGCTTCAGTTCCACCTTTGATCCTTGTTTATATCCACCTTCTGTTATTTCTATCGTGTGGCAATATCTATATTTAGACGATAATATATAAGCAATTCCAATAAACTTGGATATCTAAGCACACATAAGCGTATATTTAGTAAATTAATTTATTGGTTTCACATGTTACATACGAGGGTGGGTTGAGAAGTATTCGGCCTAAGTAAAGAGATTGCGCCACCGGTATCAAAACAATGTGGATTTTCGTAAATACTGTCCGTCAAATGACTTCTGTTAAATTTTCAGCCAGCTGCGGATAATTAATGGGGATAAGGGGGAAAAATTAAGGAATTTAAACGCGATCGTTGGGGAATTTTTGATGAAGAGCGCTTATGCCGTCCAAAAGAGGTCACCACACCAAAAATGGTGGACAAGATTTAAGGCTGTGGAGTTGGAATTGAGGGGTCGAAGTCGGAGTGGGATTCGGGAAAAAATTGTTGCTTTAGAAGTGGGAGTCGGCCAATTTCCATACGAGAGTTTAAGAGTCGGAGTCCGAGTGGGAGAAAATTTGTCGGCTCCAACTCCAAACAGGTTATTTTACCTGCATTGGCCACTTTAGTTTGGTGTTCCTCTAGTTTAGGTCAAGATTCAATGTTTTGAGACCAAACGCAATGGCAAAATTTCACGAATTGCGCTACTAATTGGTTCCTCATCCACCATATTCTCCAAATTTGGCCCCCGCCAACTATTATCTATTTCCAAACTTCAAGAAATGGCTCGGTTGTACAAGTCGTGGGTCGAACGAGGAGGGCATCGCTGAAACAGAAGTCTATTCCGAAGGTTTCGAGATATCGACGAAAAATTGGACGAAATGCATCGCCCTAAAAGGAGAGTAAATTGAGAAATAAAATGAGTTCTGCCGAAAAAAGCTGTGTTTTTTTACCTAGGCCGACTACTTTTCAGCCAGCCCTCGTATAATATGTTACTCTTCTTTAACGTAATATAAGTTTATCCTCGTATTTAGTGTGTGCGACTAGACTTTCTAACTATTGAAAAATCCATGTTTATCAATAGTTAGTGTGTAACTAAAACTTTTGTCTATCGTATTTGTAGGTTCGGGATGGATATCGATTGGAAAAACCTGAACACTGTCGCCGGGAATTGTACAACATTATGTACTATTGCTGGGCTAAAGATCCCAATGAGCGGCCATCATTCTCGGAATTAGTTCAATTGCTCGACAAGCTTCTACTTACTGAAATGGACTACATCGAACTGGAACGATTCCCAGATCACAACTACTATAATATGCTTAGCTTAAGTGGTGAAAAATTATAATACTCATCCTTTTGTATCTAATTTTAAATCAAGTGAGGTAAAAACAAGAGAACAAAAAATATGAGAAACTATTCATTGAACAAAGACATAAAAAATTAATGAGATAATATTAGAGATTTGTGTATTTATTTTATTATTATTATTATTTTTTTGAATAATTTAAACGAAGAAAAAATATATTAGCTTTAATATTTTACTATTGTTAAATATTTGCATTTTGTTTATGTAAAAAATAACTAATTTTTAACAAAATAGATATTTTTTTTCATTTGATGTGTGTGTTGGTGCACTGATAACTTTTTTTTTGCAAGATTTGAAATAAAGAAAACAATTCCCTTATACTTTTAGATTTGAAATTTTTAGGGGCCATATATTCTGAACGTCTATTTCATATGCAGGGCAAGTTTAGCCATGCTGCTTCAAGGTTAATCAAAAACAGTGGGTTAAATTTTTCGCTACGATACAGAGATTTCGAGAAAACAGGAAAAAATATTCTATTTGTATGGGAGAGGGGGAAGCAGTGGTCTAACTGGATTTTGGTGTATGGATAAGTTATGTAAAATCCTATTCTAGACACATGTTACCTTTATAAATTTTTCAATATGACTCACCGTTTCCGAGAAAATTGCAAAAAAAACTGTTTCGTTTGTATGGCGGAAGGGAAAAGAAATGGTCCAATTTGGCCTGTTCAAGAACTTTGTTAAGCTATTTACGAGAAACGTAACTATACAAAATTTCAAGTCTCTAGCTCAATCCTTTCGAAAGTTGTGGTGTTCACGGACGGAGTGACAGACGGACAGATGGATGGGCATTAGGAAATCAAAATCTTTGGTCATCCGTAACAACCTGGTGTAGATCATTTTAGTGTCTGATGATTGGTTCGCTGCGTTACAAACGCTATACCAGTGGTTTCCAAACTTTATTTTACTACGGCTCCCTTAAAAATATTTCAACCGTTATGTTTGCTACTGGGTAAGGGTAGCATCAGCAGCATAGTAGTTAATATGTACCATATGTTACGTTAGCTGCACATGCACTTTTTTTTGTCAATACTGGCTTCGCGCCTCCCCCTTAGACTTTTCCACGCCTCCCAAGGGAGGCGCGCCTGCCAGTTTGGAAAACGCTGCGCTATACTAAATTTAATATACTTCTATATGATATATCATATAGTGTATAAAAAGCGATAGCACAAGGCCTAATTTTCGAAAAAATTCGTTAAGATGCTTTAAGATTTTAGACGTCGCATCGCAGGAATCTAATGTCAATATGTTGAAATTTTAGCCCATAGGTCCTGTAAGGATACCGCTTTTTTCGCAAGATAGTTGAGATAGTGATTTATGAAGTTTTCTGAGTAGTACGAAGATATACACCTACTTTACACCCGGCGACGACTACAGTGGGGTAGTTATTATTAGTAAATTATTTAATTGGAAATTCAATTAAAATTTCGTTTGATTGAATTTTTTTGTGAGCGTCCTGGTAATTATAGCTTTGTTAAAATTTTTCATGCATTTTTCATGTTGAGAAATTTATGCAATAATGACTATTATTAACGGAACACCCATAACAATTGAACGAAAAATAATTACGGAAATTGTGAATTTCTCATTTAGTTGCGTTAAGTGCATTTTAAATATTTGAGTATCTTAAGATTCGATTACTTTCTTTTATGTCCAGTTAAACATTTTGGACCTGTGAAAAAATGATAGATTTCTAAATGGATTCAGTCAGGTTCTTGTGACAACAAAGCAAACTTTTGTAACTAGCAATCTACCCGAACAATGGAGAAATCTCTTTTTTTTCCTGTGAAAAGAAAATTGTTTCCTAAGCTTTACTTTGTGTACACAATAAAAGCGCAAAAAAAATGTAATAAAAAAGGGAAAAGTTGACAAAATTTTTAAAATAAAACACTTAGCTTCGTCGATCATCAATTCAATTTTGCGTCCCATGGAGAGTACAAAAAAAAGGCCGTAAGGATGAAGGGAATAAATGGAAGAAAGACAAAATATATATATATATATATATATAGAGCAGAGATAGAATGAAAGGAATTGAACTGAACTCAACACAACTTAAAGGAAGTTAAAAGCTGCGAAGACGAGCAAAAAGCATAAGAAAAGTTTTTGAAAGTATATAGAAGAAGAAATTATTGGTAGATGGTTGGGCATTGAATGGAGGGATGCTCTGCTTGTTCTACATATAGCTTCGGGAGTCACGCAAATCCAACAATAGCTCCCCGGAGGACTATCTCACTAGGAAAATTGAAAGTATATTGAGTTAACAATTTAAGAACTTTCAATGGCAGGCAACAGAAACACCAACATCAATTTCGAATAGAGAAACAAGCAGCAGCCCCCAAAACCATCAACGACACCAACCAACATCACAATAGATCGAAATGGGCAAATGGGGTAACAGCATAGCAAAGTAAGCAGACGAGCTAAAATGCTGACGGAGACGGGAAAATCATTCCTTTCCATATGATTAGATATTGTCTGTGACTTTTCGTGCCCTTTACACACCCGACAACCGTTCGATTTTCCAAACATTGAGAATATCGGGTGTTGGATTTATATGCGAAACCTTAACGAAACCCTTTTTACCCATTTATGCCCATTCAATACCTTTCCCTTTCCGGCCATTGTTATTCACGTTCGCCAAGAGAAAGGATTTCGACGTGGCTACATATATTCATTCACTTCCTTCCATTTTTAGTTATGCACTGATTTTTTGGGGCATGATAATCTCATTTTTTTTCTACTCCATTCCCCAAGTGTACCTTTTCTGATGACTTTTCGTATTTTGTTCGGGATCGACAACATATCCTTCTGATTTTTCTGAGGCTGTATGGAATTCGAACGCTTTCCGTTTACGTTTTCCCAAGATGATCGCATTTTTGCTCGTCCTTTTGAGCTTTTCAGGATTCAGCTGAGCCAACAACGAGATAAAAAGGTGCCCCAATATGGCATAAGTGAGCCACGTACCAATCAAATTGGAAATGATGGAAAACTTCACTTACTGTGATTTGAATAAATGCCCCGTGATTCAGATTTTTTCCAATGAGATGTAAAAGAAGATGGCTAGTATTTTAAAACCATATCGAAAATTGTGACGAATTAGAATTTAAAATTGTAACGCTGAAAAAACGAGAAACAAAAATTAACAGTGGCTTAATAATTCGTTTTTCCTGCAATCCCCTACCACCTTCTTTTGACGCTTCTTAAAAAAATATTTGTTGCCTCCATTTTCGAGTTCACTAAAAAGTTGGATCGATCTTTAAGGAGTGTCTAAAACCAATTGAAAATCTTCTTGCATTGTTGACCTGCCCTCCACCTAGTTACTGCATACATCTGCTCTGAGATTGATTACCTTAACACGTTCGCTTACACTGAACGAAATTTCGTTAATAAAAATTAAGAAAGGTGTTCATGTGAATTAAGTAGATTTATAGTATTTATGAACATTTTCATAAACATTTTCATAATTACTATGAAATATTTCATAAACATTTTCATAAATACTATGAAATATTTCATAAACCGATTTGATCTTTTATGGGCGCGTTTAGACCGGTGGGTAGGTTTTGGCAGTTTTTTAAATGTAATCACGGAATAAATGCATTCTACTTTAGCAATACGTGCTTAGAAGCGGTATTCTGGCATTGCTAACTCTTGGCGCTAACATATAGTTGCAAAATTAATTATTTGTAAGTTAAATTTTTACTTTAACACTCTAACTGCCACGTCAGTCAAAAAGACCTGACACCTAATTGTACACAACGGCCACAATGAAAATTATTAAAGTGTTCGCTGCAATCGCAACGATTTTTTGTAGTTGCACACATTTTATGGTAATAAAATAACATTTAGGTATAATTTTTGTTTCAATTTTTTTTCTTTTAGTGCCTTTTTGACTGACATCTAAATATTCGAAAAAGGCTTAAAACTGTCGTGGCAGTCTAACTGTGTTAAACTCACCCTTTGGCTCTGTGGTTCTGATTTTTGTTGCTATGTGCCCGTTCTATGCTATAGATTGCAAAAATTATACATAAATGCAAAAAATTGACAGTCTTTGTAGTATGACAATTGACAAAAGATTTTGATTTCCGCATATCCGTCCGTATGTCCGTCCGTATGTCTGTCCGTATGTCTGTCCGTATGCCTGTCCGTCTGTCTGTCCGTCTGTCTGTCCGTCTGTCTGTCCGTCTGTCTGTCCGTATGTCTGTCCGTCTGTCTGTCCGTCTGTCTGTCCGTCTGTCTGTCCGTCTGTCTGTCCGTCTGTCTGTCTGTCCGTCTGTCTGTCCGTCTGTCTGTCCGTCTGTCTGTCCGTCTGTCTGTCCGTACGTCAGTCCGTCTGTCAGTCCGTCTGTCAGTCCGTCTGTCAGTCCGTCTGTCAGTCCGTCTGTCAGACCGTCTGTCAGTCCGTCTGTCAGTCCGTCTGTCAGTCCGTCTGTCAGTTCGTCTGTCAGTTCGTCTGTCAGTTCGTCTGTCAGTCTGTCAGTCAGTCTGTCAGTCAGTCTGTCAGTCAGTCAGTCCGTCTGTCAGTCAGTCTGTCAGTCCGTCTGTCAGTCCGTCTGTAAGTCCGTCTATCTGTCTATATATCTATGTGTCCGTCTATCTGTCTATATATCTATGTGTCCGTCTGTCTGTATGTCTGACCGTGAACACCACAACTTACGAAAGGATTGAGCTAGAGACTTGAAATTTTGCATGGGTTTTTCTTTTTTAAAAATATGTTGGAACATTGGTGTATGTATATGCTTAAATAAATTGCTTTTACGCCTATTTTTTTTATCATTTTTTGCCCATTATTTACAATATAATCAAATCATCGTAATGAGGTAAAAATAAAATGCTGTCTAATCATCTCGATCATTAGCGAATTCAATTGCTCGTTTGCAAGAAACATCATCACCTGTCCATCAACTGCCATTCGTTACTATAGTAGATATACAACAGGTCAGAGTTCAGAATGAATGGAAGTGGATCTAGTAATTTAGCCGTAATAATTATCTTTATAGGATTAATTCTGCTGTTTTGTTTTTCTTTTCAATATAAAAAAGGAGTACAGAATCATGCAAAGGGTTTTTACTTCTTCATAACGTCGGTCGGTCGGCACCTGGATGGGTTTTCGTAATGGAAATGAACCTTTCTGATTGCATGTCTAATTAACCTATGCCTTTGTTTAATAAATTTTCCCTAATACAAAAATGTCTATGGGGAGGTATTTCTCTGAGAAAAAAATAAAGAAAAACAAAATACTCCGGAGAGTGAAAACAAGGAATAACAAATGCGGCAAAAATACGGAAAATAGAAAAAAAAATGAGAAAGAGGAAAAAATCTTGAACAATGGAAAAGTCTGACACAATTTTCGCTACAAATTCGTTTCGATATACAAAAGGCATCTTGAATGGATGAAAGGACTTTGCTGTTTTCTTTTAAGTGCTTTAGGGGTGGGAGGGTAAAATTCATATGTTTAACACATAAACATTTCTCGGCTAGGAATGAAAAAAACGGAGCGAATGATATGAAGTGTGTATCTAGAGATATGCGACGAGTATATCCCATTGATGGGCACAATAAAGCCCTTAAATGCTTAAGACATAACTTGATCGACCCTTCTGAATCATAAAACACTTTGTTTCCGTTCAAGAAATTGTCATTCGCGCCCTTTCTTACAATTTCATTCCTATTCGCTGTGAACATTGCCGTCGCTGTGCCTGGTGGTTTTTTCTACAATATCGTCCTTTACGAAATGCCCATCCATCCCTCCCGAACCAAAGAGCGCAAATGTCCTGAGTGTTTCGTATACCTACGTGTGTATTTCTTCTTATTATTATTTTCTATATGAAATCAAGAACACTGACAGGCACTGGAATGGAATCCCAGTTGCTCCATAAACAAAAAGATGGATCGATGTTGACGATGGCAGTAGCATCCCAAAAATCCTTCTTGTCCTCCTTCTTATACTGTGTCGATGACGGTGAATGCGATGCTTATGCTGGCTTAAAAAAAATATGGAATCTATATGGGACAAGAAATACGGATTTTGCCACCTTGTATTTGGTATATTTTCAGTTTCCACTCTGCTACAGCTACGTCTCAATTTAGTATCGGGACACTGAAATAGCCTAATCGTATACTAAACGTGTTATTTCGATACGCCATCCCGGAACTATTTCAGGACCAAGTCAGGACACACTAGTAAAATTGATGATGGCGAAGGCGGATAGTATAGATACTCGTACTGAAGGATATTCAAGCTTTGTAGTTATATGAAGGAGCAGCATTTGGGGATACATATTCGATTCGTACAGAATTTTTAATGGAAACGTGAGAGATTAGCACGATACAAAATATGTATTTTCGTGACCCGATTGCACCAGTTAGTTGTACTAATAACCTTACATTTAACGGCATAACGGGATGATATATAGGGATTTCATCATCATTGCTGGATGAAGATGTTTTCTCCTATTCTGAATGAAATGAAGAAAATCTATGCCAACCAGGAAACCATAGCACATAGGCAAGGAAGCGGAGTTAAATTTTCCCCGTATAAGGGTTTCAATTCTCACAAGGATCGTCCTGTGGCGATGAAGTTGAGATTACGGAAATGAAAAGTCTGGCGACAATGTATCGACATAAGATTATAGGAAGTGTGTGCTAATGGGTCTTTATTTAGTTTTTCCAACCTCTTGTCTCATCTTGTCTTATCTTATATATTCTTTTTGAGTCTCAGCCAGTCCTTATATGGCATAGAGAGTCATATAGCCAGGAGAAAAATGTATTAAGCAAACGGATTTCTTGATAGGATAAATTAAATAATGTTAGTGTATGTGTTGAAAAATAGATCCAACCAGTTAGTGACAGTGTGAGTAGATCTTTGTGTAGGTAAGTTGGTACCTTGAGAGAAATCATTTTGCTGTGATAAGAAAACCTCATGGCCCCGGCTAATTGCTAATTGCGAAACTTTTATCAAACAAGTTAGGCCAGCCAAGGCAATAAGGAAGGATGTTGGGTGCCAAGTTGTGAGAATATGGCGGATGGGTGCGGGTGGTTTTCATGATTAGGTAGTTATATAAACTCAATGGAATATCTGGTTAATGTCTTTTGTGGTTTTCAGAATGATAGCAGTACATTCTGTGTAACATACTATGGTACTTGTGCGACTAGTGTGCAACTTTAATTTGTCTCCAAACGTAAAGTTTTTAGGGTCTCCTCGTTGAAGTAAAAGATGGTAGAAGCGAACAGCAGGGATGAGATGATAGCTAGCGTTCCACCATCAGATGGTGTGCTAGAATTGTGTCTATGGTGTCTAAACTTCTCTAATGGACTTCATTATATGAAGGTTTTCGGGTAATTGCATTTGTGTGTTACAAGTACAAGTACAAGTATTTCATGGTGTATATGTCGTCCCAAAGTTCGTTAAAGTATCAAGTAATTAAAAGTAGTTTAACAGTCTTTCGACATGATAACACCAGAATAAGATTCTTGATGGTTTGACCTATTCGAAAGATCTAAATAGTTTTATTGCTCAAAGTTTCACTATTTTATTATTATTTATTTATGTGTGAAATTTGCTTAACTGCCTTTTTATACATCTGTTACAGATGCCAAAATTATCTGTTTCTTGAGAATTAATGACAAATTCTAAATGCCGATTTTTAACATTATATTTGTGTTAAATTGAGAAATTTGTAGATTATTTAATCTAAGGCCTCATTTAGACTTGTGAGTTTTGCTTGAATTTCTCTGTGAATTTAATTCAGATTTTATTCAGCGAATTTTAATTATCTATTGCAGAATAAATCCACTTAGCAAAAGTTGTCAAAATTTGAATTTATTTCGGTGATTTTGTATGAAAAAATTCCGGTTCTTACGTCTTTCTGGAAAAAATTTCAGAATGTTGTATCGTAATAAACGCTTGTGAAACGTGAATTTAGTGTCGCAGGATAAAAATTCGCGGAATAAAGTGTCAGATGTAAACGGCGCCTTATATGAAAAAAATCGAGTTCGCACATATTTCAGGAATAAATTCCGGGATTGTATTAGTGAGTGGATCGTAAAAACCAATTCTCTCTCATTCGTCTGTGATGCCAGCCATCATTCGCATAGGATCATTTAATAGGAGAGCTGGTAACGCAAAAATGAGATGAGAGTGAACCGAACATCTCTTCATCTCTTTACCAACACAAGCATGGGGAGCTACGGCTAGTATAATTTTATTCGATTGAGCTGTGGAAAATCGAATACGAAAATGTCTATCTGTTAAGCTACATTTATCTGTGGTTTTATTTAAATACAAAATTGTCCTTGTTGAAAGACCCATTACAAACCAAACAGTTTTTTTGCAATTTTCTCGAAAACGGTGAATCGTATCAAATAATTTGGAAACCAAAAATGTTTTTAGAATATGATTTTACATAACTTATGCATACATCAAAATCCAATTGGACCACTCTTTCTTCCCTCGATATAAATGGAGGATTTTTACTATTTTCTCGAAAACGGTGCATAGTATCGAAAAATTTATAAAGACGAAATGTGTTAAGAATATGATTTTACATAACTTATGCATACATCAAAGTCCAATCGAACCACTCCTTCCCTTCAATCTTATTCAATTGGATTTTTTTTAAATCAACGTTTTGTCTATTCTCATATAGAGTATTTGACGATTGGCCTCTGGCAATTGTAGCTTGTCTTATAGTTCAAACTTATGTTTTATCATAAAAACAACGTTTTTGGACAAATAGTGAATTTCAGAACATTACGTATTTGAGGTCACGACTGTAGTGTGCCAACCATAGAATAATATCTTTAAAGGATCTTAAAAATAATATTTTCTCCGTATTGTTTGTGCAACTTTATTATGTACTCGTATTTGAGGAGAGCATTTATGTTTTAAGGACTGCTGTGCCTTCCAGCGATATCCTTGTCCCAATTGTGTAGGCGCACGTATGCATATAGATTTTTTCTTCTTTTGCTGAATAAGTGTGTATGATATTTCAGTGCACAGATTTTCAACAAGTCCGAAGACAAAGTTGACAACATGCTGAAAGCCAAACAAAAAAAGCGGTTTTTAAGCCCCTTTAAGGTCTATTTTCAAGGCGTAAAAGAAATGTTTGTCTGCCGGGATTTTTCATTTGCTCGGGTACACAAATGGACTTAATCCTATAGTTGTAGTTTTTTTTCTATTTTATTTTTTTTTTCAAGTTTCCATTACTCTCACAGTAAAATTTTACTCAAAACATGAAGCTGAGCATAAATCTTTTCAAAACGACGGACATGAAAATGGCCCTCAATGTTGTTTTTTTTCGCTTGTAAAAGATTCGCCCTAAGGTATAACATGAAAAACAATGTTGTGAGTGTAGCAAGTTTTTCAGCATAAAACTACTTAATTATACTAAGGCACTTTAACAGAGTTAGTTCAAGATTAGTGAAAAAAAAAAACAAAAGTAAAGAAACGGAGCAGCTATTATTTAATAATATATGCTAAATATTGTCAGGAAATTTAACCCTTGCAGCCCAATCTTTACTTTCCCTCACAGACATTATCATCACGAAAATAATGTACAACAATGAGACTGCGGTAAATTCGTTCTCAAGGACTTTCCACGAGTTTTATGCAAATATTTTTCATCAAGAAAAATAAGACAGATTTACCTTGATTAAAATACAAAAGAAAGTAAATGATAAACAAGAAGCTAACTTCAGTTGGATTTTTTAATTAAGTAAAATAAATAAAGGTAAACAATAACTAAGAGTATAATAACTTAACCGGGGAATAAATTAATGTTAAAATTATCCGACATATTCAACTGTGTCATCGTATAAAGTGAAAAGCTCGTGTTTTTAACCGCAAATTTCCTCGAAGATGTCATTTTGAAAACATTCCACATTCAGGAACGAGGAACACATCCATCTTTTGTCAACTTATAGAGTTTCCCGGTACCTACAATGGAACAACTTCTAGAATTGTGGTACCAGCAATAATGCTGCCGGTAAATTTTATAGTATTATATCATTCGCCACAATGACAGGAACAAGGATTGCGGTACGGGAAGTCTGTGAATAATGTTGGTAACAGAACTATGATGTCTAAACATTTTCAATTTTGTGAATGTTGCTTTACTATTTATAGCTACATTTTGCTATGGTAAATCTTTTGATATTCCAAAGGTGGCATAATAACAGGGAAAATCTTTGACGGTAATGAAATCTAAATTCCCAGATTCGGTATCTTGGTTGCTAACTAAATGCACGAAGTTATACCATAACTTCCATAACACAACCCCCGTGACATCGAGTTATTTTGAATTTTGGTGTTTTCTTATTAATTGCTATTCATTCAGTTTTGTTGGTGACTTTTGAAGATTTACCACGACAATAATTTTTTTTTGTTGGGAATTTCCAGTTCACACAAGCGGGCTTCGACATGAAAATATATTTTTGGTTGAGCAAATTTTAAATTTAATCGTATATATATAAAGTTGAGGATCAATCGTTTGTGTAATTTTCTTGTTCTGTCGGAGTATAGAAAATTTTATAAGGATTCAAAGTGATTTAATTTTAGCAAACAATTTTCTATGGCATCAATTTAGGAAACCATGTAAAAAACAATTAAATCATGTTAAATTGTTGTTCAAAAATCGAAAAAAAGTTCAAAACGAGATACAAAATAATATTAAATATCAGTTGTGATCAACCCAAAAATTTCCTCTGCAATATTTATTTTCGGAAAAAATATGTAAAAAATAATATTTTTTCAAACATCTCAAGAACCATTAAATATACGGAAAAATCATTAAAGGAAAAAATGCAGGAAATTTTATTTCCTTTGAATTTGGTTATATTCATTTTTTCATGATAGCGCATAGTTTTCGAGAAATTTTCAGAAAACTTAATTTTTTTGAAATATATTGATAACCGTTATAGATACATATAAACCGTTAAAGCAAAATATGTAGGAAATTATATTTGCTATAAATTTGGTTATATGCATTTTTTCATAAAAGTGCGTACTATTCGAAAGATTGTCAAAAAACCGATTTTTTTTCAAATATCTTGGAAACCGTAAGCGATACAAAAAATCGTTAAAGCAAAAATGTGGAAAATTTTATATTCTTTAAATCTTGTTATATTCCATTTATCCCAAAAGCCATGGGTTACGAGGAATTCTGAAAAAATTGTGCAGGTACCCGTTATAGTTACCGTTACTTTTCCAAAAGTTAATAGAAAACTGCGATATTTGCTAAGCTTATTTACAAACAATCTCAAGTCGCTAGGTCAACGAGTTCTCGAGTTATTTAAGATACGTACAACGGACAGACCGACAGACAGATTGAGAGATCAGCAGACCGAGATATAGAGCAAAAATATGGCAAATATTAATATCTTCAATTTTCTTCAAAAGAATCACTATCGAGAGTAAAATGCAAAAGACCAAATCTAGTATTTTTTTGCAAATCCAATTTTCGTTTTCGTAGAACGACGTTTTAAAAACGAAATTTTTGAAAATCTCTGTTTAGAACAGGCATCATCAGCTAGTGGCTCGGCTGGCTCATCACACAGATTGGCTTTAACAGCGTAGCCACTATAATCGACCATTTATTGTGTGCTGTATTGCTTGTGTGTTGCGGCTTCGGATCGCAGGAATCGTGCTTTGAGTTGGAATCGGTGCATTATTAGCATGACGCATTTTATTTTAAATCAGTTCGTGTCAAGCCATTGCCGTGGAAGGTGGTGTTTCATTGAACTGTATTTTAATTTTTTGTGGTTATAAATTTTGATTGTAAAGGGAGCAACAGTTACTTTGATGACCCCTGGTTTAGAATATGATTTAACACAACCATTCCATACATCAAGATCCAATCGGACCACTTCTCCTATACAAATGGATTTTTTTAAGTAAACATTTTGTCTGTCATCATACGATTGGCCCCATTAAATTTTTTAATCTGGGATATTTACTTTATTTATATTTTTAATGTTAATATTTGCCACCAATTTCATCTATAACAGACAGACAGTCATCAGAAATCAAAGTTTTTGTTACGTTTTTGAGGACACTTAATTTTTTTTCGCCAGAAACGCTGTTGCAAAGACACAATTCAAACGATATTTTTTTGTACCTCGAGAACACAATGCCAAATCTTTGCTCCTATAATTCAACGTCAAATTGTTACCAATGAGCCAATTTGTTACCAAGATATACTCACTAAAGGTTTGTGTGAAGAATTCTAATTAAATTTCATAATATTTAATTAGATTTTCTTGTTCTTTGAAGCGTGATTAAATTATATGATTTCAAAGCCTGAAAACTGAAATTCTGTTTTGATAAATTATTTTTTTTAGTATCAAATTTTTTTCCTGAAAGTAGATTTTAACTCAAATGGCAAAATATTTTATTAATAAAATTGAATAATTAATATTTTTTGCTAGGATTTATAATATTAATAATAGAAATACCTCTGCTGCAAGAAAAATTTTTTTTCAGGATTCTCACAACTAATTTAATTACCGCCATAACCAGAAATACATCCCACAGATTAATAAACCCATTGAAGTGATGGAGAAAAATAAAATTAAATTAAAAAAAATCAGTGGAAAGTTTTTAATTAAATTTACCCTCTCGCTGTCAGACCAGGTGCGTTAATCAAAAATTTATAAAATCGATATGTTTTTATGTTGTATTGTACGAACTTTTGCCAATTTTAATTCATTTAATCACCGCAGCCTCATTTTGGCAGCGATCATTTTCCATTTTTTTTCGAGGAAAATTTCACCAGACATGTTGCTAGTGACGTTTAAAACTAATGACGTGCTGACATAATAAAACGCAACTTTTATCAGACATGACAAGCTTTAAAAGCAGGGAATCAGCACATCATTAATCAGCCCTTAGGTGTCCCTTGACTAACACACATATTACCGAAATGTTCATTCATCCCTTATCCCATCCCTTGAACCACACTTCGCCGCCACCTGGTCGCAAAAGGAAAAAAAAGTAATACAACATCGCATTGGTATCAATGTCGGTCGTCATGGATCTCTACACCTGCCAGGGTGTATATCTTTCTTATTTTGGCGATATCCCCCCTTCATCCATCTTGCATCTGCCATCTTGCTGGTAGTAAATCCATATGAAAGCTTAAGTATTTACGTATGTATATGTGCGTGCAGAATAAATTATTTTCGGGGTTGATTTCTGTAGCATAACAAAAACATCAACTCCGTTCGTTCGTTAAAAGTAGAAGAAAAATTCCTCACGTAACAAATGTGGGTGGATTATGGAACATTTCCTCGGCTCCAAAACATTCTACATATCTGTGCAATATCCTTAATTACGTTCAATAATCCGCTCTCGGTTTCGACATACATTGGCGTAAAAGCGTTAATGGCTACGAAACGTTAGCCACGATCCGAAAAGGGGCATCAACGAGTGTGTATGCGGTCGGAATTAAAAGCCAAGTCAATTACCCAAATTACATCTCAGCAAGTCCAGGCAAGACACCAATAGTACCTACTTTTTTGAAAGGAAAATTCGGTAGGGGAAACAAATTCATCCTTTTGCTGTACTAATACTTTTTTTTTATCCTGTGCACGGGTCAGTAAAGGATTTTATATATAGTTAAGCAGTATTTTTGGAAAAATATATCCAAAAACAGGAACATCTACAAACAAATAGAGGGCTTCGAATCTAGAAATGAAAGTCCAAATGAAAAAGTGTTGAGATCAGCAGTGCTTTAGGGTGGTTGCATCAATAGTTGACCATGTTAGAATATATGAGATCATAAGGTTGGAATGTTTTGGGTCTAGTAAGGAAAGTATACACCCTAATATCAAATTTTACTTCTTTCCTGGCGAAATATTACTTTTATGGGTGGAATAGTTGTCAAGTTATGGCGAATTCGAATCAGAGATTTAGAGCAGGCATCATCAGCTAGTGGCTCGGCTGGCTCATCACACAGATTGGCTTTAACAGCGTAGCCACTATAATCGACCTTTTATTGTGTGCTGTAATACTTGTGTGTCCGGCTTCGGATCGCACGAATCGTGCTTTGAGTTGGAATCGGGGCATTATTAGCATGACGCATTTCATTTTAAATCAGTTCGTGTCAAGCCATTGCCGTGGAAGGTTGTGTTTTATTGAACTGTATTTTTATTTGTAGTGGTTATAGATTTTGATTGTAAAGGTAGCGACAGTTACTTTGATGGCCCCTGATTTAGAGTATCCTTTACTCTGAAGTCTAATAAAGCCAACTTTTTTCAATACAATTGGAGGGAAGGAAATTTTTTCTTAAAATAAGTCACTTTTTGAGGTATCACTTTTTGCGGTATCACTTTTCGCGGTATCACTTTTTCCGGTGTCACTTTTTGCGGTATTTTTTTCTTGACAACAAAAATACCGCAAAAAATCGCTAAGGAAGGAGCAAATTTAGACCTGAGCAGAGCAGAGTCAACACCGCTCCCCCTAAATCATGCCAAATACTCCATTGACAATCGCACAAAGGAAACAGCGGCAAGGAGGTGGGCCGGGATCGGAACCTGTAAAATAACCAAAACCATGTGGAAGTCGCGCAATCCTAAGAGGACCAGTAGTCTTCTACAGCTATCACGTGCGCGATGTCGGACACTGGTAGGAATTTATACAGGACACGTTCTCATAGGCGAACACGCTTTCCGGTTGGGCCTGGTGGACTCTAATCTGTGCAGGAGCTGCAAGGAGCCCGGAATAGTGGAAACCCTAGAACATCTATTATGTGTATGCCCCGCACTGGCAAGAGCAAGATGCCAGCATCTGGGTGGGCACTCGCTTGGTAGCCTAGAAGTAGCTGCCAAGTTCGATCTGAAAAACATCTTATACTTCGCGATGGCTACGGGAGTCTTTGATCTCACAAAGACATAGCCACAACGGACAACAGGACTTAGGCATCCTTTGTGGTAGCGCTATGGACCCTAGCGGTCTATGCGAGGCCCTGCAATCGAGCAGGCTGCCACCGAACCTAACCTAACCTTTTCTTGACAACACAGCAGAAGTAGCACAAAATTTTTCAGGAGAAACACAGGTTATACTTAAAAATTTTATAATAAAATGAGCCGCAGTCAATTTTTGAAAAAAATAAAGACATGATTGAGATATGAATTTATGGAAAAACGGCGCCTCAGGTGAAAACTTTTGGTTTCAAGACTAAATCGAATAGTCCGGGACTAAAATTTAGATTCCGGGACGCTTGGACAACATGCCTATATCCGAGACTGTCCCGGCGAATTCGGAGGGAAACCTTATTTACAGTCCACTAATTTTTATTTAACATTTTAACATTTAGCAATAAACATCTGCTTCCGAGATACACAATTTGCATATTTTGTGAACAATTGACACCAAATTGACACCAATCGGAATTGACACCAAAAAAGTGGCGCATAAGCAGATTCTCATTTTTAAGCAGATCGGGTCAACCTACCTCCAGTGGTTTTTGAGATAGACGGAGAGGGGATCGCGGGGATCAGGTAGGCTTTAGAGATGAAAGCATAATCAAAATACCTTGGGCCGTTCTGGATATAAATTACGAGAAATTAACTGACTTCGTAATTTATGTAATTTACTGTAAATAATGTATTTAATTGCAACTTAAATAGAGAAAACTGGTTCACAGTCAAAGAGAGAGGTCGATAACATTAGGTGAAAAATTTCCTTAGGAGAAGAATGTGGAAAACCGAGTCAAAATTGATCTAAAGATAGCTGACGAGGAGATAAGAAGCGAGGGAAGCATTAAGTTGACGCATAGCCTATAAACATGTTCCTTATGTGTGCGGCTACGACTCATAGTTTGTCTGTGATGTTATTTCCAATGAAAAAAAGTGTCACGCGAAGGAGGAGGAGCGCTTTAGCATTTATGTATAAGATTTCATCAAGTATCGAAGATCGCACAGCTGAATGGCTTGTGAAATTTCTATCAAAAATCATATATGCCCCTTTGCAGGTGTAACTTCCCTATACACATTAACTAATACCAGATCAATTTCTCAATATAAAATTGACTTTACATTCAATGACATTTGCGGTGATTTTCCACAATTGAGGTCGGATCTGCCGATGTGAAGAAAGTCCGAAAATATCTAAATCGAAATAAAATCCAACATCTTATTACGTTGATAAATTCGATGGATGTTCTAAATTTCACTTAAGTAGGTTTTCAGAAGCCATCCACACACACACACACACCCACGCACAAATGGGGGAAGAAAAACTTACTCGTCTCACTTCGTACATATTTATCTAATATAATTTTTATTTCTTATTTTTTCCATCGGTAATGGATTCTTTACAGCCCTGTCCGATAGACCCACATCGGCTCTGGCTGTTGATATTTCTGTCCAGGATGTGAAAGTTTCGGCTCAGATGGTTACGTCCGAGTGGAAAACCAGCATCCTAAGTGCTTGAGAAGGGATGATTTTCGTGATTGTGAATAAAGAACCCCATTTTTGCTATTTTTGCCTTTTTTCACTTTTGCTATAGTGCTCGAAACCATATGATATTCCACACTTTCCGAAAGGTGACGGCAGGCGAATAATTCGTAGAACTCTTATTGGATTGTTACGATTTGGATGGAATAGGGATTTTGGCTAGTTGAGTACAATATTATCATAACAGGATTAACTTTGGGGAGCAGATCACTTATCCCTAATTTCATTAATTTTGATTGAGTGAAAATTATTCTATGATCTGTTTAGAGTGTTTTTCCTACTTTTCTCCCAATTCCATAAACGATTTTTATTTTCGACTGTTTTGTTGTCTTGAGGGAGCTTAGCTTAGTTACACAAAAGTCCCAACACTAATCACAGTACAGGACCGGGATCCCTCATTCTTAATTCATTTGATGTTGTTAACGATGGGGGAATGAAACAACTTAATTACCAAAATTGGGGTTCAGCTTTGTCTGAATTGTCGATAAGAGTTTTTCTTGCTTAATGTAGTTAATGCCAGTTTACCAAAATCAAAATCAGCCTAGAAACGAGCAGACGTCTTACAATTATAGAAAGAATGTTATTTGATGTCACATAAAATAGAAAATATATTTTAATTATTGTTCTGTAGTCTAATTTCTCGTTGAATTTAATTAAGAAGGGTACTACAATTGAAAGGTTCACAAAACAAAATAAATGTTTCATCAATTTTTATAAAATTTCTTTGATTTTAATACAAAATTTGGCAAATGTTCTCAAGTAATATAATTAATTTAAATATTTTACTGTAACTTTGAATAAAATAGTTAATTTCAACTACAAAAATAGTCAAAATTGACAATTTTTATAATAAATTTAACTACTTAGTAGTAAAATTTACTATTTTGTTGTTAATTTGACTATTTTTGTAATAGAAATTAACTATCCTAGTTATATTCTGATTTACCATTATAAAATAGTGTTTTTTATGCGTGTAGGTATTATGATATTAATTTCATTGAACAACAGCGTTTCACCTTTTTTGTGGATTTAAAATTAAGGTTTTTTCATTTTAAAATTGAATAACAACAAAACGAAGTGGAATTTTTTACAATATCTTTATTTTTAGTGGAAGCACAGTAAATACTATTAATAATGGAAAATAATATCGCTGAGTGGCGGGCCGTCCGCTCGATGAAATTTTGGGATAAATTAGCCTCCATAGCAGAAGTATAGATGAGTGACGAGACATAATCCCACAGAAAAAAGTCTGAAGGTGTCAAATCACACGAAATTGGCGGAAAGAGAAGTAAATCCTCTGTTTAGTGGAATGACGCATCTAAGGAACTTTTCATACAATAGAGCGATTTTTACGTGACTTGTGTGGCACGTAGCGCCTTATTGTTGGAAAAATATGTCTCGGAGACTATTAAGAAAACGGGACGACAAAAAATATTGGTCAACGCCCGTTTTTTCTACCCATTGACGGTTAATGCTATTCCTTCATCGTTCTCGAAGAAGTAGGGTCACATAACATAACCACCACATAATTTGCACAAAACAGTTATTTTTTCTGGTGCTTTGGACGCTCCAACATCTCTTGTGAATTCTTTTCAGCTTATTGTTTGTTTAGCTAGTTTTTGGACATTGAACTGATTAAACGACTGATTAAATTTAACTATAGTTTTTGAAATGAAAATAATTTCGAAATAAATTGCCAGCACATAGGGATTTTAGTTTACCTTGAAAATTAACATAATTAAATTAACAAATTCATCAAAACCAAAAAAAAAAAAATAGATTAAAGCAAAGTTTGGTATTCCTTTATACTTACTTGTTTTTTGTTTTTTAGACTTGGAAAAATTTACCCTTTTGTTATCGTTTAATTAAGTACAAAGCCGTACATAACATTCAGCCAGCGAAAGATCAAAAATATGTCTTTTTAGTGGGTAAAACGGCAAATGATGTGCCAACAATATACCATTGACCTGTCTTCGTTCTTAACCTGCCATGCAATGAATAGAAATTCTCTCTTCCATTAATTTAGTAGCCGCAAACCTCAAAAACCGCAGACGATATCTAAACAAAATCCGTCATTAATTTAAGCAGACTTCTGTACAGGATAGCTGTGTGTGCAGTCGGAAGGTAGATTTTGGCAGAAAATGCGGCGCTCCATGGTGTTAGTGGTTCTCCATTCGACTTTGCCTCATCCCCGCCTACGTCAGCTTACCTGGGTGGCAAATATTGTGGCAATAATTCGGCAACAAATGGCGATGAGATAAACTTCCAGAAGTGTGCGGCGGTATTAAACGACTGAAGCAGATCACTTCAACCAGGAGCGACCGTCTTAAAGGACCACGGGTGGATACCGAGACTAATGGAAGTAACCTGGTTTTATCTTCGATGGTGGCGGTAGTAGTGGTATAGCAACTTAAGTAGTCTGCCAAGAAAAGGCAACCAAGAATATCAAGTGCGAGCCGTAAAGTTGCCGTCCTTGCCACATTCGACCGCAAGTCCTGTCGGTTAAAAGTTTGGTGGAGGTCGACCTCCACTACATTTCGAAATAAACGACAAGTGAAATAAGTTAGCGAACGTGGCGGATTTCATATTTGCCTATATGCAGAACAATACAGGATAGCCAAGATATAATGGCACTCAATATTATCCTTCGCCTTGTGTTACTTAACCCAGCAGACTCGACGTGTAGTCCTCCTACTCGATTTCATGCGCCCGTCTTGCGAGATTCACATTCGCACACAAAACCCCAACGCCAACCCCACAACCGATGTTGAAACATTGTGGAGCACTTTCTCACGTTGGGGTCAGGTTCTCGTCCCGCCAGAGGTGAATCGACCGGGGTAAAAAGGGATTTACCCGGATATTCCTTGAGGTGCTTATGTTTATATTAAATTTTGCTTGCTTGTTGCTTAGGTAGCAGTTCAAACATATCCCTTTCACCAGAATATATACTTGTGCACACCCCCAACTAGGTTGGTATATAAATACGACTATAACAGTTTAAACAGGGGTTAGAATATGAAATTCTGTTAGAACAAGGCAAACACCTCCGACCGACATTGACATGGCAAAATGGCAAAGTGTGAGCTGCTGTGTGAGATCCTTATTAAATTTTGTTATTCATGTGAAGAACAGAAAAGGTAATTTCATGTTTGCCTCAGTCCGAAGTGGAAATCTTTGTTTTTCAAACATTTTTGTCTAGTTACGTGTTATGTAATATTTTGTAAGACCTGCAGGGAAAAGTGTGTTTTTTTGCTGTTGCTTTGGTTTTTAATGAAAAAAGAAAAGCCTGAAAAAAAAAAAAAACAAAACCCAAACGAAAACATCCTCATACTCATATTTAATGTTTGGACGGTGATTGTGGATACCTTTTGGCTGTTGTTTGTAGGCTTTTGTATGTTATTATGAGCTGTAAATACATGTATCTATGGGATTTTCATTTTACTATCAGTTTGCTAGATTATTACATTACAGTTGAAAGAACGGCCCATAAAACTTAAAACCAATTACATTAGTTTTCGAATTTTCACCCCTGAAAAGGGATCGACAGGATTATTATTTGTGTGGGAGAGATATTTATTAGATAATTAAAGTGGGAAAATTTTTAAAAGGGATTTTCAAGCTTTTGATTTTCGAAAAATTTCATTTTTCAATTTTGAGAAGTTTCCATATAGATATTTAGGTATGTTTTTTTTAAACTAATAAGTGAATAACCATAAAATATAATGTTAACAATTGAGGGGCTGCAGCAAAAAGGAGGCATCTCCATTTTTTCAGTTAAGCATAAATGACCCAAGATTGGAGCTGCCTCATACTTTCTGCAGACCCCCCAATTTTCAATTAAAAATGTATCAGCTGTCAGTTCGACGTAAACAGTTCAATAAAAATCAAAAAAAAAAAATTAATAAAAATCATCAAAAAGTTAGGTGGTTTGTGCATTGTCTTATTCACAGCATGATTTCAAATTATTGAGATGCAAATTAGTATATAATAAGGGCAGGTTTTTTTTGTTACCTCGAAATTTTCAAAAATTTTCCAAAACATGGATTTTTTTAAATTTTTCCAACAGAGAATTTATTTTTTAATTTTTTTTATGTTCCTCCAGCATATTTTTACGCCTTGCTGAAGGAATTTTATCGCATTTCGATAACATATGTACGTGAAATCAAATTTTTAAAAACACTGATTTTTTGAAAAACAAAAAAAAATATTTTCTATAACTACAGTGTGGCCACTGTCCCGAAAAGGTCAGGCCGGCCCCAGATTTAGGCTTGTTATCCGGCGACGCGGAAACGAAACTTTTGTTCCAGATTTTTCAACTTAGTGTTATAATTTATCGAATTGGAGAAAAAACGATCACCAAATATTATGAAAAATACTATATTTCGGTTAGAAGTTGTTTAAATCACATTTTTTTCTTGCGGCGGATTTGTTCAATATGGCTTTCCACAAACGGTGCCTGTATTTAAAAAAATCGTTCGCGGCGCATTTGTCGATATTGGTATTTATACAATTTCCGTTGCCATTTTTTGTGGTATTTAAGAAAATCAAAAATTAAACTAATTTCCGCTTGAACTCTGCAGCTTTTGATTTAAATTTGTGTGCCGTATTTTGTTTAAAAAAACAACCAAAATGTGGATAGGCTAGGTTCCTTTTTGTTAAATGGTTTGTTGCATTCCTCTGGAAGGTCCCCAAATACTTTTAGGGAGGTATTTCGATTTTTTTATGAGATCACTTTTTTATGACATTATGAAAGAAATGGGTCTGCTTAAAACTAATTAAACGCCAGTTATTTAAGAGTGAAACCAGATTTCTCGATAAAAAAAAGTTATATATTACTTGAACGATGAAAAATTTCACCTGCGGCGCCTTAATATTAAAAAAAATTACCCTGCATCGTATTTAAAAAAAATACATGCGGCGCATTTTTCACTAGTTCATTAATCACATGGTCTTCAAATCGTGGATCTTACATACGGAGATCGGCGATTCTTTTATAAGGGGCTGTCCAGAAAATATGTGGCGCTAAATTTCGGCTACCCTTCCCCCCCCCCCCACCCACTGGTTACACTTTTTCGATTGGAGTTTAGTACCGCCGACACATTTATAATAAAAAAATTAGAAGTTGGTCTAAACCTTTAATTAGACGATTTAAATATGATAATTGTAGAATCTTGAAGAAAAATGCGGTGCAGGAGAAATTTTTGAAAAAAAAATTGACAGAAATTAAAATGGTGTAAGAGAAATGTGCCGCAGTAAGAAAATTTTCAACGTTCTGATTTTTCAATTCTCAAACCATTATTTTTCTAACGAGGATAATATAAAAGTCAAATACCACTGAATGACTCATCAGAGTATCTCTTGAACCACTGATCCGATTTTCATGAAAATATCTACCCACTGTCATCTTACCGCAAGGTCCTAGTTAGTGATCGGTTTTTCAAAATTCCAAACGGAAGATGCTGTAAGGATAACGCAAATATCCTTTTTGAATTTTACCTCGGAAAAACTGAAAAGAGGAGGTTTTTGGGCTCACTGATCACGAATTTGGTGTTAGAATTTCAAAATTCTAAACGGGAGATCCTGTAAGGATACCGGCACTTTTTTTTACAAACTTTTAAGTTGTTTCTCGGTTTTTTGGGGGCGAAAAATTTTTACAAAAAACTTTAACCTGGCAACGACGGATATGCAAGCTATATAGTTTACAATAATTTCGAACTAAGTTGGAGACCAATTAATCTGAGTGCAATTTAACAAATTTTTGTCAAAAGTATGAAATATTCCTTAAATGAAAAGAAAAGGAATTGATTTTCAATGTGGTTGAAATCAAGTATTCAAATAATCACCAAGAAAACCACTTCAACTTTTATTTTTAGCTCTCAATCGATTGACGTTTCTATTATTAAATTGAAAATGGATTTCCGTTCATGGCCATAATAAAACATTTATATAATGGCTAAAAATTCTATGATATCATACATAACTTGACATAAATTTCATAATTTTTGATTATTCTGCATGCACTTTATCCAATAACAACTGCAAGATCAAAGAGTATTAAAAAGTTAAAAGCAAGCAGAATTTAGAAGTGGACTTTTATACCAATCGATCTTATATTCATGACTATATGTAGGACTATAACTTAGATGAAAACTAACGAGTATAATGATGAATATGCTGTCGGAACGAAATTGACTTGAAGTACCTATCTATAGTCGATCTAAATAGTATTCGGTTCGCTTTTAATGGAGAAGTGGCTTATATTATTCAGTGGAATTGTGGCCTATTGAGCATGTTGAGATACTCAATCTATTGCATGCACAATCCATATGAGGTGCCATTCACCACCCCTATAGGCATTTATTTCCCTATTTCTATTATTCGATTGAAATACATAAAAATACAGAAAATAAAACACCCCACACATATGTTGATATCTGTAAAGCGAAATAAAATATATAGCATGGTTTTATGTTTGGATTTTCTAGTATTCCGTTTTTTATTGCGGAAATTGACACCAACAACGGGGTAAAAATGGGTGAAACTACACGAAAAACCGAAAAAAATGTGCCAAGCGGCATAGAAATGTGTAAGAAGGGCACAAGAATAGTAGTTGAAATCCTTGGGATAAACTGCACATAATTCAGGGTCTCTTTATCCCCCACACGTACGTGTTGACAGAGTTTCGCCGACAACTCATTTATCCATTTTCACATTAAATCGTAAAGCTTTTTCGGAACAGAGCTTTATACCTACTCCACAATAGAATAGTGCGCGCTACCATTAAATGGGAATGAAGCGACTGTTTTTGGGTGGGTTTGCGACCGGGCACAAGGCCATATAGGGGAGGCCATTGAATAAAGTACGCAATACAATAAATTCAAGTGTTATCGAGTTAGAGGGAGTTGGGAAGATTGAGTGAGCATGAAAAACGAGAATTTATGGACCTTGGCAAAAGGGGGTGTAGCGTTGCTTGAATATAGGGCTGCAAATTCAGTGTAAGTGGGATTGCGATTGTGGCCTTCAGACAGGGTGGTAATCTCGCCGTTATCCCAAGTTGTACAGTTTAAAAGCAATATGATCAAAACTTATAGAATAGCATTGGATAGGATGAGATTTCGTCCCCATGTTTTTGATCCTAATTTTGAACCCGATTCAAATTTTCAACTGCCATAGTTTGTTGATTTGATTGCTGGTAGATCTATTGATTTTCATGCTATTGTTATATCCGCAAAATATATGCAAAGCAGTTTCATGAGTGTAAACAAAAGCGAAATAGAAAATACCTGTCCAACAACAAAACAGTATCTCTACCTTTCTATAGCACCTATGGAATATCTGTGGATTGAGATTGGTTCGAATAGTATAGGGAAAGTGGATATACAAATAGGTAAGTTTCGTGTATTTTGTTAATAGCTGGAAATACATACGTCAAACATAGTCCCGAACCGAAGGTGATTGGATTGACCCACTTCCGGTTATATGGTGTTCATTAGCACTGATATTCCAGGTTTTATCAAGCGTTGAAATTGCATAGATTTTCCCCCCCACTGGATTATTGTGAAAACTCAAGCTGTCAAGTTGGATTGTTTTTAAAACTTGGAAATTGTGGTGCATCAAAAATTGGTGAAGTTTCCTTTTGTTCAGGAAAATAACTCAATGGAAATGTATGTATAGTATTTTTGCTGATTTATGGATTATCGTTTTTTTTTCACAATGGTGAAATTATCGCTGTTTTTGAAACATACACACACACACACACACACACAGGCATCGGGGTTCAAATTTTAAAGGATCTTTTCGCTGAAAATTTTGTGAACGGGCGAAAAAGGCTCTAGTTTGTGTCAAATGACTTTCAAGTTTTTGAAAAAATTCTCTATTTTAAGAATTAGTAAATTGCTTTATTCACGAGGAAAATAAAACATAAGAAAAGCTACAAGTGCCAGAGGCCAATCATCAAATACCTACTTTGTATGATGACAGACAAAATGTTCATAAAAATCCATTTGTGCAGGAGACGGGGAAAGGAGTGGTCCGATTGGATTTTGATGTATAGAATGGTTATGTAAAATCATATTCTAAACAGATTTTACCTTTATAAATTTTTTCAATACGACTCACCGTTTCCCAGAAAATCACAAGAAAACTATTTTGTTCGGGAAGGTGTGGGGGGGGGGGTGGCAGGGAGGAATGGTCCAATTTTGCCCGTTCAAGAACTTATCCTAGCCATTTACGAGAAACGTAAGTATACGAAATTTCAAATCTCTAGCTCAATCCTTTCGAAAGTTATGGTGTTCACGGACAGACTGACGGACTGACAAACTGACGGACAGACAGACAGACAGACAGACAGACAGACAGACAGACAGACAGACGGATAGACATGCGGAAATCAAAATCTTTAATTAAAACTGATATTTTTCATTTTTGTCGGCAAAAAACCACCAATAATGGAATGTTTTTTTGAATAAAACGCATCGATGGAGGTAGTATACTATTTTTTTATAGGAAATATGTGAACTGCTGAGACACAATCATAATTGAAGTCATATATTTGATATTTTAATTAGATATTGAAATAGTTAACCGCTGTTAATTATAATGGTCTGAAGGGGCAAAAAAATTCAATGAACAAAAAAGGTGTTGAGTCAAATTTGTTTTCAACCCCTTCCAACTATTTTTAATCTGGCAACAAACTTTAAAGCATGACCCCTTTTTTAAAAGTGGTTTGTTATTTTCAATCTAATTATATTATAGAACTTTTTCGAATCTTCTTCAAAAAATTAGTTAAACGAAAAATACAAAACTCCCGGCTATTACTTGCTACAGTTCATTTCGAAGTGTTATTTATTTGAATGATTTAATAATAAAATTCAATTAAACGTGATCTTTTCTCGAAAATTAAATAAATTCTGCAGAACATTTAATTATATACGATCACGTGCCGAGAACATCGACATTCAAGTACAATTCTTTAAGGCAAGGATAAACGCAAGTGGCGGAAGCATTCATCCCTTTAAGTACCATTTGGAGATGTGTACAATTATCATTTTCAATGAAGCCCGAATTTATGGGATTCTGCCGATTTATTTTCAACTCACTTGGCCCAAATTTTAGTCCTCTTTTGGTATATCTATTGACGTAAGAAAAAAAGTACTGTGAAAGCAAAAGCTTTTCTCTCGATTTTTTCAATATATATTTTTTTTGGGATTTTTTTTTTCACTTTCCTACACGTATTGCCGTTTTTCTTATGTGTTTTTTCCCTGTTGCCAACATTTCTTAGTATACGGCATCTGTAGCAATTTACGATCGTAGAGTCTCCTATACAACTTATATGTCATCAGAATCGAGATCGCAATTACTTTAAAAGCTTTGAAGGACTATGAAACATAATTTCAATGCTGCTTTCACATTGCTTACGGTGTGTGTTGATTTTTTTCGTAGATTTTTCCGACGGCTTTTCATGTTTTCAGTTATACGGTTTCTCGTTTCATTTTTTTTGTTGTTGCTTTTTTTTTTTTTGGTTTTCCCATACTAAACTTTTGCTTTTTTCTTTTCTAAAAGCAATTACTCATCGAACCCATCGACATACTTTCTCGCGTAATGGCACCCCATGAAAAGATGTTTCAATCACTTGAACTTTTCGAAAAGATATACTCGTTTTTTCGTGATAGATATAGACAGATGTGGGTCTATCGAAGGTACTACTAGTAGGTGGGTGGGTATTTATACCGTAAAAGCGTTTTGATCCTTGCTCGTTGATTCATGTGATCGGTTCTCGGAGACACAAAGGACATTATATGCTTCAGGAAGCATAAAATTTACATCAAGACTTTAGGCCGGGGTTTTTTTTCCTGTCTTTCATCTTACTGGGTTTTTTTTTCTATACACTCTTTTATGAGTGGCACAAGTGTAAAATATTTTTGGTATGAGTAACTACTTGATGCTGTTCTAGTTCCACTTTTATTGACATTGAGCCTACTGTTGTATAAAATATTTTTTCCCAAGAATCTTTCTATTACGACATCAAAATCTCTGGGACGTTGATGAAAAGTTCTAGCTAGATAAATACAACAGTAATAATACATAGATAGAAGTTTGAGAATAGCGTGCAGCATTAAGGATAAATGAAAAGTGGAAAATAGGAATAATTTTTTGGGTAAAATGATGGTCTCAGGGCGGGCAGAGTGGATGATTTTCCAGCTTTGGCTGACTGTTGCTATTTTCTTTACTACAGTTGTACGCTTTTGATGAGAGAGAGAGGCCCATTTTCCGTCGCAACGCCAAGATTCTAATTAAAAATCCATTTCATGGATCATTACACTAAATAAATAAAGTGAAAATTGTGTATTAAGCTTTCATCAGGGCTTAAAAGTTGACTGTAAAACAGTTCATTATACGCAATATTTGCCAAAGTATTCGTTAGAAAGGATTTTCATCGTTGAAGTTATAATAAATACAAATTGTGTAGAAAACATGCAAATAAATTATTTATCAAAAAATGTGAAAAAAATCGATATTAGAAAAAAACTTAAAAAGGGCATTTTACAATATGTATTGGTGACTTTTTTTGTATTATTTTTATTGGTTTATATTTATATTATTTTCCATTTCGGTTAATTTTAGGAAACTTTTTTTAAAAACTTCAGAACATACCTGATTGTGAATAACACGTGACTTTCTTGAAAATTTAGATCCTTGCTCCACTTACATTACAGTCCGACGAATAAAATATTTGTTTACATAAAAAAATCAATAAAAGCTAAAATATTTCGATAACGGTACAAGATATCAATTGATAGTAAAAGGCAATACTGTAAAGTATTTTAACATCTTTAATTCTACACACAAAAATATTTGGCGGTCGATTTCACCCGAATTTTTTTAAATTTTAAATTCACGTGGAATTATTAAAAAAAACCAAATAAATAGGAATAAAATACATAATTTAAAAACAATGAATCGCAGCTATAAAGAGAAAGAAATGGAGTTTTTTTAAATTTATCACCATAATCTCACAAAGGCTGTAAAAAAATCAAACATTTGTAAGGTTTTACCCGCAATTTTTCATAATTTGATCTATTTTAAATTCCCAATGGATTTTTTTTGAACTCCAAATGGAGTTTTTTTTGAACTCCAAAACTTTTAAATCCAAAATGCTCCAAATTACAACACCAGGAGTTTAAAAAAACCCCTGATGGATCCTTTTATTTATCCGTTAATGTTCGTTCAAACGGATAAAAATCAGAGTTATTCAAATGATTGGTACCTATTGATACACTTTTGGAGCTAGATTCACACCGAATTTTTCTGTGCGTACCTTTACTGTTTGTGCATTGCTTGCAAACTAACAAAAAATCCGTTATTTGTAAGTAATTTGCAAAAATATAATTTTTCAATTTTAACGAAAATATCTGGATAACGGTGAAAGATAGCGGATAACGATGACAAGAAAAATTGTTGGAAATGTTATTCTCTTCAATTCATTTTATAAATGGAACCACCGAAAACACATTAGTTTTTAAGCTATTGGCAGAAAAATGATTCAATATAATTTTTCAATATGACTCACCATTTTCGAGAAAATTGCAAAAAACAGTTTCGTTTGTTTGTGGAAGGGGGGAAGGAATGGTCCAAATTTGGCCGTTCAAGAACTTAGCCTAGCGATTTACGAGATACCAAACTATAGAAAATTTCAAGTTTCTAGCTCAATCCTTTGGAAAGTTATGGTGTTCACGGACAGACAGACAGACAGGCAGAGGGACAAGCGGACGGACAAATGGAAATTAAAATCTTTTGTCATCCCTAACATCCTGGTGCAGTTCATTTTTGTGTACGACGATTGGTTCGATGCGTGACAAACGGTTTTCTAAATCGAATATACTCCTATATGATATATCAAATATAGCAGTGCTGCCCAACCAGGCGATCGCGATCTACCAGTCGATCTCGACACGAATTTGGGTCAATCTTCTACTACAGACTGACAATGTTAAAAAATTTTTTTTTTTGTAAACACAAATATTAAAAAAAAGGGAAAGTGAAAATTAAGTAATCACCCTATCTACTTTTCCGTTTTTTTGCTGTCAAAGCAAGTGGTCTATTTTACTTAGATACCTTATTTTAAATTGAAATGAAATAAACTGAAGTTATACCAATTAAAGATCTATTTTTTGTATATGGGTAGATCTCGATGTAGTTGGATTAAAAAAAGTCGAACTTTAGTACAAAAAGGTTGGGCAGGCCTGAAATATAGCATAATTAAATAGCCCCCGTCACCACTTGTATCACAATAAACCACACACTTTCTGAAAGAGTTAAGGAGACCAAATATTAATTTGCAAGGAATATTTAATTGGTTTACCACGGTGAAAAACTGGGTGAAATGGAGATCTGTGTTAGGTGATCTTGTATTTGTTAGGGGCTTTGAATAAAAAAACTGTGTTTTTTGCAGGTTGAAGCCGCAATACCTCATGAACCATTAACACAATTTTTCTTAAATTAAAGCGGCAAAATTTTTCGAGTTTAAATAAATGGTAGGTGTAAAAAATTGAGTTGAAAATTAGCGCGACGTATTTTATGGACAGCCCTTTTGAACAATTTTTCAAATTCAACTCACTTTCTGTAGCATTTAAACATCGAATACTTTAGTTAATGCTAGTTACTTAAAATAGGTGAAATTATGCTACTATGTTAATTTTCTTGACACCAAAACCGAATGTAAATGATTTGAAAATTGTGCTAAGTAAATAAAAGCAACCAAGCATGGTTTGAACGTCTTGATAATTACTAAGTTTGTTTAATGCTAATTGTAAATCCGTCATATTTATTACAATGATTTGAAAACTCAAACTCAAAGTGCCGACAGCAAGATAAAAGGCGAGACATACATAAAAGAACCTTAATTAGAGCTAATAAAAATATTTAAGGAGTAAGGGATAGGGATTGACGAAAAAGAAGGATAACTTTACCAAAACCAAGTGAGTAAAAAAAAAACCAAACCGGAAATTCGGAGATCTTCACCTTCATGGTTAACGATGTCTGCCTAATTAATAAAGTCGGCATAATTTGTTATTTTAGGCGTCACTTTACAAGAGTTTGATTCCAGTAAAGTAAGAAGAGTGTAGATATAAATACTAATTACCTGAAATTTCCCTTCATCAAGTGGCCGTTTTTTCAATATTTCTTTTCAAAGAAATTCTAAAGTAATATTAGAGTTATAGAATAAAATGAATTATGTTTTTTATTTAAATGAAAGCTACGTCATTTCGACATCTTGTATGTACATACGTGAAAATAAAGTGAATTAGTGTAGAGTAAATTCGTTGCACTCATAAATTGACAAATTCCTCACTGACGTTGTTCTTAAGCAATTAAATTAGATATGTCGGCTTATCAGAGGGGGTCACTATAATGACCACTTTAATCTATTACTTCTATTGGATTGTAGACATCTGAGATTGTGGCGTTGGTTCAGTTTGTCCATGTCAGACTACTATGAGCTTGAATTATGCTTCATATTACACTGAATTTCAATTGGATATCAACGGAAATGAAGTAAATGAGCGCCAATTATGGCAACGAACAATCGTCTTCCTCACCTCGGATGAAATATTAAATATTTTTGCATTAATATCAAATCGTTTCTTATTTCAGATGAAATAAAAACTATTTTTTTGGCAGAAGTGTTTTTGAAAAATTATTTTACCGTTTATTCGTGTAAGTTAACAAGTATTAAATTTTATGATACTGGAACACAATCCGTTACTGATTTCGAAAAATGTCGGTAGGGGAGGGGGGGGGGGGGGGGTGGAAGGTGAAGAAGAGGAAGGAAGTTCTTAATACGTCCGTGCGTATGCAGAGCGCCCCTGAAAAAAATTCTGTACCTTAAAAATACAACAAAAAATAGGCCGCATCCAAAATGTTAAAAAAATGATGAAAATGAGACCCAGGCAAATCTTTTTTAAAGACAAATGCGCTAGATATAAGATTTTTTTTTTTAAATGGCGCAGAAAACATTTTTTTTTAGTTTAATGTCAAATTTTGAAATGATTGGTCAGATTATAATTATTTTTAAATGATTAAACCAAATTACTTCAATAAATAATTCGGGACAAAACCTTGGTTTCCGAGATGCCCTGATAACATGCAAAAATTCGGCACTTGTGACCACCCTGAATATATCTCGAAATCGACGGCCTCACAGCAGCTGCTGTAGAAGAGAATTTTCAAGTTTACAGTCTTACTTTAATATACAAAAACTTCCAAAAAATGAAAAAAAAATTATCCACCATTAGAAAGGAAAATATCAGTTATTTAAAAATAAAGATTTTTGAATTTTAGGTCTTCTAAAAACGTTCTTACGTTTTAAGCTTTTATGGGCCCATTTTTACTTGGGACCAGCCCTAAGTTGGAAGTTATCAAACCCTCTTTAAAGAAATTATTTATTTTTTTATAATAAACCCGTTTTTTCGTTCCCTCTTCTATAGAGGGAAAGTATTGTATTCATGACGGAGACCGACTCGGGAAGGGGGGCAGTTAGAAACTTTCTGATTAGTGCAAAATTTGTTTCAGACAATGAGGATGCCCGTGCATCTGTCTGTCAGTCTGTCCGTCTTACGTATCTTAAATAACTCGAGAAAGCCTAGAGCTAGCGACTTGAATTTTTTTTTGTAAATGAGTTTTACGAAAATCGTAGACTTATATCAACTTTTGGAAAAGTAATGTTAGCTATTACGGATATCCCCCATACAATATACAATAGTAAACATCATAACTTTCGAAAGGACATAAAATATGGGTTTTTGAAGTTTTTTTTGAAACCTATGCTCTTTTGAAAAAAATGATTAGCAAAATTTAAAGAAAATAAATTTTCTTGTATTTTTCCTTTTAACTGTTTTTATGTGTCTCCAACGGGTGTCGAGATATTTGGGAAAATATTTTTTTTTCTTTTTTTCCTTTTCTTGGCCCATTTCCATGTATCCGATTGACAGGATATTTTGCACGGTGAAAATTTTTAGATGATTTATCGATCATCTGGAATATGTGTTTCTCTCGAAAGCATTTCAATTGAAGTAGTCCGATTTTACCCGTCCAATTTTACCACTTTTTGCCCTACTCAGGGTATTCACAGTCCTCTTTTAAATTGCAGGTAAATTTACCGCTCGATAATTCAGTCAAATTTAACAGATTTTTACCGAGACGGTAACTTGGTTCATGTAAAAATGAATTACCGGATTCGGTAATTGTAGACATGCCTTGAGTCGTGTTTTCGTGCCCGGTTATTCGGTATCAAGAATCAACCGCGAGTGGCGCTAGTAATGTTTTTAGTTGTCAAATTTTCTCGCTGGTTATCTCATCGGACTGCGATTTTTTTCAATTTTGATAGCCGTTGCCACAATAGAAATTCAAAAGAATACATCAAACATGGATTTAAAGGTATGTGACATATTTTAAAAATCAAATTCGCAGTTCATGATTTGGTCACGTATCAAATAAAAGCGCTATTCTCAAATCTGTGCTGTGGGATGTTCACAGCAGAATATTTTCAGTCTTTTAATATTACCGAAAATACCAAATACCGAAAATTAAAAGAGGATTGTGAATACCCTCACTGTATTTACTAGAAACGGAACTGTACAAAATTTCAAGCCTCTAGCTCAATCCTTTCGAAAGGTATGGAGTTATCGGATACGGACACGCGGAAATCAAAATATTTCGTCATCCCAAACACCATCTTGTCATTAGGTAACGCTAAGCAAGACATTTTTTTTAAAATATTTTGGTTTCTGAGAATAGTAAAACAACTCTATTTAAATTTCAATGCTGAAACCGTCTGGGGACTAATGGGTTGAAAAAATTGTTTTTACGCCTATTTTTTATCATTTTTTTTTGTAATTTCTTTGTTTAATAGAAACACATTTTTTCGGGATTTAAGCGAGGTCTTTTATATTCAGAGTTGAAATCAATTTTCCATAAGCCAAAATTAGGTAATACTTTTTTTCATAATTGGATTTTTAACCACGTAGCATTTTAATGTACCTCCCACATAAAGCGTACCAAATCGTAACGAATTGTGAAACTCTGTGCGTAATTTAATGGATTACAAAATATTTTGTCGATAACAAAGATATGGAAAAAATACTTTCCTGAATAAAAACTTAAAGCCAAAATTCTGACTTTAAAAAAAAAAACAACAACTGCGAAATATCCGAAAACCTTTTCGTAGCAAATAAATGTTACATCGTATATAGACTTAAACATGTTCGACTTCATTTCGACTCCATTTAATAGAAATTTAGTGCTTGAAGAACTTGCCAAGGCTGTTTATAATCGATGACAATGTCGTCGGTAGCGTCAAGGATATCCAGCAACAGAATTGTATCTTATAAGGACATTCGAACAAAACAAGGATTTTTTCCATCGCGCTATTGTTGAGATCCACAAAATGTCCTTGAACATTCAGAAAATACAAAAGAGTGATTGAAAATTATATCCCGCTTAAAATATGAAGGGCACAATAAGATAGGAAAACATAATAATAAGTTTTTCTTGTGACAATGGAAAAATGAAAATCAGTGGGGGGAAACTAGAAACAGATTGATCCATTACTTAGGAAAAGTGGTACGTTTTTAAAATAGACACATTTTACCCATGTCACTCATGATTGTTCACTGTACGCGTGTTTCTATCGATTTTTAGCAATAATAATAAATCGATATAAAAATAATTCATGCATATGTGGTGTGTGAATTGTCCTTCAATAATAGCGTTAAAAAATAATAAAAGCAAAAAATTGTTAACAGAAAATAAAGTAAGAACTTAAATAGAAAACACAGAAGAAAAAAAACTGTTGAAAAATATTGTGAAGTATGAAAAATTGCTAAAAGCGTTCCCCAATGGCACATGCCATTAAAATCTGAGCATGTGAAAAATGTCGACAACAACCATTATCATCGCAACTTTCTAATATTCTGGCATTGAACTGTATATACAGTGTGGTGTGTAAACAGGTGGGTGGAAGGGGGAATGGAGAAGCATTGCGAGTGTTTGAAACAAATCAGGGTTGATGGGGGACAGGTAGTCAAATGGATTAGACGACGGCTCGGCTTCCTGAACATAGAAATTTGTTATTTTCAACACTGTTTGAAACTTCTTAAGTGGATATGAAGTCTGGGATAAGATGATTTGAATTTGATTTTAGGTATGAAATAAAAATAACGGAACAGTAAGTAAAAAAAGATAGACCTTTTTTCCCTCCATACATCTATTGGGAATTCAAAATGTTTGTAGGTATGTATATGGCTTTGCCTATACGGAAAAATGAAAATTTACCATAAGGAATATTGAGAGCGGAATTCTTTGATTTACTGATATCACATATGCGAAATGTGAAAAATTTCTATTACGTGGAAATTTCGTTATGTCGAATATATTTATTTCCATTTCCATATGTTATTTTTTCGTATATAGAGAGAGAGCCTGTAAATATAGACGAATAGAAAAGGTTCGAACAGCGCGTGTATGTCAGCATTTAATATGCATACATTCGTTTACGTAGATAGACAGCCGTGTATTGAATATCAAATGAATTGCGAAATATTTTTGAATATCAGACACCTATAATAATTTCATATTTCCATTCTCATCTATTTCTATATGGTAATTTCTGTTTTTAAAGGTTTTTCCAACAGAATTTCACTAAAATTTCGCAAAGGCACACGTATCACTAAATCTATTATGATATTTTTACATGATTTAATACAAATCGAATTTTTGGTATCGTAAAAAATGAGTTTTTCAATAAATAAATAGTTGGTGGAAAAATATTATTAGAATGAAATTCTTATTATTATTTTTAGTTAAAAAATGATTATTCGTATTATGATACATCGTTGAAAGCGTGATTTTTTCACAGTCTGTACAATTTATAAATTTAATATCCTTGAAATCAGTGTTGTTCCTCTACGCGTAGACTTTAATTGTCTACACTTTAGTGTAGACAATAGCGTAGACAATCGATTTGGGGTAGACAATGTAGACATTGGCGTAGACAATGTCGACTTTGCGTAGACAATGTAGACTCTCATATCTGTCAAAACAAAGTCATTAGTGAGTCATATTGTCAAAGCCGAAATCGACTGACCTTTGATAAGTCTATAGGCCCTATTCCAGGATCCGATACGAATGATTCGGATCGTAAACTCAATGTTGTTGTTGGTATAAAATACTAACAACAACATTGACTTTACGATCCGAATCATTCGTATCGGATCCTGGAATAGGGCCTTATATATTATTTGATTTGAACATATATTATTTGATTTGAATTACTTCCGTATAGATTTCCGTCTATCTGTAAATACGACAACTCTCAACGGAATTAAGCTAAAGACTAGAAACAAACGTGTTTTTCGAACAAATTAAACAGATATTCTTAAATGAGGAAAGCCATCCCATACAAATTAATCAGTTTTTTAAACAAACGGTTCGTTATATTGAAAAATGTGTAAAGTAAAAAGATTTTAGAATTCAATGTCATTTCAATTGCAAAAATTAAAAAAAAGCCGCTTAGATTGTATGAGAAGAATTAGAATTGCCACTAAAGTTTGCTCCGAAGTTCTCCATTACAGCATTTGGCGATTGATTCCTGGAAATTGTGCTGTATTATGTTAAAATTAATTCAAGGAAATGAGATTTTAAAACTAAATCAGCTATCCTTTATTTTATTGATTGTCTACATTGTCTACGCGTAGAGAATAGACCATTGTCTACAGTAATAGTCTACGCGTAGACAATGGTGTAGTCTACATCACGTAGACTACGCGGCACAACACTGCTTGAAATTAGTCGTACTCCGAATATTTTATCACCTGGTGTGAACAGCATATGACTTTCCTCTGCAATAATTAGAATTTCGGAAAAAAAATCTGTAAAAAATATTATTGTTGCAAAAATCTCAAGAACCATTAGAGGTACGTAAAAATCGTTACGAGAAAAAATGTGGAAAATTTTGTTTCCTTTAAATATTGTAATATTAATTTTTCTCTCAAACCGCATAGTTTTAGAGAAATTTGCCAAAAACCGTATTTTTCAAAAAAAAATATATGGGAGGTACCCGTTATAGGTAACGGTACTTTTCCAAAACTTGGTAAAAAACCATGATTTTAGTAAAACTCATCTACAAAAAATTTCAAGTCGCTTGCTCAACGAGTTCTCGAGTTATTTAAGATACGTTCATTAGACAGGCCGCCAAACAAACAGACTAATATGCAGACAGACCCACAGACCGAAAAACAAACAGACCGATAGACAGACAAACAGACCGATAGATCGGCAGACCTACAGACCGACATACCGATGTACTGACAGATCGACAGACCTACAGACACACGAACCGACAAACAAATGCTCGGACTTCCTCATCATTTTTTCTGTAACGAAGTTTGGACCAATAAAAAAGCTTCTTTTTCCCCATTCTCGAATTGGTCACCATTACGACTACCATATTTTCCTTGTATACCTGAGCACCATAAAAGCTTGTAAAATCGTCGTTGCGGTACAAATTTCGCGACTTTATGGTTGCGACGACCACTTTACGACCGTTCATGCTACGTGGGTAGCTACGCAGAGGAAAGTAATAATTGATGTAGAGATTTGAATCCTTCAACATTTTTATAAAAATGATTAATCCAATTACACTCAATCAATAAAATAAAAGCAATTTAAATAGACCCAAAGATAATCATTTAAGTTAATTAACATAGATTAACAAAAATCTTTGACAGTTAAAAAGCATATTAACGTAATTAATTCAAATATCCAAACACTAACACGAAAAGTATTTTCGCAGTTGATCAGAAATTCCAATTATTTATTCATAGCCATTAAAAAAAGATAATTTTAAAATCGCTATCGGTATTAAGAAAGGGAACTTTAATATAATGATAATTTAATTAACTTTTCCCAGGACTACTAAAATATTCAGTTACATAAAATTGTGATTAAAATTGTTTTATTATTCAATATCGATTTTGTAATGCCTTTTTGAAAATTTCGTAATGTGCTGGCGTTTAAGATATGCTTCAATTGTTATGGGAATTGAAAAATACATTAAAAATCTCTTTTGTTGCGCAATTTCGAATTCAACAAAAAAATTCGCATAATTACCAAAATCTGTATTTATTTTTTAACTTCGCTGTGAATCTGTTCATCTGTATAACATTCACAGTCATAGGTGTGTTATTTTTAAGCGGTTAGGCGTAAGAAGATGAAATTTTTTCAGAGTCCTTTACGGCAGAGTTTCTCAACTGGTGTGCTGGTCAATTTGTGGAGGGGTAGGGGGGGGGGGGGTGATCTGTTTATACTTTATATTAGAATCATATTTCCGTATGTCCGTCCGTCTGTCTGTTCGTCTGTCTGTCCGTCCGTCTGTAAACACCATAACTATCGAAAAGATTGAGCTAGACACTTGAAATTTTTTATAGTTACGTTTCTCGTAAAAACTGATTTAGACTTATCGGAAACAACACCTACAATTTTTTCTTATATGAAATTTTTGTGATTTTCATGTGGTGCACTTATCTACAAGGTCATTATTTATGCTTGACCACATTTTTTTAAATAAAGTACTTTTTGGAATTTTTTGTTTCTATCAGAACATTGAAATGGGTTTTTTTTATCGTATAAATTCCAATGAACCTGAATAAGTGAAATCTCACAGGACCGTCGCTCAGATCCCACTTATTGAGATTTCCGACTTACCCAGGTCCGACTTATCCAGGCTCGACTTTAATGCCGTTACTCTGACAAACATCCTGCGTTGAATTCTTAGGATATAAAGTTGTTATTTTCTGTCAATTTGTTCCAATTCCCTATTGTTACAATTTAAAATAACTTTCAAGTGTTCACCGTAAGCAATCCGGTACTTGAATTGAAATTGTTTCTAGAAAAAACAAAAATATTCCACTAAGACCTGTGTCCACATGGAAGTTTATTTGCAGAAGTCGCTTCTAGAAGAGATTTCTGGTGTCACAACTTCTGGAAGTTCACTTGCAGTTAGTGTTTCCACGGGAAAAACTTCCAGAAGTCTCTGCTAGAAGCGACTTCTGCAAATAAACTTCCATGTGGACACAGGCCTTTACACCACAAAATTGAAAAAAAGTATCAGATCTACAGTTCTACACCTCTACGATTACAAGAAAACGCAAAAATGAATTTTTGATTTCTCTTGTGCTAAAGATTTGGTGTTTGCTTTGATAAATTCGAGGAATGAAATAACACAAAAATATATTTTTATTAAAATTATATACCGACCATGAGTGGATCCAATTAGCCCCCTCTCTTCCTAGACATGTGAAACCATTTTCGGCGAATCTCTCAAAAACGGTGCGCCGTATGGAAAATGACGTTCTCATACATCAAAATTCAATTAGAATAGTTTTTTCTCGTTCGCCACACAAGTTTTCTGCAATTTTCTTAAAAACGGTGCGTCATTCAAAAAAAAAGATCCGAAAAGCAATCGCAAAATACTCTATATTAGGACAGACAAAATTTTTATTAAAAAAAACATTTGTAGGGGGTGGGGGGGGGGGTGGTCCAATTGAATTTTGGTGTATGGAACGATTATGTAAAATCATATTCTAAACACATTTCGTCTTCAAAATTTTTTCGATATGATGCACCTTTATCGAGAAAATCATTTTCATTTGGATTGGTGGCGGGGTGGGGGCGGGGTGGGGGCGGATTGGAGTGGTCTAACTGGATATTGATGTATGGATAAGTTAACTTAGAACTACATTATAAACAAATTTTGTCGCAAAGTTTTTCTACGTGATTTGCTGTTTTCGAGAAAAAACTGTTTCGTTTGTATGCGGGAAGAGGAAGGAAGCGTCAGATTTTTCCCGATAACGAGCTTGGTATTGCTGCTTACGAGAAACGCAACCATACAAAATTTCAAGTCTCTACCTCAATCCTTTCGAAAGTTATGGTGTTCACAGACGGATAGACAGACAGACCGATAGAGAACCGGATTGACGGACGGACATGTGTAAATTAATTTTTTTGTCATACCAAACACTCTGGTGTAGTTAAATTTTGTGTCCGACGGTTGGTTGGATGCGTTCCAAATGATATTCAAAATCTAATATACTCCTATATGATTCTCGTATAATGTATAAATACAATATGTGTTTAAAATACGATTTTATAAAGAATTTATAGGTTAATTCTTTGATTCGGAGGTGAAAAAACCATGTTTCAGTCCACTTTTGTCTTTCTTATACTGTCCACAATTTTGCTTCAATATTTTAAAAATATGTTTCGTGCCTATTATGTTACTTTACTTTAATAAAAAAAATACGAAAAATCAAGTTAATAGCACAATTCAGAAATGAATATTTTTTGTGATTTCCTCGAAACTGCTTAGGGTCAGAATGGCCGGGACAGTCCCGGATTTAAAATATGGCAACTCTACTTAAGGTCGACATGTCCGTTTTTGGACACAATTGTACGGGACGTGTCTACGCATTAAATTTTTTTTTCACAAAATTTTAATAATAAAAACCGCATTTATATACACCGCATTATGTACAACAATTTTTAGATAATCTTGCAATATAGACAAGAAAAATTAATAACAAAACCCTTCATAGACAATTACAAACAACTTGAATAAATTAAAAAAAAAAACAACAGGCAAACCGAGGAGGATCACTTTCTCCAATTCTAATGAAAATAAGGATAATATTACACAGAAATAGATTAAAAATACATTCAAGATGATTGAATTACTCGCAATTTCATTTCCAATTACTTAAGGACCAAAAAAAACCCATCATTTAATTAAAAATCTTACCTTGCAGAAAATCGCTTTCGGGAAAACAATTGTAAGATGAGCAGAAGTGGAGATTTCCCTCAATTCATATCATTCGAGCACGTGCTTCAAGGATCCCTGGTTATCTCAGTAATTTTTCACAACAATACAAAAAGTCCTTTTTTTTTGGTTGAACAAGAAAGCAAACTTTTGTCGAGTTCTTGATTGCCATTAGCTCACTCCGCACACAATCTTCAAATTCACATTTATTCAATGGCTCTTATGAAAAAAAAAACACGAAATCATCATAATATCAAATTTGTTTAATGTTGCACAAAATTGAGCAGAACAGAAACAAAGAAAGAAAAAAACTCTCAGCGATAAACCAAAGTTAAAAGTAAAATCTCGTTCCAGTGGATGACAATGATCCGGATCCAATGTCGGATTTTTTTTTTTTTTTAAATAAAAAACGGTTACGCTACGAAAACGAAAAATGTTGACGCGATGAAGAGTTGTTAGGGTGGTGGTGGTGTGGTTGTATATAGCGAAAGGCAAAGAACCATCAAAATGGTACAAAAATTTTATTAAGAAAACACAATTATGGCAGAGCACACGGTTCGAGTTTAACGAAGCTCCAGGAATATTTACAGATAAGGCAAAAATTAAGAGCCTTATGGGATTTTTCTATTCTATTCTATTTTATTCTGTTCTGTTTTATGTTGTATTCTATCTGTGCTATCTATCTATCTAGTGAGCGATAAAATTTTAATTCTAAAAAGCGATTTCGCGGAAAATTAATAGCGGTCTATGCGCATAACGGCCCACAAATAGAAGAAAACGAAACGAAACGAATAAAAAAAAAAGAAATATTAACGAAAATTCTTAACAACTCGCGAAAATTAATTCCTTTATGGTAAATGAGAGCTTATCAAAGCTTTCAGCGAGTGGGTTTCCTTCTAATATCCTTTCTTATTTATTTATACACTTTGCCACGAATATGAAAATATTGTATTAAGAAATATAAATACTGTTGTGATTCATTATGAAAAAATGTAATAAAACGGAATGTTTGAATTCAATTAACAAACACTATATATTCGATGGGAAACATTTGAAAATTCGTTTGTTTGAAAATGATGATGATCGGCTGAACAGGGTTAATGTTATTATTGAGACTCGTTCACCATTCAACTACCAGTCGAAGGACATTTCGGCTATGTAAACACACGACATGACATTTTCATTTGGCGAGAGGATAACAAAACACCACCAACACTATTACACTATTGACACTGATTCACTACTGATGAAAACGGTCAGATGGGAATCAGGACATAAATAAAATTTTTACTTAAACGAAAAATGATTACAACTACAAGTGAAATCTAGTTTCTATAACAAAAAAAAAAAACAAAGAAGAAAAAACTGCTGGGATCAATCGATTTATGTACTTTACTTTTTCAACTATACATTTGTAATAATGTAACTATGTTTATTATGTTGTGTATTAAGGACAAAATACACGCTGTGTTATACTGCATCTTTAATAGCAAGAAGAGCACGAGAGATTTTCGTGAGTATCTGAGAGAATATTCTTCGTTTATTCAAGGAAAAATGTATACCAAAAAAATAAAAACAAAAAAAAAAGTTCTACATTTGTATTCGTTTTGCTCTAGTCTAGCGCTAGTCTTCTTCTACCACATAGTCATCACTTTGTTGTTATCCTTTGCAGTGTGTTTTCAAATCATCAAAAACTGCTGATTCTTAAAGTAGTTTTTTGTTCCTTTAATACTGCTGGTGTATTCAAGTTACTCGTGAATACATACACAAAAACAAACACAGTAAATCAACAGAAATTATAGTATTTTATTTATTTCGGTTATGAGCACAATTGCAAATCTGTTTGACACTTGAACATCTGACTAGCACGAAATCAAAGACGAGTCCTTTTTGAATTTTAAGGACGAAATTAAATTCTCACTTAATTCAATGCGGTTAGATATTCACACACTGTGGAAATAAACAGATTTTTTTTTTGGCGATTTGTCAATAACACATAACAATACTGTTGTCACAAGAATTTCAGATTAATAATATTAGATTTTTGTCCTGTTATACGCGACGACTAACCTGGACACCGTTTTTTTTTCTTGAGTAAAAAGCCTAAAGGACGGAGAGAATTTAGTTTACGTAGAACTTGTGGACTTGACAGGATTTCGTCCTTTTCCGGAGCAATTTTTAATACTTTTTTTGGTTAACAGAAAGAAAGACGGATACTGTTCGATTTTTTGCCAGAACTTTAACAAAGATAGGTCGTCGCTGCCGTCTTAGCGACGCTACGATCCGAAATCTGTGACAAGACTGACTTGTCATCCGGACAACAATTCAGTCCGTTGAGAGAATCTGAACTTCTGTTAGTATCTCGTGCACACGTCTCTCCACCTCCGCAATATACAGCATTGCTCCGTCGATTTGACAATTGTGCGAACTTCGAAAATTACATGCTCCGTGGCAAATGTACGGACGATTGTCAAAATTCATTCGAAATGAGAACTCATGGCGGTCATGCGCTGTTCACATTATCGAAACTCACTATATTTACTTGATGTGACGTCATAGAACGGGTAAAAGCCGGTTGAATAAAGGGGGGTTGGAATTGCTCATGGCACACTATCCACGCTAGCAACACAAGTTAATACACAAAAGCCTAAGGTCGACATCGCTATGTGGAATGGGGGATGGAAACATTTCGAAATGGGGATGAAAAGACTCAACTCTGTGTTCAGTGCACATGTCAGACCCCCTACTTCCCATTTGAAACTTGAAGCAAGTACACGATTTACGAGTTCATAATTTGGGCAAAACGGACGGGTAATCCGCGAGGAGAGATGTCTACACCGATTTGAGATTTTGTTGGTACAAGTTTTGGGTGGTGGGTGGGTAAATGTTATTGTCTGTGCAACCCAAATTTGGGTGGTTGCGAAGTGAGCTATGGCGATGATAGGGTAGTGAACAAAACGTAACAACATGTTGGACCTTGTTCAATGCTACTAGGAAGCTCTATGATGGGGTAATAGTCATATATTGAGGATTAACAGAACCCCCAATGTCAAATACGTCGACGACACCGACACTTGGCAACATCCAACGAAACACGATAATCATGACGATGACTCCTCTAAAGTGCATCTGATTACTATGTACTAAGAGTCGTAGATGTTGAACTTTAGTGCTTGGAAGTTATACGACTAATCTTACTTGATTTCTCGGCAGGTTTATGAGATCAGAGCGACTAAAGCCTTTCGGTTGGCATTAATAATGCCCATGTCCGAATTTATTTAGATGTTCAACATTATTTTGACAGAGTGATATTAAACTAAATATCCATATGTCGGGTTTAACTATCAACCCAAGCAGCAACATTTTCCAATTAAACGTAAAATTTTGCATTGTTGCCATTTTTATACTTTATATGATAAATCATATTGGAGGAAAGATTTTGATTTCCTTATGTACGTCTGTCTGTCTATCTGTCCGTCGAGTCGGTCAGTCTGTCTGACATTTCCTCCGTCTGTCTGTCTTTTCCTCCGTATGTTTGTACTTCTGTCCGTCGGTTGGTCTGTCTGTCTGTCTGTCCGTGAACATTATAACTACCGAAAGGATGGAGCTAGAGACTTGAAATTTTACACACTTGCGTTTCTCGTAAATTACAAAGATAAGTTCTTGAACCGGACGGAAAAGCCGGACCATTTCTTCCCCCCTCCTCTATACAATGGAAACAGTTTTTTGCAATTTTCTCGAAACGGTGACAAAATTGTGTTTAGAATGGTATTTTACATAACTCATCCATACGTCAAAATCCAGTTGAACCACTACTTCTCTCCTCCCTCCTTATACAAATCTGGAAAATAGTGTGCTAAATTCTTTAACAATGCAAACTTTAATAATCCGGAACAATAATCATCCTAGCTATGAGCGAACATATAAACTGATAAATAATAACTTGGCATGTCCATAAAGTACGTCTCACATTTGTGGGGGAGAGTATTACGGTAGTGTAGCGGTGCCATTAAAAAACCATACAAAAAGTCACGAAAAACCTTCAATAAAATGGGAGGGGGGTTCGAAAAGGCAAAAATGAGCGTGACGTATTTTATGGATAGCTCTTTTTTTTCTTTATGTGAAGTAACATAAATATGGTTTACTAAAATTGAATTAATCAATGCTAGTTGGAATACATTTTCTAGTAAGGATTTGTCATAGCTAAAGTACAATAACGGATTGATATAAGGAGATAAATGGGAATTAGCATTCTAAGTGATCCATTGAAATGTTTAGTTTATAGAGCAGTGCCATGTAAACATTTTTATTGCAAGCAATTTGCCTTCTGGATGTGTTCGTTTCATATACATATCCCAATGTCATATCGTTCCCTAAATTTTTTCTCTTTAGAAATCTGTAAGACGGCTGCTAAACAATGTCACATTTTATTATCTATGTTGATGGCATGTCATATGTGACAGACAGATACTTGATTCCATCGGTTCATCTCTTATATAATCTGAACACTGGCTGCTAAAAGTTACTCTTGTTTCTAGATTTTCGTCAGGATTAGCGTAATCCTTTTGGGGTGAACTTAATGAGAAAAAAATTTATGTGCAGTTACTGCTTATTATCGCACATGGGAAAATGGAGGGTAATAGGCTTCTTGAGGCATTAAAATGTTGTGAGCGATTTAGAATTAAATCCTAGAAATCGGATAGAAGTGAGGATAAATTGAAGAAAGATTCACGCAGCACTTGGCTTAGAAATATTATCTGCAAAATACTGAAATTAGGAAAACATGAGATCAACATTATTTTCACTGGAATCTTAATTTTCAATTATGTGTGGTTTTTTGCGAATATTTAGAAATAATCATTAACACAATTAAATGTGTTTCTGCAGACGAATTGGTATAATATCACCAAAATAAAATCTTGATAGATCATAAGCGATGTGACAGTGGTGGAAAAACCAAAACCAAGTGCTAATTGCATTTTCTTATACAGAATAAATTTTATAAGGGTTTTAATTTAACTGTAATTATCATTAGTATCTTCTGTGATTTCCACGTTAACGAGTATACAAAGTTTTGATCCTTTGTGATTGTTTGTTTAATCTTGACAGTCAGGGCCGTACCGACTGGGGGGGGATGGGGGGGGAGGCTCCCCCCCCAATAAGTCTTCAGTTGGGAATTTGACCTTTAGAAGTTGGGAAATCTCACTTCTTAACACTAGGTTGCCCAAGGAAGTCAAGCAGTCAAGATGACTTGCTTGAACAATCTAGTGTTAAAGATGTGAGATTTCCCAAGTTGGGAAATCTCTTTAGTTGATTTTCCAAAATCCCAACTTGTCTTTTTCTACCTCATATTTTCTATTAGTGAACATACGCCTGTTTTATGACTTGTTTCTTTTTTACACATACCATTCTGCTTTGGCAACAGCGTCACAGCGAGTTGGGAGAGAATGAATAAAAGGCTTTGAAAGAGTAGACACTCGACCGTGGGAGGAGTATAATGTTCTCATCAGTTTATGGCACAGAACTATATAACATAGAACAACTGTCACCATACAAAGCTCTGCTGAAAAATTGTCCCTCTTTATCATAGTTAAACGCATCCACTGAACTGTATAATCTCGCGAAATTCAAATTTCGTCTGCCGCGAAAATCAAATTTCACAAGTTTGAGACTAACTTTAGGTGCCAACACCATTCCGAAAGTCTATTTTCCTTTGACAGCTCACAGTTTAAACGAGAGGAGTATATTTGTTTTCATACGGTTATCTCGCTCTTACTTGACTCGTTTTGATTCACTGAACTGTATTGAAATGGGACCATTTGAGACAGCAAATCGAGCGATCTAGTATATTCGTGCTGAAACGGTGAGTTTTGAAAATATCGGCCCGATTCCAGAATCCGTCGTAGCTTTATTACGAAGAACTAACTACGTTACGAATACGAAGAAATCAGTATTCCACGATCCGAACGGAATTGAACTTAGTGGTGCCTGATTAAAATCTAATTTCGAAAAATAAATGTCTTTGTAAAAAGGTCCCTATGCAAAACTCATAAGGAATAGATTTCTGACATGGAATAGTTTCGTGAAAAATGTAACTTTCTTGACTTAAAACGAAAATTGTTATTAATAATGGATTCTGCAGCGTTTGCAACTTTGTGTCTGGAAGAAGATTTATCGAAGTGAAGGACTTTAATAGTGGAATGAAAACGACAACAAATAACGGATACTTAGGAATACTCACATTGCTCTTTTTTCTAAAATATTTCCTCTTAATGTGTTAAAAGTTACACTAATACTAAATAAACAAATAAAAATGTTAAAATTGCTTTTTGTTGTACAATTCAGGCCATATATTGAGCTAAAATCATAAGAAAATGAAGTTACGAAGCAAAATTTTTTCGTAGGTTTAGCTGTCAAAAGATCGATTGCGTCGGATTCTATGATACCAGATATTCCGATTCGTAATGTTTTCGAAATTAATTTAATTCCTTCGGATCGTGGAATACCATCTTCACGAATTCTCCGAAAATCGTAGCTACGACGGATCCTGGAATAGGGCCGTATATGTGTAATTGTTTTACCATCGGTGTTCGGATTTTTTAAACAAATGAATAGCTACGAATGAGCGCAAATTCAGCCAGCTAAAACTGGTGAAAAGCGTTCTAAGGGTGACTATGGGAGACGAAAGACTGAGTTCTTTAATGATACTACACAGCGAAAAAGACCTAACTGATACAATTGACCTTACGAAATTTGTTTCGGCATGGGCAAAGTTAAAGGAAAGACGAATCCATGTACTATAAATTAGATATGTACAGACTCTAGTTGAAGTCATCTTCAACGGTTATCTTTTCTCTCAAGGGTCGCATAAGATTATTAGTGTTTACCCTTTATTTAATTGTATGTGAAAAATAAAAAAAAATTACAATATGTTAATATAACCATTATTCTTTATTATAATTTCTGGTCAGAGATTCTGGGCAAGGAAAAGGAATTTTTATTAGGTACATCCTAGTTAGGAAAAATCAGATGTTCGAGTTGGGAAAATTGAGATGTCTCCCCCCCCCAATCCAGAGCCTTCGATACGGCCCTGTTGACAGTGTTTAAAGTTGGAGTATTCCCCATTGCGAAAAATCCGCTCAGTTTAATGAAACTTTAGAAAACTGTTGAATGACACAAGAAGTTAAACTTGCTAAAAGGAATCTACATATAACAAAGTTGAGAAAATGCTCACTTTGCTTATGTGATTGCAAATGTTGTTCGCAAAGTACTAAAAAATGTAATTTTCTGGAAAACTTGTGTGAGCTTCCGGTTTTACTTCTGCTTCACTTTATTTGACCCAGAAGAGAAACATTTTATTTTAATCGTTCTGATTAAAGTTGATTCAGTGAGAGATTTGTGATTTATTATAGAAAAATCTATCTATTACTATTTGTTTGCGGAAAGATTTGAAATTTTGAACAAAGAAATAGTAGTAGATTTTCGTTTAACACGTTGACTGCTATGGCTATCATTTTTGATAGCTGAAAATAGTGAAAAATGTCAAATTACGGCACGCTGCCAAATAACGGCACAGTGTCAAATTACGGCACGCTGCCAAATAACGGCACGGTGCCAAATAACGGCACGGTGCCAAATTACGGCACGGTGCCAAATAACGGCACGGTGCCAAATTACGGCACGGTGCCAAATTACGGCACGGTGCCAAATAACGGCACGGTGCCAAATAACGGCACGGTGCCAAATAACGGCACGGTGCCAAATTACGGCACGGTGCCAAATTATGGCACGGTGCCAAATAACGGCACGGTGCCAAATTACGGCACGGTGCCAAATTACGGCACGGTGCCAAATTACGGCACGGTGCCAAATAACGGCACGGTGCCAAATTACGGCACGGTGCCAAATTACGGCACGGTGCCAAATAACGGCACGGTGCCAAATAACGGCACGGTGCCAAATTACGGCACGGTGCCAAATAACGGCACGGTGCCAAATAACGGCACGGTGCCAAATAACGGCACGGTGCCAAATAACGGCACGGTGCCAAATAACGGCACGGTGCCAAATAACGGCACGGTGCCAAATAACGGCACGGTGCCAAATAACGGCACGGTGCCAAATTACGGCACGGTGCCAAATAACGGCACGGTGCCAAATTACGGCACGGTGCCAAATAACGGCACGGTGCCAAATAACGGCACGGTGCCAAATAACGGCACGGGGCCAAATAACGGCACGGTGCCAAATTACGGCACGGTGCCAAATTACGGCACGGTGCCAAATAACGGCACGGTGCCAAATAACGGCACGGTGCCAAATACGGCACGGTGCCAAATAACGGCACGGTGCCAAATAACGGCACGGTGCCAAATTACGGCACGGTGCCAAATTACGGCACGGTGCCAAATTACGGCACGGTGCCAAATTACGGCACGGTGCCAAATAACGGCACGGTGCCAGATAACGGCACGGTGCCAAATAACGGCACGGTGCCAAATTACGGCACGGTGCCAAATTACGGCACGGTGCCAAATAACGGCACGGTGCCAAATTACGGCACGGTGCCAAATACCGGCACGGTGCCAAATACGGCACGGTGCCAAATTACGGCACGGTGCCAAATAACGGCACGGTGCCAAATTACGGCACGGTGCCAAATAACGGCACGGTGCCAAATAACGGCACGGTGCCAAATACGGCACGGTGCCAAATAACGGCACGGTGCCAAATTACGGCACGGTGCCAAATTACGGCACGGTGCCAAATTACGGCACGGTGCCAAATAACGGCACGGTGCCAAATAACGGCACGGTGCCAAATACGGCACGGTGCCAAATAACGGCACGGTGCCAAATAACGGCACGGTGCCAAATTACGGCACGGTGCCAAATAACGGCACGGTGCCAAATTACGGCACGGTGCCAAATTACGGCACGGTGCCAAATTACGGCACGGTGCCAAATAACGGCACGGTGCCAAATTACGGCACGGTGCCAAATTACGGCACGGTGCCAAATAACGGCACGGTGCCAAATTACGGCACGGTGCCAAATAACGGCACGGTGCCAAATAACGGCACGGTGCCAAATTACGGCACGGTGCCAAATTACGGCACGGTGCCAAATTACGGCACGGTGCCAAATACGGCACGGTGCCAAATAACGGCACGGTGCCAAATTACGGCACGGTGCCAAATTACGGCACGGTGCCAAATAACGGCACGGTGCCAAATAACGGCACGGTGCCAAATTACGGCACGGTGCCAAATTACGGCACGGTGCCAAATTACGGCACGGTGCCAAATTACGGCACGGTGCCAAATTACGGCACGGTGCCAAATAACGGCACGGTGCCAAATAACGGCACGGTGCCAAATAACGGCACGGTGCCAAATAACGGCACGGTGCCAAATAACGGCACGGTGCCAAATAACGACACGGTGCCAAATTACGGCACGGTGCCAAATAACGGCACGGTGCCAAATAACGGCACGGTGCCAAATAACGGCACGGTGCCAAATTACGGCACGGTGCCAAATAACGGCACGGTGCCAAATTACGGCACGGTGCCAAATAACGGCACGGTGCCAAATAACAGCACGGTGCCAAATAACAGCACGGTGCCAAATAACGGCACGGTGCCAAATAACGGCACGGTGCCAAATACGGCACGGTGCCAAATAACGGCACGGTGCCAAATAAGGGCACGGTGCCAAATTACGGCACGGTGCCAAATTACGGCACGGTGCCAAATTACGGCACGGTGCCAAATAACGGCACGGTGCCAAATTACGGCACGGTGCCAAATTACGGTACGGTGCCAAATTACGGCACGGTGCCAAATAACGGCACGGTGCCAAATTACGGCACGGTGCCAAATAACGGCACGGTGCCAAATAACGGCACGGTGCCAAATAACGGCACGGTGCCAAATTACGGCACGGTGCCAAATAACGGCACGGTGCCAAATTACGGCACGGTGCCAAATTACGGCACGGTGCCAAATAACGGCACGGTGCCAAATAACGGCACGGTGCCAAATAACGGCACGGTGCCAAATTACGGCACGGTGCCAAATTATGGCACGGTGCCAAATAACGGCACGGTGCCAAATTACGGCACGGTGCCAAATTACGGCACGGTGCCAAATTACGGCACGGTGCCAAATAACGGCACGGTGCCAAATTACGGCACGGTGCCAAATTACGGCACGGTGCCAAATAACGGCACGGTGCCAAATAACGGCACGGTGCCAAATTACGGCACGGTGCCAAATAACGGCACGGTGCCAAATAACGGCACGGTGCCAAATAACGGCACGGTGCCAAATAACGGCACGGTGCCAAATAACGGCACGGTGCCAAATAACGGCACGGTGCCAAATAACGGCACGGTGCCAAATAACGGCACGGTGCCAAATTACGGCACGGTGCCAAATAACGGCACGGTGCCAAATTACGGCACGGTGCCAAATAACGGCACGGTGCCAAATAACGGCACGGTGCCAAATAACGGCACGGGGCCAAATAACGGCACGGTGCCAAATTACGGCACGGTGCCAAATTACGGCACGGTGCCAAATAACGGCACGGTGCCAAATAACGGCACGGTGCCAAATACGGCACGGTGCCAAATAACGGCACGGTGCCAAATAACGGCACGGTGCCAAATTACGGCACGGTGCCAAATTACGGCACGGTGCCAAATTACGGCACGGTGCCAAATTACGGCACGGTGCCAAATAACGGCACGGTGCCAGATAACGGCACGGTGCCAAATAACGGCACGGTGCCAAATTACGGCACGGTGCCAAATTACGGCACGGTGCCAAATAACGGCACGGTGCCAAATTACGGCACGGTGCCAAATACCGGCACGGTGCCAAATACGGCACGGTGCCAAATTACGGCACGGTGCCAAATAACGGCACGGTGCCAAATTACGGCACGGTGCCAAATAACGGCACGGTGCCAAATAACGGCACGGTGCCAAATACGGCACGGTGCCAAATAACGGCACGGTGCCAAATTACGGCACGGTGCCAAATTACGGCACGGTGCCAAATTACGGCACGGTGCCAAATAACGGCACGGTGCCAAATAACGGCACGGTGCCAAATACGGCACGGTGCCAAATAACGGCACGGTGCCAAATAACGGCACGGTGCCAAATTACGGCACGGTGCCAAATAACGGCACGGTGCCAAATTACGGCACGGTGCCAAATTACGGCACGGTGCCAAATTACGGCACGGTGCCAAATAACGGCACGGTGCCAAATTACGGCACGGTGCCAAATTACGGCACGGTGCCAAATAACGGCACGGTGCCAAATTACGGCACGGTGCCAAATAACGGCACGGTGCCAAATAACGGCACGGTGCCAAATTACGGCACGGTGCCAAATTACGGCACGGTGCCAAATTACGGCACGGTGCCAAATACGGCACGGTGCCAAATAACGGCACGGTGCCAAATTACGGCACGGTGCCAAATTACGGCACGGTGCCAAATAACGGCACGGTGCCAAATAACGGCACGGTGCCAAATTACGGCACGGTGCCAAATTACGGCACGGTGCCAAATTACGGCACGGTGCCAAATTACGGCACGGTGCCAAATTACGGCACGGTGCCAAATAACGGCACGGTGCCAAATAACGGCACGGTGCCAAATAACGGCACGGTGCCAAATAACGGCACGGTGCCAAATAACGGCACGGTGCCAAATAACGACACGGTGCCAAATTACGGCACGGTGCCAAATAACGGCACGGTGCCAAATAACGGCACGGTGCCAAATAACGGCACGGTGCCAAATTACGGCACGGTGCCAAATAACGGCACGGTGCCAAATTACGGCACGGTGCCAAATAACGGCACGGTGCCAAATAACAGCACGGTGCCAAATAACAGCACGGTGCCAAATAACGGCACGGTGCCAAATAACGGCACGGTGCCAAATACGGCACGGTGCCAAATAACGGCACGGTGCCAAATAAGGGCACGGTGCCAAATTACGGCACGGTGCCAAATTACGGCACGGTGCCAAATTACGGCACGGTGCCAAATAACGGCACGGTGCCAAATTACGGCACGGTGCCAAATTACGGTACGGTGCCAAATTACGGCACGGTGCCAAATAACGGCACGGTGCCAAATTACGGCACGGTGCCAAATAACGGCACGGTGCCAAATAACGGCACGGTGCCAAATAACGGCACGGTGCCAAATTACGGCACGGTGCCAAATAACGGCACGGTGCCAAATTACGGCACGGTGCCAAATTACGGCACGGTGCCAAATAACGGCACGGTGCCAAATAACGGCACGGTGCCAAATAACGGCACGGTGCCAAATTACGGCACGGTGCCAAATTATGGCACGGTGCCAAATAACGGCACGGTGCCAAATTACGGCACGGTGCCAAATTACGGCACGGTGCCAAATTACGGCACGGTGCCAAATAACGGCACGGTGCCAAATTACGGCACGGTGCCAAATTACGGCACGGTGCCAAATAACGGCACGGTGCCAAATAACGGCACGGTGCCAAATTACGGCACGGTGCCAAATAACGGCACGGTGCCAAATAACGGCACGGTGCCAAATAACGGCACGGTGCCAAATAACGGCACGGTGCCAAATAACGGCACGGTGCCAAATAACGGCACGGTGCCAAATAACGGCACGGTGCCAAATAACGGCACGGTGCCAAATTACGGCACGGTGCCAAATAACGGCACGGTGCCAAATTACGGCACGGTGCCAAATAACGGCACGGTGCCAAATAACGGCACGGTGCCAAATAACGGCACGGGGCCAAATAACGGCACGGTGCCAAATTACGGCACGGTGCCAAATTACGGCACGGTGCCAAATAACGGCACGGTGCCAAATTACGGCACGGTGCCAAATTACGGCACGGTGCCAAATAACGGCACGGTGCCAAATTACGGCACGGTGCCAAATAACGGCACGGTGCCAAATAACGGCACGGTGCCAAATTACGGCACGGTGCCAAATTACGGCACGGTGCCAAATTACGGCACGGTGCCAAATACGGCACGGTGCCAAATAACGGCACGGTGCCAAATTACGGCACGGTGCCAAATTACGGCACGGTGCCAAATAACGGCACGGTGCCAAATAACGGCACGGTGCCAAATTACGGCACGGTGCCAAATTACGGCACGGTGCCAAATAACGGCACGGTGCCAAATAACGGCACGGTGCCAAATAACGGCACGGTGCCAAATAACGGCACGGTGCCAAATAACGGCACGGTGCCAAATTACGGCACGGTGCCAAACTACGACACGGTGCCAAATTACGGCACGGTGCCAAATAACGGCACGGTGCCAAATTACGGCACGGTGCCAAATAACGGCACGGTGCCAAATTACGGCACGGTGCCAAATTACGGCACGGTGCCAAATAACGGCACGGTGCCAAATTACGGCACGGTGCCAAATTACGGCACGGTGCCAAATTACGGCACGGTGCCAAATTACGGCACGGTGCCAAATAACGGCACGGTGCCAAATTACGGCACGGTGCCAAATTACGGCACGGTGCCAAATTACGGCACGGTGCCAAATAACGGCACGGTGCCAAATTACGGCACGGTGCCAAATTACGGCACGGTGCCAAATAACGGCACGGTGCCAAATTACGGCACGGTGCCAAATAACGGCACGGTGCCAAATAACGGCACGGTGCCAAATAACGGCACGGTGCCAAATTACGGCACGGTGCCAAATTACGGCACGGTGCCAAATTACGGCACGGTGCCAAATACGGCACGGTGCCAAATAACGGCACGGTGCCAAATTACGGCACGGTGCCAAATTACGGCACGGTGCCAAATAACGGCACGGTGCCAAATAACGGCACGGTGCCAAATTACGGCACGGTGCCAAATTACGGCACGGTGCCAAATAACGGCACGGTGCCAAATAACGGCACGGTGCCAAATAACGGCACGGTGCCAAATAACGGCACGGTGCCAAATAACGGCACGGTGCCAAATAACGACACGGTGCCAAATTACGGCACGGTGCCAAATAACGGCACGGTGCCAAATTACGGCACGGTGCCAAATAACGGCACGGTGCCAAATTACGGCACGGTGCCAAATTACGGCACGGTGCCAAATAACGGCACGGTGCCAAATAACGGCACGGTGCCAAATAACGGCACGGTGCCAAATAACGGCACGGTGCCAAATTACGGCACGGTGCCAAATTACGGCACGGTGCCAAATAACGGCACGGTGCCAAATAACGGCACGGTGCCAAATAACGGCACGGTGCCAAATTACGGCACGGTGCCAAATTACGGCACGGTGCCAAATAACGGCATGGTGCCAAATAACGGCACGGTGCCAAATTACGGCACGGTGCCAAATTACGGCACGGTGCCAAATTACGGCACGGTGCCAAATAACGGCACGGTGCCAAATAACGGCGTGCCAAATAACGGCACGGTGCCAAATTACGGCACGGTGCCAAATTACGGCACGGTGCCAAATAACGGCACGGTGCCAAATTATGGCACGGTGCCAAATAACGGCACGGTGCCAAATTACGGCACGGTGCCAAATAACGGCACGGTGCCAAATACGGCACGGTGCCAAATAATTACGGCACGGTTCCAAATAACGGCACGGTGCCAAATTACGGCACGGCACGGTGCCAAATTACGGCACGGTGCCAAATAACGGCACTGTGCCAAATAACGGCACGGTGCCAAATACGGCACGGTGCCAAATAACGACACGGTGCCAAATTACGGCACGGTGCCAAATAACGGCACGGTGCCAAATTACGGCACGGTGCCAAATTACGGCACGGTGCCAAATAACGGCACGGTGCCAAATTACGGCACGGTGCCAAATAACGGCACGGTGCCAAATTACGGCACGGTGCCAAATTACGGCACGGTGCCAAATAACGGCACGGTGCCAAATTATGGCACGGTGCCAAATAACGGCACGGTGCCAAATTACGGCACGGTGCCAAATAACGGCACGGTGCCAAATTATGGCACGGTGCCAAATAACGGCACGGTGCCAAATTACGGCACGGTGCCAAATAACGGCACGGTGCCAAATACGGCACGGTGCCAAATAACGGCACGGTGCCAAATAACGGCACGGTGCCAAATTACGGCACGGTGCCAAATAACGGCACGGTGCCAAATTACGGCACGGTGCCAAATAACGGCACGGTGCCAAATTATGGCACGGTGCCAAATAACGGCACGGTGCCAAATTACGGCACGGTGCCAAATAACGGCACGGTGCCAAATACGGCACGGTGCCAAATAATTACGGCACGGTTCCAAATAACGGCACGGTGCCAAATTACGGCACGGCACGGTGCCAAATTACGGCACGGTGCCAAATAACGGCACTGTGCCAAATAACGGCACGGTGCCAAATACGGCACGGTGCCAAATAACGACACGGTGCCAAATTACGGCACGGTGCCAAATAACGGCACGGTGCCAAATTACGGCACGGTGCCAAATTACGGCACGGTGCCAAATAACGGCACGGTGCCAAATTACGGCACGGTGCCAAATAACGGCACGGTGCCAAATTACGGCACGGTGCCAAATTACGGCACGGTGCCAAATAACGGCACGGTGCCAAATTACGGCACGGTGCCAAATAACGGCACGGTGCCAAATACGGCACGGTGCCAAATAACGGCACGGTGCCAAATAACGGCACGGTGCCAAATAACGGCACTGTGCCAAATAACGGCACGGTGCCAAATACGGCACGGTGCCAAATAACGACACGGTGCCAAATTACGGCACGGTGCCAAATAACGGCACGGTGCCAAATTACGGCACGGTGCCAAATTACGGCACGGTGCCAAATAACGGCACGGTGCCAAATAACGGCACGGTGCCAAATTACGGCACGGTGCCAAATAACGGCACGGTGCCAAATAACGGCATGGTGCCAAATAACGGCACGGTGCCAAATTACGGCACGGTGCCAAATTACGGCACGGTGCCAAATTACGGCACGGTGCCAAATAACGGCACGGTGCCAAATAACGGCACGGTGCCAAATTACGGCACGGTGCCAAATAACGGCACGGTGCCAAATAACGGCACGGTGCCAAATTACGGCACGGTGCCAAATTACGGCACGGTGCCAAATAACGGCACGGTGCCAAATTACGGCACGGTGCCAAATTACGGCACGGTGCCAAATAACGGCACGGTGCCAAATAACGGCACGGTGCCAAATAACGGCACGGTGCCAAATTACGGCACGGTGCCAAATAACGGCACGGTGCCAAATAACGGCACGGTGCCAAATTACGGCACGGTGCCAAATTATGGCACGGTGCCAAATAACGGCACGGTGCCAAATTACGGCACGGTGCCAAATAACGGCACGGTGCCAAATAACGACCCGGTGCCAAATAACGGCACGGTGCCAAATTACGGCACGGTGCCAAATTACGGCACGGTGCCAAATTACGGCACGGTGCCAAATAACGGCACGGTGCCAAATTACGGCACGGTGCCAAATTACGGCACGGTGCCAAATACGGCACGGTGCCAAATAACGGCACGGTGCCAAATAACGGCACGGTGCCAAATTACGGCACGGTGACAAATTACGGCACGGTGCCAAATTACGGCACGGTGCCACATAACGGCACGGTGCCAAATTACGGCACGGTGCCAAATAACGGCACGGTGCCAAATTACGGCACGGTGCCAAATAACGGCACGGTGCCAAATAACGGCACGGTGCCAAATAACGGCACGGTGCCAAATTATGGCACGGTGCCAAATAACGGCACGTTGCCAAATTACGGCACGGTGCCAAATAACGGCACGGTGCCAAATACGGCACGGTGCCAAATAACGGCACGGTGCCAAATAACGGCACGGTGCCAAATAACGGCACGGTGCCAAATTACGGCACGGTGCCAAATAACGGCACGGTGCCAAATTATGGCACGGTGCCAAATTATGGCACGGTGCCAAATAACGGCACGGTGCCAAATTACGGCACGGTGCCAAATAACGGCACGGTGCCAAATACGGCACGGTGCCAAATAATTACGGCACGGTTCCAAATAACGGCACGGTGCCAAATTACGGCACGGCACGGTGCCAAATTACGGCACGGTGCCAAATAACGGCACTGTGCCAAATAACGGCACGGTGCCAAATACGGCACGGTGCCAAATAACGACACGGTGCCAAATTACGGCACGGTGCCAAATAACGGCACGGTGCCAAATTACGGCACGGTGCCAAATTACGGCACGGTGCCAAATAACGGCACGGTGCCAAATTACGGCACGGTGCCAAATAACGGCACGGTGCCAAATTACGGCACGGTGCCAAATTACGGCACGGTGCCAAATAACGGCACGGTGCCAAATTATGGCACGGTGCCAAATAACGGCACGGTGCCAAATTACGGCACGGTGCCAAATAACGGCACGGTGCCAAATTATGGCACGGTGCCAAATAACGGCACGGTGCCAAATTACGGCACGGTGCCAAATAACGGCACGGTGCCAAATACGGCACGGTGCCAAATAACGGCACGGTGCCAAATAACGGCACGGTGCCAAATTACGGCACGGTGCCAAATTACGGCACGGTGCCAAATAACGGCACGGTGCCAAATTATGGCACGGTGCCAAATAACGGCACGGTGCCAAATTACGGCACGGTGCCAAATAACGGCACGGTGCCAAATACGGCACGGTGCCAAATAATTACGGCACGGTTCCAAATAACGGGACGGCACGGTCCCAAATTACGGCACGGTGCCAAATAACGGCACGGTGCCAAATAACGGCACGGTGCCAAATTACGGCACGGTGCCAAATTACGGCACGGTGCCAAATAACGGCACGGTGCCAAATTACGGCACGGTGCCAAATTACGGCACGGTGCCAAATTACGGCACGGTGCCAAATAACGGCACGGTGCCAAATTACGGCACGGTGCCAAATTACGGCACGGTGCCAAATAACGGCACGGTGCCAAATAACGGCACGGTGCCAAATAACGGCACGGTGCCAAATTACGGCACGGTGCCAAATTACGGCACGGTGCCAAATAACGGCATGGTGCCAAATAACGGCACGGTGCCAAATTATGGCACGGTGCCAAATTATGGCACGGTGCCAAATAACGGCACGGTGCCAAATTACGGCACGGTGCCAAATAACGGCACGGTGCCAAATACGGCACGGTGCCAAATAATTACGGCACGGTGCCAAATAACGGCACGGTGCCAAATTACGGCACGGTGCCAAATAACGGCACGGTGCCAAATAACGGCACGGTGCCAAATAACGGCACGGTGCCAAATACGGCACGGTGCCAAATAACGACACGGTGCCAAATAACGGCACGGTGCCAAATTACGGCACGGTGCCAAATTACGGCACGGTGCCAAATTACGGCACGGTGCCAAAAACCGGCACGGTGCCAAATTACGGCACGGTGCCAAATTACGGCACGGTGCCAAATACGGCACGGTGCCAAATAACGGCACGGTGCCAAATAACGGCACGGTGCCAAATGACGGCACGGTGACAAATTACGGCACGGTGCCAAATTACGGCACGGTGCCACATAACGGCACGGTGCCAAATTACGGCACGGTGCCAAATAACGGCACGGTGCCAAATTACGGCACGGTGCCAAATAACGGCACGGTGCCAAATAACGGCACGGTGCCAAATAACGGCACGGTGCCAAATTATGGCACGGTGCCAAATAACGGCACGGTGCCAAATTACGGCACGGTGCCAAATAACGGCACGGTGCCAAATACGGCACGGTGCCAAATAACGGCACGGTGCCAAATAACGGCACGGTGCCAAATTACGGCACGGTGCCAAATTACGGCACGGTGCCAAATAACGGCACGGTGCCAAATTATGGCACGGTGCCAAATAACGGCACGGTGCCAAATTACGGCACGGTGCCAAATAACGGCACGGTGCCAAATACGGCACGGTGCCAAATAATTACGGCACGGTTCCAAATAACGGCACGGTGCCAAATTACGGCACGGCACGGTGCCAAATTACGGCACGGTGCCAAATAACGGCACGGTGCCAAATAACGGCACGGTGCCAAATTACGGCACGGTGCCAAATTACGGCACGGTGCCAAATAACGGCACGGTGCCAAATAACGGCACGGTGCCAAATAACGGCACGGTGCCAAATAACGGCACGGTGCCAAATAACGGCACGGTGCCAAATTACGGCACGGTGCCAAATTACGGCACGGTGCCAAATAACGGCACGGTGCCAAATACGGCACGGTGCCAAATAATTACGGCACGGTTCCAAATAACGGCACGGCACGGTGCCAAATTACGGCACGGTGCCAAATAACGGCACGGTGCAAAATAACGGCACGGTGCCAAATACGGCACGGTGCCAAATAACGACACGGTGCCAAATAACGGCACGGTGCCAAATTACGGCACGGTGCCAAATTACGGCACGGTGCCAAATAACGGCACGGTGCGAAATTACGGTGCCAAATAACGGCACGGTGCCAAATTACGGCACGGTGCCAAATAACGGCACGGTGCCAAATAACGGCACGGTGCCAAATTACGGCACGGTGCCAAATTACGGCACGGTGCCAAATTACGGCACGGTGCCAAATTACGGCACGGTGCCAAATTACGGCACGGTACCAAATAACGGCACGGTGCCAAATAACGGCACGGTGCCAAATAACGGCACGGTGCCAAATAACGGCACGGTGCCAAATTACGGCACGGTGCCAAATTACGGCACGGTGCCAAATAACGGCACGGTGCCAAATTATGGCACGGTGCCAAATAACGGCACGGTGCCAAATTACGGCACGGTGCCAAATAACGGCACGGTGCCAAATAAATTATGGCACGGTGCCAAATAACGGCACGGTGCCAAATTACGGCACGGTGCCAAATAACGGCACGGTGCCAAATACGGCACGGTGCCAAATAACGGCACGGTGCCAAATTATGGCACGGTGCCAAATAACGGCACGGTGCCAAATTACGGCACGGTGCCAAATAACGGCACGGTGCCAAATACGGCACGGTGCCAAATAATTACGGCACGGTTCCAAATAACGGCACGGTGCCAAATTACGGCACGGCACGGTGCCAAATTACGGCACGGTGCCAAATAACGGCACGGTGCCAAATAACGGCACGGTGCCAAATTACGGCACGGTGCCAAATTACGGCACGGTGCCAAATAACGGCACGGTGCCAAATTACGGCACGGTGCCAAATTACGGCACGGTGCCAAATTACGGCACGGTGCCAAATTACGGCACGGTGCCAAATAACGGCACGGTGCCAAATTACGGCACGGTGCCAAATTACGGCACGGTGCCAAATAACGGCACGGTGCCAAATAACGGCACGGTGCCAAATTACGGCACGGTGCCAAATTACGGCACGGTGCCAAATAACGGCATGGTGCCAAATAACGGCACGGTGCCAAATTATGGCACGGTGCCAAATAACGGCACGGTGCCAAATTACGGCACGGTGCCAAATAACGGCACGGTGCCAAATACGGCACGGTGCCAAATAATTACGGCACGGTGCCAAATAACGGCACGGTGCCAAATTACGGCACGGTGCCAAATAACGGCACGGTGCCAAATAACGGCACGGTGCCAAATAACGGCACGGTGCCAAATACGGCACGGTGCCAAATAACGACACGGTGCCAAATAACGGCACGGTGCCAAATTACGGCACGGTGCCAAATTACGGCACGGTGCCAAATTACGGCACGGTGCCAAATAACGGCACGGTGCCAAATTACGGCACGGTGCCAAATTACGGCACGGTGCCAAATACGGCACGGTGCCAAATAACGGCACGGTGCCAAATAACGGCACGGTGCCAAATTACGGCACGGTGACAAATTACGGCACGGTGCCAAATTACGGCACGGTGCCACATAACGGCACGGTGCCAAATTACGGCACGGTGCCAAATAACGGCACGGTGCCAAATAACGGCACGGTGCCAAATTATGGCACGGTGCCAAATAACGGCACGGTGCCAAATTACGGCACGGTGCCAAATAACGGCACGGTGCCAAATACGGCACGGTGCCAAATAACGGCACGGTGCCAAATAACGGCACGGTGCCAAATTACGGCACGGTGCCAAATTACGGCACGGTGCCAAATAACGGCACGGTGCCAAATTATGGCACGGTGCCAAATAACGGCACGGTGCCAAATTACGGCACGGTGCCAAATAACGGCACGGTGCCAAATACGGCACGGTGCCAAATAATTACGGCACGGTTCCAAATAACGGCACGGTGCCAAATTACGGCACGGCACGGTGCCAAATTACGGCACGGTGCCAAATAACGGCACGGTGCCAAATAACGGCACGGTGCCAAATACGGCACGGTGCCAAATAACGACACGGTGCCAAATAACGGCACGGTGCCAAATTACGGCACGGTGCCAAATTACGGCACGGTGCCAAATAACGGCACGGTGCCAAATAACGGCACGGTGCCAAATAACGGCACGGTGCCAAATAACGGCACGGTGCCAAATAACGGCACGGTGCCAAATTACGGCACGGTGCCAAATTACGGCACGGTGCCAAATAACGGCACGGTGCCAAATTACGGCACGGTGCCAAATAACGGCACGGTGCCAAATTATGGCACGGTGCCAAATAACGGCACGGTGCCAAATTACGGCACGGTGCCAAATAACGGCACGGTGCCAAATACGGCACGGTGCCAAATAATTACGGCACGGTTCCAAATAACGGCACGGCACGGTGCCAAATTACGGCACGGTGCCAAATAACGGCACGGTGCCAAATAACGGCACGGTGCCAAATACGGCACGGTGCCAAATAACGACACGGTGCCAAATAACGGCACGGTGCCAAATTACGGCACGGTGCCAAATTACGGCACGGTGCCAAATAACGGCACGGTGCCAAATAACGGCACGGTGCCAAATTACGGCACGGTGCCAAATTACGGCACGGTGCCAAATAACGGCACGGTGCCAAATAACGGCACGGTGCGAAATACCGGCACGGTGCTCAATACGGCACGGTGCCAAATAACGGCACGGTGCCAAATAACGGCACGGTGCCAAATTATGGCACGGTGCCAAATAACGGCACGGTGCCAAATTACGGCACGGTGCCAAATAACGGCACGGTGCCAAATTATGGCACGGTGCCAAATAACGGCACGGTGCCAAATTACGGCACGGTGCCAAATAACGGCACGGTGCCAAATACGGCACGGTGCCAAATAACGGCACGGTGCCAAATAACGGCACGGTGCCAAATTACGGCACGGTGCCAAATTACGGCACGGTGCCAAATAACGGCACGGTGCCAAATTATGGCACGGTGCCAAATAACGGCACGGTGCCAAATTACGGCACGGTGCCAAATAACGGCACGGTGCCAAATACGGCACGGTGCCAAATAATTACGGCACGGTGCCAAATAACGGCACGGTGCCAAATTACGGCACGGCACGGTGCCAAATTACGGCACGGTGCCAAATAACGGCACGGTGCCAAATAACGGCACGGTGCCAAATTACGGCACGGTGCCAAATTATGGCACGGTGCCAAATAACGGCACGGTGCCAAATTACGGCACGGTGCCAAATTACGGCACGGTGCCAAATACGGCACGGTGCCAAATAACGACACGGTGCCAAATAACGGCACGGTGCCAAATTACGGCACGGTGCCAAATTACGGCACGGTGCCAAATTACGGCACGGTGCCAAATAACGGCACGGTGCCAAATTACGGCACGGTGCCAAATTACGGCACGGTGCCAAATTATGGCACGGTGCCAAATAACGGCACGGTGCCAAATAACGGCACGGTGCCAAATTACGGCACGGCACGGTTCCAAATTACGGCACGGTGCCAAATAACGGCACGGTGCCAAATAACGGCACGGTGCCAAATACGGCACGGTGCCAAATAACGACACGGTGCCAAATAACGGCACGGTGCCAAATTACGGCACGGTGCCAAATTACGGCACGGTGCCAAATTACGGCACGGTGCCAAATAACGGCACGGTGCCAAATTACGGCACGGTGCCAAATTACGGCACGGTGCCAAATACGGCACGGTGCCAAATAACGGCACGGTGCCAAATTACGGCACGGTGCCAAATTACGGCACGGTGCCAAATTACGGCACGGTGCCAAATTACGGCACGGTGCCAAATTACGGCACGGTGCCAAATTACGGCACGGTGCCAAATAACGGCACGGTGCCAAATAACGGCACGGTGCCAAATAACGGCACGGTGCCAAATTACGGCACGGTGCCAAATAACGGCACGGTGCCAAATTACGGCACGGTGCCAAATAACGGCACGGTGCCAAATAACGGCACGGTGCCAAATTACGGCACGGTGCCAAATTACGGCACGGTGCCAAATAACGGCACGGTGCCAAATAAGGCACGGTGCCAAATAACGGCACGGTGCCAAATTATGGCACGGTGCCAAATTACGGCACGGTGCCAAATAACGGCACGGTGCCAAATTACGGCACGGTGCCAAATTACGGCACGGTGCCAAATTACGGCACGGTGCCAAATTACGGCACGGTGCCAAATTACGGCACGGTGCCAAATAACGGCACGGTGCCAAATAACGGCACGGTGCCAAATAACGGCACGGTGCCAAATTACGGCACGGTGCCAAATAACGGCACGGTGCCAAATTACGGCACGGTGCCAAATAACGGCACGGTGCCAAATAACGGCACGGTGCCAAATTACGGCACGGTGCCAAATTACGGCACGGTGCCAAATAACGGCACGGTGCCAAATAACGGCACGGCACGGTGCCAAATTACGGCACGGTGCCAAATAACGGCACGGTGCCAAATTACGGCACGGTGCCAAATTACGGCACGGTGCCAAATAACGGCACGGTGCCAAATACGGCACGGTGCCAAATAACGGCACGGTGCCAAATTACGGCACGGTGCCAAATTACGGCACGGTGCCAAATTACGGCACGGTGCCAAATTACGGCACGGTGCCAAATAACGGCACGGTGCCAAATTACGGCACGGTGCCAAATTACGGCACGGTGCCAAATTACGGCACGGTGCCAAATTACGGCACGGTGCCACATTACGGCACGGTGCCAAATAACGGCACGGTGGCAAATACGGCACGGTGCCAAATTACGGCACGGTGCCAAATAACGGCACGGTGCCAAATAACGGCACGGTGCCAAATAACGGCACGGTGCCAAATACGGCACGGTGCCAAATAACGGCACGGTGCCAAATAACGGCACGGTGCCAAATTACGGCACGGTGCCAAATTACGGCACGGTGCCAAATTACGGCACGGTGCCAAATAACGGCACGGTGCCAAATTACGGTGCCAAATAACGGCACGGTGCCAAATTACGGCACGGTGCCAAATAACGGCACGGTGCCAAATAACGGCACGGTGCCAAATTACGGCACGGTGCCAAATTACGGCACGGTGCCGAATTACGGCACGGTGCCAAATTACGGCACGGTGCCAAATTACGGCACGGTACCAAATAACGGCACGGTGCCAAATAACGGCACGGTGCCAAATAACGGCACGGTGCCAAATAACGGCACGGTGCCAAATTACGGCACGGTGCCAAATTACGGCACGGTGCCAAATAACGGCACGGTGCCAAATTACGGCACGGTGCCAAATAACGGCACGGTGCCAAATAACGGCACGGTGCCAAATAACGGCACGGTGCCAAATAACGGCACGGTGCCAAATTACGGCACGGTGCCAAATAACGGCACGGTGCCAAATAACGGCACGGTGCCAAATAACGGCACGGTGCCAAATAACGGCACGGTGCCAAATTACGGCACGGTGCCAAATTACGGCACGGTGCCAAATAACGGCACGGTGCCAAATAACGGCACGGTGCCAAATTACGGCACGGTGCCAAATTACGGCACGGTGCCAAATAACGGCACGGTGCCAAATAACGGCACGGTGCCAAATTACGGCACGGTGCCAAATTACGGCACGGTGCCAAATAACGGCACGGTGCCAAATAACGGCATGGTGCCAAATACGGCACGGTGCCAAATAACGGCACGGTGCCAAATAACGGCACGGTGCCAAATTACGGCACGGTGCCAAATTACGGCACGGTTTCAAATTACGGCACGGTGCCAAATAACGGCACGGTGCCAAATAACGGCACGGTGCCAAATAACGGCACGGTGCCAAATAACGGCACGGTGCCAAATTACGGCACGGTGCCAAATTACGGCACGGTGCCAAATTACGGCACGGTGCCAAATAACGGCACGGTGCCAAATTACGGCACGGTGCCAAATTACGGCACGGTGCCAAATTACGGCACGGTGCCAAATAACGGCACGGTGCCAAATTACGGCACGGTGCCAAATTACGGCACGGTGCCAAATTACGGCACGGTGCCAAATAACGGCACGGTGCCAAATAACGGCACGGTGCCAAATTACGGCACGATGCCAAATTACGGCACGGTGCCAAATTACGGCACGGTGCCAAATTACGGCACGGTGCCAAATAACGGCACGGTGCCAAATAACGGCACGGTGCCAAATTACGGCACGGCACGGTGCCAAATAACGGCACGGTGCCAAATAACGGCACGGTGCCAAATTACGGCACGGTGCCAAATTACGGCACGGTGCCAAATAACGGCACGGTGCCAAATAACGGCACGGTGCCAAATAACGGCACGGTGCCAAATTACGGCACGGTGCCAAATAACGGCACGGTACCAAATAACGGCACGGTACCAAATAACGGCACGGTGCCAAATAACGGCACGGTGCCAAATAACGGCACGGTGCCAAATAACGGCACGGTGCCAAATTACGGCACGGTGCCAAATTACGGCACGGTACCAAATAACAGCACGGTGCCAAATAACGGCACGGTGCCAAATAACGGCACGGTGCCAAATTACGGCACGGTGCCAAATTACGGCACGGTGCCAAATTACGGCACGGTGCCAAATAACGGCACGGTGCCAAATTACGGCACGGCACGGTGCCAAATAACGGCACGGTGCCAAATAACGGCACGGTGCCAAATTACGGCACGGTGCCAAATTACGGCACGGCACGGTGCCAAATAACGGCACGGTGCCAAATTACGGCACGGTGCCAAATAACGGCACGTTGCCAAATTACGGCACGGTGCCAAATAACGGCACGGTGCCAAATAACGGCACGGTGCCAAATAACGGCACGGTGCCAAATTACGGCACGGTGCCAAATTACGGCACGGTGCCAAATAACGGCTCGGTGCCAAATTACGGCACGGTGCCAAATTACGGCACGGTGCCAAATAACGGCACGGTGCCAAATTACGGCACGGTGCCAAATAACGGCACGGTGCCAAATAACGGCACGGTGCCAAATAACGGCACGGTGCCAAATAACGGCACGGTGCCAAATAACGGCACGGTGGCAAATAACGGCACGGTGCCAAATTACGGCACGGTGCCAAATTACGGCACGGTGCCAAATTACGGCACGGTGCCAAATAACGGCACGGTGCCAAATTACGGCACGGTGCCAAATTACGGCACGGTGCCAAATTACGGCACGGTGCCAAATAACGGCACGGTGCCAAATTACGGCACGGTGCCAAATTACGGCACGGTGCCAAATAACGGCACGGTGCCAAATAACGGCACGGTGCCAAATTACGGCACGATGCCAAATTACGGCACGGTGCCAAATTACGGCACGGTGCCAAATTACGGCACGGTGCCAAATAACGGCACGGTGCCAAATAACGGCACGGTGCCAAATTACGGCACGGCACGGTGCCAAATAACGGCACGGTGCCAAATAACGGCACGGTGCCAAATTACGGCACGGTGCCAAATTACGGCACGGTGCCAAATAACGGCACGGTGCCAAATAACGGCACGGTGCCAAATAACGGCACGGTGCCAAATTACGGCACGGTGCCAAATAACGGCACGGTACCAAATAACGGCACGGTACCAAATAACGGCACGGTGCCAAATAACGGCACGGTGCCAAATAACGGCACGGTGCCAAATAACGGCACGGTGCCAAATTACGGCACGGTGCCAAATTACGGCACGGTACCAAATAACAGCACGGTGCCAAATAACGGCACGGTGCCAAATAACGGCACGGTGCCAAATTACGGCACGGTGCCAAATTACGGCACGGTGCCAAATTACGGCACGGTGCCAAATAACGGCACGGTGCCAAATTACGGCACGGCACGGTGCCAAATAACGGCACGGTGCCAAATAACGGCACGGTGCCAAATTACGGCACGGTGCCAAATTACGGCACGGCACGGTGCCAAATAACGGCACGGTGCCAAATTACGGCACGGTGCCAAATAACGGCACGTTGCCAAATTACGGCACGGTGCCAAATAACGGCACGGTGCCAAATAACGGCACGGTGCCAAATAACGGCACGGTGCCAAATTACGGCACGGTGCCAAATTACGGCACGGTGCCAAATAACGGCTCGGTGCCAAATTACGGCACGGTGCCAAATTACGGCACGGTGCCAAATAACGGCACGGTGCCAAATTACGGCACGGTGCCAAATAACGGCACGGTGCCAAATAACGGCACGGTGCCAAATAACGGCACGGTGCCAAATAACGGCACGGTGCCAAATAACGGCACGGTGCCAAATAACGGCACGGTGCCAAATTACGGCACGGTGCCAAATTACGGCACGGTGCCAAATAACGGCACGGTGCCAAATTACGGCACGGTGCCAAATTACGGCACGGTGCCAAATTACGGCACGGTGCCAAATAACGGCACGGTGCCAAATAACGGCACGGTGCCAAATTACGGCACGGTGCCAAATTACGGCACGGTGCCAAATAACGGCACGGTGCCAAATTACGGCACGGTGCCAAATAACGGCACGGTGCCAAATAACGGCACGGTGCCAAATTACGGCACGGTGCCAAATAACGGCACGGTGCCAAATAACGGCACGGTGCCAAATTACGGCACGGTGCCAAATTACGGCACGGTGCCAAATTACGGCACGGTGCCAAATAACGGCACGGTGCCAAATAACGGCACGGTGCCAAATTACGGCACGGTGCCAAATAACGGCACGGTGCCAAATTACGGCACGGTGCCAAATTACGGCACGGTGCCAAATAACGGCACGGTGCCAAATTACGGCACGGTGCCAAATAACGGCACGGTGCCAAATAACGGCACGGTGCCAAATAACGGCACGGTGCCAAATAACGGCACGGTGCCAAATAACGGCACGGTGCCAAATAACGGCACGGTGCCAAATTACGGCACGGTGCCAAATAACGGCACGGTGCCAAATTACGGCACGGTGCCAAATAACGGCTCGGTGCCAAATAACGGCACGGTGCCAAATTACGGCACGGTGCCAAATTACGGCACGGTGCCAAATTACGGCACGGTGCCAAATAACGGCACGGTGCCAAATAACGGCACGGTGCCAAATTACGGCACGGTGCCAAATTACGGCACGGTGCCAAATTACGGCACGGTGCCAAATAACGGCACGGTGCCAAATAACGGCACGGTGCCAAATTACGGCACGGTGCCAAATAACGGCACGGTGCCAAATAACGGCACGGTGCCAAATAACGGCACGGTGCCAAATAACGGCACGGTGCCAAATTACGGCACGGTGCCAAATTACGGCGCGGTGCCAAATAACGGCACGGTGCCAAATTACGGCACGGTGCCAAATAACGGCACGGTGCCAAATTACGGCACGGTGCCAAATTACGGCACGGTGCCAAATAACGGCACGGTGCCAAATAACGGCACGGTGCCAAATAACGGCACGGTGCCAAATTACGGCACGGTGCCAAATTACGGCACGGCACGGTGCCAAATAACGGCACGGTGCCAAATAACGGCACGGTGCCAAATAACGGCACGGTGCCAAATTACGGCACGGTGCCAAATTACGGCACGGTGCCAAATTACGGCACGGTGCCAAATAACGGCACGGTGCCAAATAACGGCACGGTGCCAAATTACGGCACGGTGCCAAATTACGGCACGGTGCCAAATTACGGCACGGTGCCAAATAACGGCACGGTGCCAAATAACGGCACGGTGCCAAATTACGGCACGGTGCCAAATAACGGCACGGTGCCAAATAACGGCACGGTGCCAAATAACGGCACGGTGCCAAATAACGGCACGGTGCCAAATTACGGCACGGTGCCAAATTACGGCACGGTGCCAAATAACGGCACGGTGCCAAATTACGGCACGGTGCCAAATAACGGCACGGTGCCAAATTACGGCACGGTGCCAAATTACGGCACGGTGCCAAATAACGGCACGGTGCCAAATAACGGCACGGTGCCAAATAACGGCACGGTGCCAAATTACGGCACGGTGCCAAATTACGGCACGGCACGGTGCCAAATAACGGCACGGTGCCAAATAACGGCACGGTGCCAAATAACGGCACGGTGCCAAATTACGGCACGGTGCCAAATTACGGCACGGTGCCAAATTACGGCACGGTGCCAAATAACGGCACGGTGCCAAATAACGGCACGGTGCCAAATTACGGCACGGTGCCAAATTACGGCACGGTGCCAAATTACGGCACGGTGCCAAATAACGGCACGGTGCCAAATAACGGCACGGTGCCAAATTACGGCACGGTGCCAAATAACGGCACGGTGCCAAATAACGGCACGGTGCCAAATAACGGCAAGGTGCCAAATAACGGCACGGTGCCAAATAACGGCACGGTGCCAAATTACGGCACGGTGCCAAATAACGGCACGGTGCCAAATTACGGCACGGTGCCAAATAACGGCACGGTGCCAAATAACGGCACGGTGCCAAATAACGGCACGGTGCCAAATAACGGCACGGTGCCAAAATACGGCACGGTGCCAAATAACGGCACGGTGCCAAATTACGGCACGGTGCCAAATTACGGCACGGTGCCAAATAACGGCACGGTGCCAAATTACGGCACGGTGCCAAATAACGGCACGGTGCCAAATAACGGCACGGTGCCAAATAACGGCACGGTGCCAAATTACGGCACGGTGCCAAATTACGGCACGGTGCCAAATTACGGCACGGTGCCAAATTACGGCACGGTGCCAAATAACGGCACGGTGCCAAATTACGGCACGGTGCCAAATTACGGCACGGTGCCAAATTACGGCACGGTGCCAAATAACGGCACGGTGCCAAATTACGGCACGGTACCAAATAACGGCACGGTGCCAAATAACGGCACGGTGCCAAATAACGGCACGGTGCCAAATTACGGCACGGTGCCAAATTACGGCACGGTGCCAAATTACGGCACGGTGCCAAATAACGGCACGGTGCCAAATAACGGCACGGTGCCAAATAACGGCACGGTGCCAAATTACGGCACGGCACGGTGCCAAATAACGGCACGGCACGGTGCCAAATAACGGCACGGTGCCAAATTACGGCACGGTGCCAAATAACGGCACGGTGCCAAATAACGGCACGGTGCCAAATTACGGCACGGTGCCAAATAACGGCACGGTGCCAAATAACGGCACGGTGCCAAATAACGGCACGGTGCCAAATTACGGCACGGTGCCAAATTACGGCACGGTGCCAAATTACGGCACGGTGCCAAATTACGGCACGGTGCCAAATTACGGCACGGTGCCAAATAACGGCACGGTGCCAAATTACGGCACGGTGCCAAATTACGGCACGGCACGGTGCCAAATAACGGCACGGTGCCAAATTACGGCACGGTGCCAAATTACGGCACGGTGCCAAATAACGGCACGGTGCCAAATAACGGCACGGTGCCAAATTACGGCACGGTGCCAAATTACGGCACGGTGCCAAATTACGGCACGGTGCCAAATTACGGCACGGTGCCAAATAACGGCAAGGTGCCAAATAACGGCACGGTGCCAAATTACGGCACGGTACCAAATTACGGCACGGTGCCAAATAACGGCACGGTGCCAAATAACGGCACGGTGCCAAATTACGGCACGGTGCCAAATTACGGCACGGTGCCAAATTACGGCACGGTGCCAAATAACGGCACGGTGCCAAATAACGGCACGGTGCCAAATAACGGCACGATGCCAAATTACGGCACGGTGCCAAATTACGGCACGGTGCCAAATTACGGCACGGTGCCAAATTACGGCACGGTGCCAAATTACGGCACGGCACGGTGCCAAATAACGGCACGGTTTACGGCACGGTGCCAAATTACGGCACGGTGCCAAATAACGGCACGGTGCCAAATTACGGCACGGTGCCAAATAACGGCACGGTGCCAAATAACGGCACGGTGCCAAATAACGGCACGGTGCCAAATTACGGCACGGTGCCAAATTACGGCACGGTGCCAAATTACGGCACGGTGCCAAATTACGGCACGGTGCCAAATTACGGCACGGTGCCAAATAACGGCACGGTGCCAAATTACGGCACGGTGCCAAATTACGGCACGGTGCCAAATTACGGCACGGTGCCAAATTACGGCACGGTGCCAAATTACGGCACGGTGCCAAATAACGGCACGGTGCCAAATTACGGCACGGTACCAAATAACGGCACGGTGCCAAATAACGGCACGGTGCCAAATAACGGCACGGTGCCAAATTACGGCACGGTGCCAAATTACGGCACGGTGCCAAATTACGGCACGGTGCCAAATAACGGCACGGTGCCAAATAACGGCACGGTGCCAAATAACGGCACGGTGCCAAATTACGGCACGGCACGGTGCCAAATAACGGCACGGCACGGTGCCAAATAACGGCACGGTGCCAAATTACGGCACGGTGCCAAATAACGGCACGGTGCCAAATAACGGCACGGTGCCAAATTACGGCACGGTGCCAAATAACGGCACGGTGCCAAATAACGGCACGGTGCCAAATAACGGCACGGTGCCAAATTACGGCACGGTGCCAAATTACGGCACGGTGCCAAATTACGGCACGGTGCCAAATTACGGCACGGTGCCAAATAACGGCACGGTGCCAAATTACGGCACGGTGCCAAATTACGGCACGGCACGGTGCCAAATAACGGCACGGTGCCAAATTACGGCACGGTGCCAAATAACGGCACGGTGCCAAATTACGGCACGGTGCCAAATAACGGCACGGTGCCAAATAACGGCACGGTGCCAAATAACGGCACGGTGCCAAATTACGGCACGGTGCCAAATTACGGCACGGTGCCAAATTACGGCACGGTGCCAAATTACGGCACGGTGCCAAATTACGGCACGGTGCCAAATAACGGCACGGTGCCAAATAACGGCACGGTGCCAAATTACGGCACGGTGCCAAATTACGGCACGGTGCCAAATTACGGCACGGTGCCAAATTACGGCAAGGTGCCAAATAACGGCACGGTGCCAAATTACGGCACGGTACCAAATTACGGCACGGTGCCAAATAACGGCACGGTGCCAAATAACGGCACGGTGCCAAATTACGGCACGGTGCCAAATTACGGCACGGTGCCAAATTACGGCACGGTGCCAAATAACGGCACGGTGCCAAATAACGGCACGGTGCCAAATTACGGCACGGTGCCAAATTACGGCACGGTGCCAAATTACGGCAAGGTGCCAAATAACGGCACGGTGCCAAATTACGGCACGGTACCAAATTACGGCACGGTGCCAAATAACGGCACGGTGCCAAATAACGGCACGGTGCCAAATTACGGCACGGTGCCAAATTACGGCACGGTGCCAAATTACGGCACGGTGCCAAATTACGGCAAGGTGCCAAATAACGGCACGGTGCCAAATAACGGCACGGTGCCAAATAACGGCACGGTGCCAAATAACGGCACGGTGCCAAATAACGGCACGGTGCCAAATAACGGCACGGTGCCAAATTACGGCACGGTGCCAAATAACGGCACGGTGCCAAATTACGGCACGGTGCCAAATAACGGCTCGGTGCCAAATAACGGCACGGTGCCAAATTACGGCACGGTGCCAAATTACGGCACGGTGCCAAATTACGGCACGGTGCCAAATAACGGCACGGTGCCAAATAACGGCACGGTGCCAAATTACGGCACGGTGCCAAATTACGGCACGGTGCCAAATTACGGCACGGTGCCAAATAACGGCACGGTGCCAAATAACGGCACGGTGCCAAATTACGGCACGGTGCCAAATAACGGCACGGTGCCAAATAACGGCACGGTGCCAAATAACGGCACGGTGCCAAATAACGGCACGGTGCCAAATTACGGCACGGTGCCAAATTACGGCGCGGTGCCAAATAACGGCACGGTGCCAAATTACGGCACGGTGCCAAATAACGGCACGGTGCCAAATTACGGCACGGTGCCAAATTACGGCACGGTGCCAAATAACGGCACGGTGCCAAATAACGGCACGGTGCCAAATAACGGCACGGTGCCAAATTACGGCACGGTGCCAAATTACGGCACGGCACGGTGCCAAATAACGGCACGGTGCCAAATAACGGCACGGTGCCAAATAACGGCACGGTGCCAAATTACGGCACGGTGCCAAATTACGGCACGGTGCCAAATTACGGCACGGTGCCAAATAACGGCACGGTGCCAAATAACGGCACGGTGCCAAATTACGGCACGGTGCCAAATTACGGCACGGTGCCAAATTACGGCACGGTGCCAAATAACGGCACGGTGCCAAATAACGGCACGGTGCCAAATTACGGCACGGTGCCAAATAACGGCACGGTGCCAAATAACGGCACGGTGCCAAATAACGGCACGGTGCCAAATAACGGCACGGTGCCAAATTACGGCACGGTGCCAAATTACGGCACGGTGCCAAATAACGGCACGGTGCCAAATTACGGCACGGTGCCAAATAACGGCACGGTGCCAAATTACGGCACGGTGCCAAATTACGGCACGGTGCCAAATAACGGCACGGTGCCAAATAACGGCACGGTGCCAAATAACGGCACGGTGCCAAATTACGGCACGGTGCCAAATTACGGCACGGCACGGTGCCAAATAACGGCACGGTGCCAAATAACGGCACGGTGCCAAATAACGGCACGGTGCCAAATTACGGCACGGTGCCAAATTACGGCACGGTGCCAAATTACGGCACGGTGCCAAATAACGGCACGGTGCCAAATAACGGCACGGTGCCAAATTACGGCACGGTGCCAAATAACGGCACGGTGCCAAATAACGGCACGGTGCCAAATTACGGCACGGTGCCAAATTACGGCACGGTGCCAAATTACGGCACGGTGCCAAATAACGGCACGGTGCCAAATAACGGCACGGTGCCAAATTACGGCACGGTGCCAAATAACGGCACGGTGCCAAATAACGGCACGGTGCCAAATAACGGCAAGGTGCCAAATAACGGCACGGTGCCAAATAACGGCACGGTGCCAAATTACGGCACGGTGCCAAATAACGGCACGGTGCCAAATTACGGCACGGTGCCAAATAACGGCACGGTGCCAAATAACGGCACGGTGCCAAATAACGGCACGGTGCCAAATAACGGCACGGTGCCAAAATACGGCACGGTGCCAAATAACGGCACGGTGCCAAATTACGGCACGGTGCCAAATTACGGCACGGTGCCAAATAACGGCACGGTGCCAAATTACGGCACGGTGCCAAATAACGGCACGGTGCCAAATAACGGCACGGTGCCAAATAACGGCACGGTGCCAAATTACGGCACGGTGCCAAATTACGGCACGGTGCCAAATTACGGCACGGTGCCAAATTACGGCACGGTGCCAAATAACGGCACGGTGCCAAATTACGGCACGGTGCCAAATTACGGCACGGTGCCAAATTACGGCACGGTGCCAAATAACGGCACGGTGCCAAATTACGGCACGGTACCAAATAACGGCACGGTGCCAAATAACGGCACGGTGCCAAATAACGGCACGGTGCCAAATTACGGCACGGTGCCAAATTACGGCACGGTGCCAAATTACGGCACGGTGCCAAATAACGGCACGGTGCCAAATAACGGCACGGTGCCAAATAACGGCACGGTGCCAAATTACGGCACGGCACGGTGCCAAATAACGGCACGGCACGGTGCCAAATAACGGCACGGTGCCAAATTACGGCACGGTGCCAAATAACGGCACGGTGCCAAATAACGGCACGGTGCCAAATTACGGCACGGTGCCAAATAACGGCACGGTGCCAAATAACGGCACGGTGCCAAATAACGGCACGGTGCCAAATTACGGCACGGTGCCAAATTACGGCACGGTGCCAAATTACGGCACGGTGCCAAATTACGGCACGGTGCCAAATTACGGCACGGTGCCAAATAACGGCACGGTGCCAAATTACGGCACGGTGCCAAATTACGGCACGGCACGGTGCCAAATAACGGCACGGTGCCAAATTACGGCACGGTGCCAAATTACGGCACGGTGCCAAATAACGGCACGGTGCCAAATAACGGCACGGTGCCAAATTACGGCACGGTGCCAAATTACGGCACGGTGCCAAATTACGGCACGGTGCCAAATTACGGCACGGTGCCAAATAACGGCAAGGTGCCAAATAACGGCACGGTGCCAAATTACGGCACGGTACCAAATTACGGCACGGTGCCAAATAACGGCACGGTGCCAAATAACGGCACGGTGCCAAATTACGGCACGGTGCCAAATTACGGCACGGTGCCAAATTACGGCACGGTGCCAAATAACGGCACGGTGCCAAATAACGGCACGGTGCCAAATAACGGCACGATGCCAAATTACGGCACGGTGCCAAATTACGGCACGGTGCCAAATTACGGCACGGTGCCAAATTACGGCACGGTGCCAAATTACGGCACGGCACGGTGCCAAATAACGGCACGGTTTACGGCACGGTGCCAAATTACGGCACGGTGCCAAATAACGGCACGGTGCCAAATTACGGCACGGTGCCAAATAACGGCACGGTGCCAAATAACGGCACGGTGCCAAATAACGGCACGGTGCCAAATTACGGCACGGTGCCAAATTACGGCACGGTGCCAAATTACGGCACGGTGCCAAATTACGGCACGGTGCCAAATTACGGCACGGTGCCAAATAACGGCACGGTGCCAAATTACGGCACGGTGCCAAATTACGGCACGGTGCCAAATTACGGCACGGTGCCAAATTACGGCACGGTGCCAAATTACGGCACGGTGCCAAATAACGGCACGGTGCCAAATTACGGCACGGTACCAAATAACGGCACGGTGCCAAATAACGGCACGGTGCCAAATAACGGCACGGTGCCAAATTACGGCACGGTGCCAAATTACGGCACGGTGCCAAATTACGGCACGGTGCCAAATAACGGCACGGTGCCAAATAACGGCACGGTGCCAAATAACGGCACGGTGCCAAATTACGGCACGGCACGGTGCCAAATAACGGCACGGCACGGTGCCAAATAACGGCACGGTGCCAAATTACGGCACGGTGCCAAATAACGGCACGGTGCCAAATAACGGCACGGTGCCAAATTACGGCACGGTGCCAAATAACGGCACGGTGCCAAATAACGGCACGGTGCCAAATAACGGCACGGTGCCAAATTACGGCACGGTGCCAAATTACGGCACGGTGCCAAATTACGGCACGGTGCCAAATTACGGCACGGTGCCAAATAACGGCACGGTGCCAAATTACGGCACGGTGCCAAATTACGGCACGGCACGGTGCCAAATAACGGCACGGTGCCAAATTACGGCACGGTGCCAAATAACGGCACGGTGCCAAATTACGGCACGGTGCCAAATAACGGCACGGTGCCAAATAACGGCACGGTGCCAAATAACGGCACGGTGCCAAATTACGGCACGGTGCCAAATTACGGCACGGTGCCAAATTACGGCACGGTGCCAAATTACGGCACGGTGCCAAATTACGGCACGGTGCCAAATAACGGCACGGTGCCAAATAACGGCACGGTGCCAAATTACGGCACGGTGCCAAATTACGGCACGGTGCCAAATTACGGCACGGTGCCAAATTACGGCAAGGTGCCAAATAACGGCACGGTGCCAAATTACGGCACGGTACCAAATTACGGCACGGTGCCAAATAACGGCACGGTGCCAAATAACGGCACGGTGCCAAATTACGGCACGGTGCCAAATTACGGCACGGTGCCAAATTACGGCACGGTGCCAAATAACGGCACGGTGCCAAATAACGGCACGGTGCCAAATTACGGCACGGTGCCAAATTACGGCACGGTGCCAAATAACGGCACGGTGCCAAATTACGGCACGGTGCCAAATAACGGCACGGTGCCAAATAACGGCACGGTGCCAAATTACGGCACGGTGCCAAATAACGGCACGGTGCCAAATAACGGCACGGTGCCAAATTACGGCACGGTGCCAAATTACGGCACGGTGCCAAATTACGGCACGGTGCCAAATAACGGCACGGTGCCAAATAACGGCACGGTGCCAAATTACGGCACGGTGCCAAATAACGGCACGGTGCCAAATTACGGCACGGTGCCAAATTACGGCACGGTGCCAAATAACGGCACGGTGCCAAATTACGGCACGGTGCCAAATAACGGCACGGTGCCAAATAACGGCACGGTGCCAAATAACGGCACGGTGCCAAATTACGGCACGGTGCCAAATTACGGCACGGTGCCAAATAACGGCACGGTGCCAAATTACGGCACGGTGCCAAATAACGGCACGGTGCCAAATTACGGCACGGTGCCAAATAACGGCACGGTGCCAAATTACGGCACGGTGCCAAATTACGGCACGGTGCCAAATTACGGCGCGGTGCCAAATTACGGCACGGTGCCAAATAACGGCACGGTGCCAAATTACGGCACGGTACCAAATAACGGCACGGTGCCAAATAACGGCACGGTGCCAAATTACGGCACGGTGCCAAATAACGGCACGGTGCCAAATTACGGCACGGTGCCAAATTACGGCACGGTGCCAAATTACGGGACGGTGCCAAATTACGGCACGGTGCCAAATTACGGCACGGTGCCAAATAACGGCACGGTGCCAAATAACGGCACGGTGCCAAATTACGGCACGGTGCCAAATTACGGCACGGTGCCAAATTACGGCACGGTGCCAAATAACGGCACGGTGCCAAATAACGGCACGGTGCCAAATAACGGCACGATGCCAAATTACGGCACGGTGCCAAATTACGGCACGGTGCCAAATTACGGCACGGTGCCAAATAACGGCACGGTGCCAAATAACGGCACGGTGCCAAATAACGGCACGGTGCCAAATTACGGCACGGTGCCAAATTACGGCACGGCACGGTGCCAAATAACGGCACGGTGCCAAATTAAGGCACGGTGCCAAATTACGGCACGGTGCCAAATAACGGCACGGTGCCAAATAACGGCACGGTGCCAAATAACGGCACGGTGCCAAATAACGGCACGGTGCCAAATAACGGCACGGTGCCAAATTACGGCACGGTGCCAAATTACGGCACGGTGCCAAATAACGGCACGGTGCCAAATTACGGCACGGTGCCAAATTACGGCACGGTGCCAAATTACGGCACGGTGCCAAATAACGGCACGGTGCCAAATAACGGCACGGTGCCAAATTACGGCACGGCACGGTGCCAAATAACGGCACGGTGCCAAATAACGGCACGGTGCCAAATAACGGCACGGTGCCAAATTACGGCACGGTGCCAAATTACGGCACGGCACGGTGCCAAATAACGGCACGGTGCCAAATTACGGCACGGTGCCAAATAACGGCACGGTGCCAAATAACGGCACGGTGCCAAATTACGGCACGGTGTGAAATAACGGCACGGTGCCAAATAACGGCACGGTGCCAAATAACGGCACGGTGTCAAATTACGGCACGGTGCCAAATTACGGCACGGTGCCAAATTACGGCACGGTGCCAAATTACGGCACGGTGCCAAATAACGGCACGGTGCCAAATTACGGCACGGTGCCAAATTACGGCACGGTGCCAAATTACGGCACGGTGCCAAATTACGGCACGGTGCCAAATTACGGCACGGTGCCAAATAACGGCACGGTGCCAAATTACGGCACGGTACCAAATAACGGCACGGTGCCAAATAACGGCACGGTGCCAAATAACGGCACGGTACCAAATTACGGCACGGGGCCAAATTACGGCACGGTGCCAAATTACGGCACGGTGCCAAATAACGGCACGGTGCCAAATAACGGCACGGTGCAAATTACGGCACGGTGCCAAATTACGGCACGGTGCCAAATTACGGCACGGTGCCAAATAACGGCACGGTGCCAAATAACGGCACGGTGCCAAATTACGGCACGGTGCCAAATAACGGCATGGTGCCAAATAACGGCACGGTGCCAAATAACGGCACGGTGCCAAATTACGGCACGGTGCCAAATTACGGCACGGTGCCAAATTACGGCACGGTGCCAAATTACGGCACGGTACCAAATTACGGCACGGTGCCAAATAACGGCACGGTGCCAAATAACGGCACGGTGCCAAATTACGCACGGTGCCAAATAACGGCACGGTGCCAAATAACGGCACGGTGCCAAATTACGGCACGGTACCAAATAACGGCACGGTGCCAAATAACGGCACGGTGCCAAATAACGGCACGGTGCAAATTACGGCACGGTGCCAAATTACGGCACGGTGCCAAATTACGGCACGGTGCCAAATAACGGCACGGTGCCAAATAACGGCACGGTGCCAAATTACGGCACGGTGCCAAATAACGGCACGGTGCCAAATAACGGCACGGTGCCAAATTACGGCACGGTGCCAAATAACTACGGCACGGTGCCAAATTACGGCACGGTGCCAAATAACGGCACGGTGCCAAATAACGGCACGGTGCCAAATAACGGCACGGTGCCAAATAACGGCACGGTGCCAAATAACGGCACGGTGCCAAATAACGGCACGGTGCCAAATAACGGCACGGTGCCAAATTACGGCACGGTGCCAAATAACTACGGCACGGTGCCAAATAACGGCACGGTGCCAAATTACGGCACGGTGCCAAATAACGGCACGGTGCCAAATAACGGCACGGTGCCAAATAACGGCACGGTGCCAAATTACGGCACGGTGCCAAATAACGGCCGGTTCGTACCGGCTCGTGCCGGCTGATGCCGGATCATGCCGGTTCGTCCGGCTCGTGCCATGATCCGGCATCAGGCGGCATGATCCGGCATCAGCCCCGGCTATCATTTTAAATAGCCAGGCCTACATTCTACATGTATACATTCTACATACCTGCATGCATACATAAATACATACATGCATACATTTTACAGGTTTACATGTATTGGCATTTTCTTTAAACATTTGCAAAATTGGTTTGCCAGTCAACGTGTGACGTGCGGGGCCCTGTTAGAAAGATAAAAAGGTGTGCAAGTTAGGGTTTTCAATTATTTAAAACACTCAAAATAATCAATGAAAAAAATTTAAAAAAATAGTTTTTTCAAATCTTTTTTTTGGGTTGCTTTCGTGAGTATTTGTCTACTTGTTTGATTGTCAGTGTCAAGTTTTGTAATTTTATTTTGACACACTTCCACTCATCCGATTGACTAACTTCGCACACATTCGTAACTTGGATGAGAATACAATGTTTTAACTACTTACCCGGCCCTTACACGCGACTATAAAGTCTGTCAGTAGCACAGACTTCAAATGTCAAATTACTGACAACGAATTAAAATACATTTAGCGAACTGGCAGTCAGTGCATTTACACGAGACTGTGTCAGCGACTGTGTCAGCTCTATAGACGCGTGTAAGGGCCGGGTAAGTCCTTGTAAGGATAAGGGAAGGTTCTGTAAGGAGAAACTGATTATCGTTTTCTTCAAATTTTCCGGGAAAAATCTCGTCTGGGGGTTTTTGGGGTCGCTGTTTCCGATTCTAACGTTAAGAAGTCGGTAGAGATAACGGAAGGTGCCGTTTAGATAACCTTTTTCTCAAATTTTCAGAAAAAAAATCTCATCTGAGGTTTTTGAGGTTGCTGACTCCGATTCTTTAGTTAAAAAAACCGTCTCCATGGCGAGGATATGTACTTGAATACTAAAAAGTAGATATTGTGGCTTTGTATCATAAATAAAAGCGAGATAAATATTTATTTGATTTAATTTAACTTTATTTTTTATGCTTTTATCTCGCTTTTATTTCTGATACACAACGCCTCATTCAACAACAGTAACCATTTAAATATCTTATTTGTATCAGTTGTAGTTGTGTTTTTGTGCACATTTTTTATTTCGCAACGGACTCTAAAAAACAATAATTAAACGCAAAAAAAATTTAATGTTTTTTCTCTTTAACGATTTTGAAAATTTGAGTAACGATTTTTGGTATTAGCCCATTAAATTCAGACGCTGAAAAATTCTTTAATTTTTTATTTAAAACAGCCAAAAAAAAACCATCATGCAATTAATGACGGAATAAAAATCACATTTCTGGCTTTTATTTCATTTTAATTCTATCGCATTTATCAAAGTCTTCTACCCTAAAAAAACTGGTATATAGATGTAACGAAAAAACGGTTCAAGTCGTGAAACTCAAGGACTAGAAAAATGTGAAATAAAAGAGAACCGAATAATACGGAGTACATCTAAAACAATATGAAACCATTAGAAATTTCTACGTTTGAATAACACAACAGTTTTTCAGCAATTTTAAAAAAAGGAGGTTATTAAATGTAAATGGGGCGAAAAAAAAATCCTGATGGAATGAAGAGAAACTCATTTCCATGAAAGACGTTTTTTCCAATTCCAAATTAATTGTTTTCAATTCTCATAATTTAAGTTTCCCAACTTTAATCGATTTAACACAATAACTCATTTCAAAGTTCTATGGCAGTTTGTCTTGTTCCAGTCCACAACGGTCATAGTGGTTTCTTGAATGTGGTTTCATTGGACAAGTAATTCTAGTAAGGATATCATTTTACATTATGCCAAGAATATCCTGGACTGACGATGACGTTGAGACAGAATTCATTTCACTTTGGTTAATTCAGTTGACCAAATTTATATTTCAACATAAAAAGTTATGGCGCATCTGCAAATGTTTATAAATATTTGTGGTGGAGAACATTTTATGCTTTTAGAGTCATAGGAATATTTTGTGGATGAAATATTTATGAGCTGTCTTTTAAATTTCCTATTTATATTGTCGGATAATAAAAATTGCTTCAACCACTTTTATTAATTAATGAAATTCGCTTTACTAATCAAGGAAAAAAATGTAATTATTCTGTAATTGTACATATAATGGATTTGTTGACTTTTGAAAAAAAATTTATACATAGGTTGATTTCGAATCTATCTACAGTAGATATTCGGTATAGTGACCCCCCAGTATAGTGAATATTCGATATAGTGAACGACCAAATTTATTACATTGATAATTCTAAATAGTGAATTGCGGTAATTTCGAGTACTCGGTGTAGTGAACGGTTCAAAATTCTTGCTACAAAATGAGATAAAATGTCTGAAAGAGTGGGACAAATTTAGTTACTCTCGTATTGAAATATTTTTTCACCGTTATTTTTCCGGATCGCTGTCATTTGTTTTCCATACACGCATACACATTCTTAACGAAAACAACAGTTGGAAATATTTTTCAGGCATTGTTGAAAGTCGGTGATTGTGTTAATTATTAGTTATGGCACCTACGCAAAGAAAGCATTTATCGTTGGTTCAAAAATCTAAATTGATTGAAGAATTACAAAGTGGTCTAAGTGTAAAATCAATTGCTCAGAAGTATGGAGTGGCAAAGTCACCAGTATGTGCCATTATGAACCGAAGAAAGACAATTCTTGCCGCAATTAATAAATTAGGAGCTTCAGCGAGGAGAAGAACATTGAGAACCGGGGAGCTTCCTCAAATGGAGCGCAAACTTTACAACTGGATCTTGCGTCACCGTAGCAAAAATTTCTCTGTCAGTGGAGAAATGATCAAAAAAAAGGCAACCCTTCTTCAAGAAAAGATTAAGGAAAATCAGAACAGATTTTATGCTAGTGCAGGATGGCTGCAAAAATTTAAATCCCGGTGGGGCCTTCGTCTTCTAACAATTTCTGGGGAAAAATGCTGTCAATATTTTTCTAACATGGGCAAAGCAAAATGACGTAGAGTATGAACATATCTTGACCCTACAGAAATTAAGGCAGAAGGTTGCCGTTACTTGGGGCAGTCGTCAGATAACGCAAACAAAATTGACACAATTCTTCAAAACGCCTTAAATTTTTGTATGTAAATAAAAAAATCAATAGATGTGTAAATAAAATATCTATTAGGACACTTTTCTATATAATTCTATAAACAAAGTAACAACTCGATATAATGGAATGACTCCATATAGTGAACACCCTTGGTTTTATTCTGTGCACTATATCGAATAGCTACTGTATATTGAAATATTTAATAAAATTGTAACATTTGTTTATTCCAATATTACGTAAAACTGCGGAACATATTTCGATGAAATTTCGTACATATACTTGCAAAATAAAGGATAGAATACGTCATTTCGACTCAACCCTATCCTTACATATCTTTCACATAAACGTTAAACAAATTGGATTGTAGTTTTTAGTGTTGGATAAAGTGTCTCGCAGACAAGCATCTGGCATTAGAAACATAACAAAAGCTATAATTGCCAATCTGACGGACAGACGGACAGACGGACAGACAGACGGACAGACGGACGGACGGAAGGACGGACGGACGGAAGGACGGACAGGCAAAAATTTATTATTTTTATCATTCTAAACACACTGGTGTAATTCATTTTTGTGTGTGATAACGGGATCTTGGCGTTACAAACGGTAAGGCAAATCTAATATACCCTCACCATTCACCATACGGGTATAAAAATACCCCCACCTTGGTCTGTCGATTCCCTACCCTGCTATCTCCTAGATAGCTGAACGAAATTTGATCGGTTCTTCACAATTCAATAGTCCGTGCCTTAAACCATTTTCTTTCCTCCGTAAGTTTGCCTTAAACAGTTTTCTTTCCTCTATAAGTCTGTTCCCACCGCCCCATGTGACTCCACCCCTTCTATTTGCTCAACCCTTAAAGCGGGGGGTATTTTTTGGTATTATTTAAAACGTTTTTTTTTTGGACAGCCCTTTAGGAGCTTTTTAAGATTGCTCATAACGAATCTGGTTTCAAAATTTTGACCTTCGTACCCAAAGATTCTGTAGTTTCTCAAAAAAGTCAGTTTTGCACCTTTTTTTGATATTCCGTTTTTACTTTCGCATTCTGGGGCGCCTAAAACGCATTTTTTTCGTATTCTGGAGCTTTTAAAGCACGTTTTGCACGATTTTTGTGTTTTGGTGGGGAGTGATTCGCCAAAACTCTCGCTCCAAAAAATTTGCTTTCACCTAAAAAGTGTTTTTTATATGTTGATTTCAACGGTCCACAATTAACTCTAAATATGGAAATTACCCACTATAAAAAATACGCATCTCTTATTTTTCTACAGCATATCCGAAAATCATGCAAATTGGAGAATAACACCTGCTTGTAAGTCAAAAATATTTTCAAAGGTTCAAAATCGAACTAATATCCTGTGGGAGGTTAAAGATCTTTGAATATATTAAGAAAATTAAGCAAAAAACCAAAAAGGTATAATTACTGAAGAAGAGAAGCAAAAAAGGTATAATTAAATTTTCAAATCTTGCTGAGAAGCAAAAAAGGTATTTTCAAATATTCACAATACCTGCTTTTCACGAGTTATTTAAATTGATTTAATTATTGTTTTTCATACAAACTATACTTGCTAATTAGAATGCTCAGAAAACATGTAAGAAAGGTATCATATCACCGTTAAGTGGATAAAGCTGTGTTTTTTTCGTTTAAATAAAATCGCTTTAGTCGTTTGCGTGGAAAGGTACTTAACATATTTTCTTCCCTGCTTATCATTTTAGATTTTCGTAAACATTTTTTTCCAAATAAATTTTTCATATAAATGAATTTCCGATTTTCTTTATGAATTCGGTACCGTATAGAACTTCGAGGTGCACAAAAAATGGTTCAAAATTTATGTGATGAAAGATCTTCCTCGGTGTCGTGAAATATTGACAAATTATTACTAGTACAATTACACTAACAGCTTCCGTTGTCATCCAAGCGATATGGAATAAAAATTCACCAATAGAGAAAATTGCATAGGGGTTTTTCTATTTATCCCTTTGGCAAAAGATGACGATCCATTTCGATGATGGAAATGTCGGTGGTTGGGGACAATGCTGAGGATTTGGTAGGACGATGATAGGAAGAGCGGAAATTGAGATAGGCAAAAATCCGTCGGATGAATGAAAATCGGTATACGTTGGAAAATGGGCACTGCAATAAAATAAATCAAAACATTTAGCAAAGCCCCTATTTTGAGAGCTCCCCCAAAATTGAATTCGAATAGCCGGAATGAAGCGAAATCCATGTTAAGCGCTATGCTCGATGAACCGTAACATGTTCTTTTGTAAGCTTTTGACAATAAAAAGCTTCACACATTCCAGAAAGTTAAGAAAAGAACATATCACATACCGACTATTCGTATTTCCGAGAGAAGAGAAGAAAAAAAACACGAAAAATACGGCTCCACTTCCACTTATTGCTTAATATATTTCCCTGCATCTTTGTATGTACGAATATGCGAATAGATAATACAACATCAATTTTATTCCATGTGTGGTATTTCTTCCTTTGCCATGGCAAAAGGTTTATTGAACATTCCATTATACCATTATGTGTCCATATTCGAATAGTGGGACACATTGGACAAAGGATCGGTCATTTAGGGATGGTATTGCAAGGATCCAAGACAACAACGATGACGATGAGAACGACAACCATGATGACGATGGTATAAGTGATGAGAAGATCATGGAGAATGGCATTTTTTATCTACGCTTTTGTGTCCGTGATTGCCAACTAAAGCTGGAATAGTGTAACTTTAAATTATTATCCTTTTTATGATGCTCGAGCATTAAATTCGCTTTAACGACAAAAGTTTTTGAAAAATTTCTGCCATTCACTGTTAACAAAAGATGATATAAAAAATAAAGAAAATATTTATGACATAAAAAATTTCTTTGACTTTTCTTGTTAGGAATTTTTAGGGGTCAATTGATGCTTGGCACATGTGCTAGAAGGAAGACTTCTTTTTATTATCGTTAAAAGTGGGTCGGAGAGTCTCGGATTTGTTTGAAATTTTGCACAAAAGTAGAGTTTGATGTTGTAAAAATTGAAAAAAAATCGATCCAACGCTTTTCCGGTAAAATTGCAATTGAATTTTTCGTTATACTACTCTCAATAATATAGAATTTAAGAAAACTTTGTTGTCCGTCTGTCCGTCCGTCTGTCTGTCCGTCCGTCTGTCTTTCCATCTGTCTGTCCGTCTGTCTGTCTGTCCGTTCGTCTGTCCGTCTGTCTGTATTTCCGTTTTTCTGTCCGTACCCCTGTCTTTCCGTCTGTCTGTCCGTCTGTCTGTATTTTCGTCTGTCTATCCGTCTGTCTGTCCGTCTGTCTGTCTATCCGTCCGTCTGTCTTTCCATCTGTCTGTCCGTCTGTCTGTATTTCCGTCTGTCTGTCCGTCTGTCTGTCTTTCCGTCTGTCTGTCCGTCCGTCTGTCCGGCCGTCTGTCTGTCCGTCCGTCTGTCTCTCCGTCCGTCTGTCCGTCCGTCTGTCTGTCCGTCCGTCTGTCTTTCCATCCGTCTGTCTGTCTGTCCGTCCGTCTGTCCGTCCGTCTGTCTGTCCGTCCGTCTGTCTCTCCGTCCGTCTGTCCGTCCGTCTGTCTGTCCGTCCGTCTGTCTTTCCGTCTGTCTGTCCGTCTGTCTGTCTGTCTGTCTGTCCGTCTGTCTGTCTGTCTGTCCGTCTGTCTGTCTATCCGTGTGTCTGTCTTTCCATCTGTCTGTCCGTCTGTCTTTCCATCCGTCTGTCTGTCTGTCCGTCCGTCTGTCCGTCCGTCTGTCTATCCGTCCGTCTGTCCGTCTGTCTGTCTGTCCGTCCATCTGTCTGTCCATCCGTCAACACCATAACTTTCGAAAGGATTGGTTTAGAGACTTGAAATTTTGTATAGTTGCGGTTCCTGTAAATGACTCGGCTAAGTTCTTGAAGAGCATAATCGGCCCATTCCTTCTTGAAAACGGCGATTTTCTCGAAAACGTTGGGTCGCATTGAAAAATTGGTAAAATATGTTTAGAATATGATGTACATAATCGTTCCATACATCAAAATCCAGTTGGACCGTTCCTTCTTTCTCCCCCTTACAAATGGATTTTTCTCCGAAAAATTATTGTCTACCCTCGTATATAGTATTTGACGATTACTCACTGGCAATTACAGCTTTTTTCAGTTTTTTTTCAGCCGATTTTATTATGATTTTCCCAAAACCTCTCCAATTCTGAATATTCTTAAGCCAATCAAATGCTAAAATAATCAATCGTGAGATGCGTCCGGCAACCATATTTGATTGGTATTTTCCATGATTCACAAAAAAAAATGATGTTGACAAGATTTGGTCACCAAAACAGCTATACGAAGAAAAAAAATTGGAATTTATCGTCTAGTCATTAATTTCAAATATTGGCAAATTTTTGGATGGGGCATGTTGTTCAATTCACTCATAAATTTCAAACAGGAATATCATACTTTTTATATGTAGTCATATAAAACACCGTTTCGTTATCCTGTTTGTATCCTACGGGAAGCGAATATCCACCATTCTGTGGGCTAGGGGGCGGATTGGTTCGATTCAGTTGGATTTGATTTGGTTCACTTCGGGTTTTGTTAAGGGGTTTTAGTTGAGTTGGGTTGGTTTTCGGTTGAAAAACCCCTGATCGACCTCTCGACGATTGTTTGTGGGCGGGTGTGTTTGTTGGTCGGGAACGTAAAGAGACGGACGGACTCAAGTAGATGCTTATGCATAAGATGATGTATAATCGAATAATGTTGTACTACACATACACGTACAGATATTAAACAGACATCCCTTATGCTGGCGTTTTTCATGTGATGTTTTTTTTTTGTTCTTCTTTCATTTTCATTTCAGTTTTTTTTTATTCGAAATTTTTCATTCATTTCAATTCTGTAACGATGAATTTTTCATCGGAATGTAATTTCGATGGAATGGATTTTTGTCGAGTTGTGTGAACTCATGCAAATCATGTCGCGAATTATTAATGCGGAACATGTCGTGTTTGGTGTTTTTTGGGGTGACGAAAAGGGAGCAGGATAAGTTCTTCCTGATTGGTTCATGCTAACAATCTTTTATTTGATACTAAAACACTCTTTTTCGAATACAGACATTGTCGTATCTACAGTTATGTATATATTTTCACGATTGAAGATGATTCTGGTAAATTTTGTTACCCGATACGGTTGATAATAAATAAAAAGTGCCTTAGGTAATTCGTGTTTTCTTTTACGTTTTTCCGTTTTGCTCCCTCGTTTCAAAAACACACACCTTTGATTCGATTTATGGGATGCGCATTCCAGCATACGGTAATTTATTTTGATATAACGCTAATATTGTAAATTTCGTTCAATTTATTCAAATTTTATACCAAAGCCTTTTTTTGCAATTTTCAACAATTAAATTAAATATCAAATAAGTTACCAATTTTTGAGATTACCAAATTAGACAGAAGTTTGTTTGAAGCATTGAACATTTTGAAAAATTCGACATATTACAACAGTGTAAAAATATATTACAATGCATTACAATGGTATCGTCTGAATATTTCCGAAACATAACACGAGAAAATCAACAAAATAAATGTTTTTATTTCAGTTGCTTTAATTATCACAAACTTAAACTCAAAATGGCGATTTTTCCAAATTATTATCGGCTACTAAATCGAGTTAGCAGACTCTTTTTACTTGAAATTCGCGAGCTAACTGGATTTAATGGTCGCTAAAAATTTCGTGAAATTTAATATCTAATATTAGTAAAACTAGCTATTTTCTAGTTTCACTTATATATCTTTGATACTCTATCACTTGAAATTCTCTCTATTACTTTAGGTACTCTATCACTTGCAAAGGTCGCTTCGGATTCAAAAATCAGAATGCCTGCTTGTTGGGCAAGAGTAGAGTGTGGCCAACGGAAAACCATTTTCGAAATAAGCTGGAACCGTCTTATTTCGAAAATTTTGTTTAAAAAATCAACTTTGTTTTCAGTTTTTTTTTTAAATAATTACCTAGTTATATTTGAAACTTTTAAGCCACTGATCCAGCAAAACTGCCCAAATAGCATTTTAAGCAGCAATTATGGTGTTCATCCCCATATTTCGTCACCATGCAAATCGCGGCGATAAGCAATTTATGTCGCAAACACGTCGTTAGTTGTGCCAACGAGACGCGCAACGGCACCCATAGTGGGGAACACTTTTCAGCGGTTTGCGGCGCCGCAATTATAACGACAGGGACGTAATTAGTTGCCTCATGCGCGAGCGTCATCTGACGGCATTATATCACACAATTACACAAATCATCGAGCGGGTTTTCTTTCTCCCTCGAATGCTTGTTAGTAAACAGAGATGAACAAATAAAAACGTAAGCAGAAGACGAACGAGAAAAATCTAATGGCGACAAATTAATGGAAACTTTTGTGGAGTATTATTTTATAATGGACTTTTCTTCCAGTTGCATGTCGTGATTTTAATTGCCATTAAAATTTTTCGACAATATTGGATCTGAAATTTAAACAGATTTTAATGGGCCATCAAATTATTTTGTTTTTAATCAAAAATTTCTTTAATTTTATTTTATCGGTCAAATTTTTTTTTCTTTTGCAATGAAATTTTGATGCCAATAAAATTATGCTGTTTCAAAAATGTATGCTATCCACTTTTTATGCAATATCCTTCAGTCATTCGCCTGAAATCAGAAATTTAATTCTCGAAACGAAATCGTTTCCATCAAATGTCAGTGAGAAATATGGCGGCTGAAGGCATCAATTTTTTTTGGTGTTTCTCAGACGGGGAGCTTTAATGAAACTTTAGTGGCAGACTATTTCGACCCGAAAACCATCAAATGCTGCTCTATCGCTGCAGGAATTTTCATGAAGCGAATGTTGCCCCAAAGATGAACCGTGGGTCACCAATTTCCCCACTAAAGCAATTGTGGCTTTGCAGACGCATTATTAATCGGTGCGACGCGCTCGTCACTTCTTTCGCTTCTTTTACGCGGATGTGAATTATAGGTGTAAATTTTTAGCCCCGATTGCGTAAATTGCTGCATTTTAAAGCCGCAAAGAACAAATCTCATGTTCCCGTACTTTTCGATGCTATTTGGGTGTGCTTAAATGAATCGATTAAAACATTTTTCGTTCAAATATGTGATAATGACCAAAAAAAATTTAAAATTTTAAGGGAAAATTTTAAATATTCATCGGACAGTTTCACGATGGACACACTCTAGTTTTATAGAGTCATTCTTATCAAGAGGCTGTATTTATACGCGCACAATTGGAACGATTCCGTTCCAAAATATGGCATTGGTTCCCCCTCAGTATGTCTCCAGTAAAAACTAGAAATGGGTGCTACTTTTGTTGGAATATGTCCATTCTTCTCTCAGCTCTATATAGATAGTAATGATTCCACGAAAACTAGGACTAGTTCCAATATTTATGGAAGCATTTACTACAAAATGGTGTAACGAGTCCTATAATCGCTTTCCCATATTTTATAGGAACGTTTACTTTGCGGATTTTTTCCCGTGTAGTGCGACGACGGTACTAAATTCCAAACAAAAATCGTGAAAAAGCACTACGAAGGGGCTAAGGAATTCGAAAGGCCGATGATTAGCGTAACGTATTTTATGGACGTTGATTTTAAACTTGGCTTTTGGCTAAAGAGCCTAATCCATTCGTAGAATTCCAGGAGCAGAGTTTCTTTATAAAACACTTATGCAAATCTTTTCAGTATTTTGAGTTTCAAGTTCTCTTTAATGAAAAGCAAAGTTTTGATTTCTTGACGGTATCTAAACATTGAACCTTTTTCACAATTTCCATTGTGAGCAGAACATTTTATTAATTTTATTATTTCCTCCGAAATCTTTCCGATAAACAAGATGTCGCCAATAATGAAGCAATTCCAGTATTTCAATATTCGATGATTAGTTTCATTTTATTGATAAATATATTTCTTTATTCGAGAATAGACAAAACAATCATAAAACAATATCTCCTGAATTTATAGCGATTTTTTTGGACTATGTTGGACCGTGTTTATGTGTACACATATTTCTTGTATGTGTATTTCATAGTGCGAATAACTCGACATAAATTTTATTTATTTCCGGAAAAAATTCAGACTGAATAAAAAAAAAACATGAAAATAAACTACGAAACCAATTGGCAACGGAAAAAAGGAAGTAAGGAAATCCGAAGAACATCGCCATCGTCATAGTCGTAGACGGGGCCGCTTCTAATGAACATATGTGACAAATGATCCGTACGAGTGTAATTTGTTGGATTCCATCCAAGACTTCGATTAGAGATAAACTCAATAACAGCCATACGTAGCTACGTATGGAAAAAGCAATTTGTACCAATAAATGCTATGTGTGTATAAAAGGCAAAAATTATGTTGTAATTGAATTGCCTTTTCTTTATTACATCGCATCGGTCTCCACTTGCACGTACGTTAAATACTTTTATAGATTTTGGTTCTATATAGGATTAACGAATTAAATTCATTAAAGACTTGAAAATGAAAACAAGGGTGAATCTTGTAGAATGAAAATTCAAATTTTTCAAAATGGAGTTTTTTTTTCAAAACTTATATTTATCGTACCAAGGCTAATAGTCCAAAATTAATACTACTTTTATTTGTAAATAACATTGCAAAAATTTCGAGTCACCGGTGTTTTATTTTCTTGCATTAATGTTTCATCTGAATATCCATTGAAAATCCCTGAAAATTCAATTATTTATTGCTTTTGGTTTGGGCGAACAAAAGGATCAAAACCTTTTGTTTTTGAATACAATTTTACATATATTTGTGGTCTTGTCACCATTCGTGTATTTACATTTTGTTTCAAAGTTTATTATTTTACAACATTTGGGATTTCAGTCAGTTGTCATAAACAAAGGGCACATAATCAGAAATGATTTAACACAACATGAAAATAAAATGGCAAAAACATCGTAATAAATTCGTTACGATTAAAATTGTTAACATTTATGTTTTTGAAATTACGAGCTTTAACATTTAAATCAGGTTAGAAGTGTTTTTTTTTTTAAATATTCTAGAGCAGGGGTGACAAACTTTTCTTAGGTCGGTGGTCTACTAGAAAATTAAAAATTAAAATCTCTAGTGTCGACTTGGTGTAATATAATGGGCTTAGTGCGGGGAATGTGTGAATTAAATGGCAGAGACAGCAATAGGAAGTCAAGAAGCAGTACATTTGCTGATGGATATTTCTTATGGCAGCATTAAATTGCAGCCGGTGCAGAGCATTTCGCTGCACCTATTTGAAGATATCTCGACACGGGTAAGGGATATTAATTTACAATGAAAAGCAAAAATATACATAATTTTATTGTCTTTATTTTTCATTTGATTTTTTGTTCCAGATTAATGAAATTTTTAAAACGTGATTCTTATTACTTTGGTTGAGAAGTTGCTTCACGGGGATGAATGGAATTAATACAAATAGAGTTTACGATTATTCCAGCACAAAAAAAGTCTAACTCGAGATTTTTCAAGATATTTGTTTGTTCACAGCACCTCGAAATTTTTTCAAAAATCGGTTGCCACCATTTTGATTTTCAGGTTCCGCGTACCCCCTGGACCCAGCAGATGTATCCCTAGGGGTGCATGTATTCCTGGTTTGGAAACGCTGGCTTAGGGCATCATTTTACCCGGGGGAGCGAGATTTTGAAACATTTGTAAGTGAAAAAGTTGATTTTTCTTTGAAATTGAAGGGCTAGCAGCAAGAAAGGGGTAACTTCCTTTTTTCGACACTTTTGGGAAATTAAAAAAATCGTTTTAAATATTCAGTTTTCAATTTACGTAAAAAAAATTGTTTTTCCAACTTATGGTGTTTGACTTTAAGTTTAATTCAGACTAACGATTGCGATTGCGATTACGATTGAAGCACAGAACTATATAACATAGAACAACTGTCACCATACAAAGCTCTGCATGAAAAATGGTCCCAAAAGTATTTCCCTCTTTATCGTACTTGAACTTATCCACTGAACTGTTTAAGGTCGCGAAATTCAAATTTAGTTTGCCGCGAAATTCAAATTTCACAAGTTTGAGACTAACTTTAGGCGCAAACAAATAACTTTAGGCGCAAACAAATAACTTTAGGCGCCAACACCATTCCGAAAGTCTATTTTCCTTTGACAGCTCACGGTTTAAACGAGAGGACTATATTTATTTTCATACGGTTATCTTGCTCTTACTTGACTCGTTTTGATTCACTGAACTGTATTGAAATGGGACCATTTGAGACAGCAAATCGAGCGATCTAGTATATCTATGGATTGAAGCTTCTTGACCAATGAGAGCTAAGTGCTCGGTCTTTTGAAATGTCTGTGCCTGCCAAGATTTTCTTTTAGATTTTTTGTGGAAAAGAGATGTTGGCGCTAAATACGGATCATGCCTCAGGCGTCACTTTGCATTCCCACAGTCCTAAAAACCTGCAGTTTTTAAAGGTATTTTTTCGAAATTTTTGAAAAATTTGCAGTTTTTAAAAATTTGAAAAATAGCCAAATTCGGAAGAAGTAATTCAGGAAAAAATACTTTAAGAAAAGAAATAAAAATATAATAGGAACATATATTACGTCACATTTTTGGGGAAGGGGGTGGTGGTGGGCTGCGGTAGGGTGACGGCGATAATAAACTTTGAACAAAAAATCCAAAAACAGCATTGTCAAGTGGGGGAGTGGAGTTCGAAAGGACGATAATAACGTATTATATAGACAACCTCTTTCATCATTGCATTTTTTGCATTTTATGTATTTTAAATTTTAAAACTAATTGCGATATTAGTATGAAACTCAATTTCGCAGATTGAAATGAATTTTAAACGGATTTAGAAATTCAATTAAATTTTATATAACTATAAATCTTATTAAAAATCAATTAAATACTTTCGGAGAAGGATTAATATAATTTAAATTGTGGTGTTTTTTTAACTGTCCACACATGCGGAAAATATTTAATCCTTTTATGCGGCTATTGTTGCGTTAAGTGCTGATATTATCACTAAAATGAAAATTGATTTCTAAAGCATCGAAAGCAATTAAAATTAAATTATTATAATTACGAAATACTTGATTGAGTCTCTGACCAATTTATTGATTTTATGTTATGTCTAATGGAATTTTTTTTTAACAGAACGTAGAGTCAGGAATATCTAATGGTGTGGGAGGAATAAGCATATGAGAACATTTTACTTGAAAATTATTCATGGGATTTCCTTGTGTTTTGTTTTCTATTTTAAAGATTTTTTTTCGTGAGTGCTGTACAACAAAGACACATTCCATTTGACTACCACAATAAAAAGATGTTGGATTTTTTTTTGTGGACCATACAAAAGTCTAAAATAGGTAGTTTTCGTTCGTACAGATATTACTGAAAATATAGTAGTATAACAATAAATTTCAACAAATGGAAAATTTCTCAAAGCTTCAACACTTTCGGTTTTTCCTCGTTGTATGAACAGAAGGGTTATCGCTCGTTAGGAGAACAAACTACATTTCCGCACCATAAACCAGCCATAAAGTTTTCCTCATATTCCCTTAAGTCGTCATCGTTCCTCTTTCTAGCTCAATGGTCAGTTTTGTTGAGTTTTCTTGGTCCAATGCATGTTTACATGTTCGAAATCACCACTATTGGAATGTTTTTGCACTGAAAAAAACGAGCAAAACGTATGACTGTGTTCAATTTATACAAATATTTGAGGGAATACGTGAACTGGAGAAAATTTTCACTCGTGTTTGAAATGGAATCACTGGTAGGTTTAAATTGGGTTCAGGAAGTAAAAGTTTCGAGTTTTTTCTGTCTCAACTACGGAATATTTTTTGTTGATTTTATTGGCATTATTATGAGAAGTGAAGCTAATACAGAAGTTCAAGAAAGGCCGAACTTATTCAGTTATCACATTAATTTTAAACTGAACGTTAAAAAGGACTGTTTAAGAAACGGTTGGTAATTTTAATTTGAAAAGAATGCGAGCATATTTTTTTAAGTTAATCTGGGACATGATGAGCGGTGCTATAAAAAAATTGTCGGTTTGAAATTTTCTAATGGATTTTAAATTTATTTTCAATCTATCATATTTATACAATTAATATATATACAACGTTAGTGAATTTAGATGTAAAAGCCTTTTCAAAGCACATTTATTTAGAAACGGAAATTAAATTTCCCTTTGATGGTTCTAAATGGTTATAATTTCAATCGACTTTCAAATTGCATTAAATCAACAACCGGCAACTGAGGGTTTTTAAGCACATAAAATTATATTTGCCTGGAAAATATTCTTCTTACGAGTATTTTCAAACATTTCAATCTTATTTCCAAGAATAAACAAATAAAGAGATATCAGATATTGAAATCAGTCAATACAAATATCAAATTTTTAAAGCAATTCGACTTATTTCAAGTAAATGGTTTATTGAATTAGGTCGATATACACATAAGTGCACCCACTTATCAACCGTCACAAAGTTACATATTTCTAAGAGATTTTTGATACAATGTTCAGATAAATGATCTACGTGTGCAAAAATCATAACCGAATTGATGTAAAATCAACCGCAAGGGATTTCAAAGTCAGTGAATTTTCTGAGAAATGTAGAATGAAGGAAAATATTTAGTGGAATTATTTTATTTCAGTCTGTGGAATTGTTATACTAAATTGAGTTTTGGAATCTCGGATTTTGATTTCTTTCATTTAGCTTGAAGTATTTTATTTTCTTGGAAAAACACCATCTATAAAATAAGCATACAAAAATTTTTTTAGTGCTTCTGAATAAGTAAGTAATTTTATCTTTTTTGACTTATTAGAGTGATAATAATCTTTTATGAAAACGCATTTATTATCGAGATTTGTGAACAGGGTCGTGTCAAGTAAAAGCGGTGCCCAAAGTAAAACCTGCATTGCATCGCTCCTTTCATAAAAAAATCAATAAAAATGTTGTGTGCTCAGAAATTTCGAGAGACCGATCAGAGAGAATTTAAAAAAATGTGCATACATAGACAGAAATTATTAAAAAAATTGTGCCGCAGGCAAAATTGTAATTTAAAACACAACAAAAGCTACAATTGCCAATCGTCAAATCATACTAATCATACTAATATATAATAAAAATGAGTTGGTGTCTGTCTGTCTGTCTGTTCCTCTTTCACGCAAAAACGGCTGAACCGATTGACTTGAAATTTGGCATGAGTGTCTGTGGTAGTTCTGGTTCCACATAGCCATACGGAAAAGTATCGCGAGGAGTGGGGGGAGTAAGGGGAGGGGGTAAAGTCATCTAGAGACTTAGTTTTCCCTGTATGTTACTCTTTCGCGGGGAAACTACTGAACCGATTGGCCTGAAATTTGGCATAGATGTTCGTCGGGGGTCCAGCCCCAACATCGACTCATTAAAAAGTAGCCCGAAAGGTGGGGGAGTAAGGGGAGGGGGTAAATGGGTCTCGAAACTTAGCTCTTCCTCTATGTTATCCTTTCGCGGGGAAACTACCGAGCCGATTGGCCTGAAGTTTAGCTCCAACATAGACCATAAAAAAAAAAAAATTGAAAAAACTTAACCCGGCAACGACGGGTATGCAAGCTAGTACTCTATATATGAGGACAGACAACATTTTTATTTAAAAAAATCCATCTGTATGGGATATGGAAGAAGTAGTGGCACATGTTTTCCAAATTTCATGGATCGATTATGTAAAATCATTTTCTAAATACATTTGGTTTTAATAAATTTTTCGACACGTTGCACCGTTTTCGAGAAAATTGGAGAAAAGTGTTCCATTTGTATGGGGGCGGGGAAAAGGATTTTGATGCATGGCTAAGTTATGTAAAATTCTATTCAAACGCATTATACCTTAATAAATTATTCAATACGACTCACCGTTTTCGATAATATTGCAAAGAACTGTTTTGTTTGTTTGGAGGAGGGAAGAAGGAATGATTCGATTTCGCCAGTTCAAGAGCTATTTACTAGAAACGCAACTGTACAAAATTTCAAGCCTCTAGCTCAATCCTTTTGAAAGTTCTGGTGTTTATGGGCAGATGGACGGACGGACGGACAGATAAATAGATGGACGGACAGATAAATAGACGGACGGGACGTGCGAAAATCAAATTTTTTTGTTATATCAAATACCCAGGTATAGTTAATTTGTGTGTCCCACAAATGCGATTTTCCGACTCCTTCATGCCTTTTTCTACACTCTTCTCTTTTTTACAAATTTTCTACATTACGATTAGCCGGAGATTTCTCAAAATATCGCTCAAAATGCGTATTTCAAAAAAACTGATGCCCTCGGTAGGCGCCGTTATGCTAGAACTCATTCTCGATGTCTAGTCGATTCGTAAATGTAATTCGCGGATTTGGCGCCCACCGCAAACAACAATCAGATACGGTCCTGATTGTGAAGGTTAAGCATAAACCGTCAATGGGAGGTGGTATCTAATGTAATAAGGATTGACTTTAAATATTCTGCTGGTAAATTAAAGTGAAGCTAAAACAAGTTGCTAAAACATTAAATTCTATACTTTAAATCCTGTATCTAAAAAACTTTAAAGGTAAAATTTACTTGATTTTCTTTTTAGTTCTTCTGCGTCGTTCATTTTAAACAATACTAACCGGTATTGGTGTGAGGTTTTTAGTTCGAACTTTAGCAAATGTTTTCCAAATTTCACCGATATTCTATCTGAAATTGGATTTTCCTTCTTTTCATTCAATAAAGCATTATATATAAAAATAGTTATACGTACGAGTGAGTCGGAGTTCATGTATTTACAACTACACCCTCGACAGTGATCTTTCATTGTCGGTGAATTTCAATTTCCGCTTCGTGCTTAGTTCATCTTCTATTATCGAAGCAAAGGCATTGAGTGAAACCTCTATTGCAGGACTTGTTAGATTTATGTTTTCCTTTCCCTATGTTTAGGATCCAACATTTAATTCTAGAGGTTTTGCGAATAGTATCCACAAATCCAAATGAGTGTAAATATTGTGCATGGTATTGTGGGAGTAAAGTGGGGAGATCAGGGATAAGAGTAAACTAAAAGTCAAAGAATATAAACGAATTTTATTGCCTTTTTTTGGGAGTTTCAGGTTGTGTATGTGAGAAATAAAATCGATTTTAGTTAATTAAAAATGAAATATAATCAAATAAACAAAGCAATAGGTAACAATGAAATGGTTTTACGGTCAATTACGAGTGTGAATCAGAAGCTATTTATGACTCGGGACGATTTCGGACTGAAATTTCAGTAGCAGTGCAAAGTTGTTTTTTGGAAGTAGAAAAATAAATTCTTGGTCCTTTAGGGACCCAAATAGCATTTTAAGCAGCAAATATGATGTTTATCCCCATATTTCGTCACCATGCAGATCGCGGCGATAAGCAATTTATGTCGCAAATACGTCCTTAGTCGTGCGTATGAGACGCGCAACGACACACATAGTGGGGAACACTTTTCTGCGGTTTGCTACGTCGCAAATATAACGACAGGGACGTAATTAGTAGCCTCATGCGCGAGCGTCATCTGACGTGCATATCACACAATTACACAAATCATCGAGCGGGTTTTCTTTCTCCCTCGAATTCTTACTTAGCTTGGGTGAGTCAACAGAGATGAACAATAAAAACGTAAACAGAAACGAACAAGAAAAATCTAATGGCGATAAATTAATGGAAACTTTTTGTGGAGTATTATTTTATAATGGACTTTTCTTCCGATTGCATGTCGTGATTTTAATTGCCATTAAAATTTTTCGGCAATATTGGATCTGAAATTTAAACAAATTTTAATGGGCCATCAAATTATTTAGTTTTTAATGAAAAATTTCTTTAATTTTATTTTACCGGTCAAATTTATTTTTTCTTTTGCAATAAAATTTTGATGCCAATAAAATTGCGCTGTTTCAAAAATGTCTGCTATCCACTTTTTATGCAATATCCTTCAGTCATTCGCCTGAAATAAGAAATTTAATTCTCGAAACGTAATCGTTTTCATCAAACGTCAATGGGAAATATGGCGGCTGAAGGCATCAATTTTTTTTTGGTGTTTCTTAGACGGGGAGCTTTAATGAAACTTTAGTGGTAGCAGTTTCGTCACTTTTTCCATCACACGCTTCTTCAAAATTAAACTGACGTTCAGGCTCCACAGCCAATCACTATTTCGGCCCGAAAACCATCAAATGCTGCTCTATCGCCGCAGGATTTTCATGAAGCGAATGTTGCCCCAAAGATCGTGCTCGTCACTTCTTTCGCTTCTTTTACGCGGATGTGAATTATAGGTGTAAATTTTTAATCCCGATTGTGTAAATTTCTACTCTTTCAAGTCGCAAAGAACAAATCTCATGTTCCCGTACTTTTCGATGCTGTTTGGGGATAATAAAAAAGAGAACCGATGAAAAATTTGCAAAACATTCTTTTTTTTCGAAATTTGAAGGTATGTTTTAGTATTTTCTGATGCATTTTTAATTTTTTTTTAACAATTGTATAGAGAAGTTTTTACCGACTTTGAAAAATTGTATGGAGATGTAATTTTATTTAAAATAGTTAAAATTATTCGCTCCTTTTCCCTTAGAAAAGCTCTTGGCTTATCGACATTTTCGAATAACTTGAAATAAATACACAGAAAAATGTTTCTCGATCTTTTTGGCCAATTTACGTAATCATTGTGAGAAATTACGCGTTAAGAATTTTTTTTTAGTTTTTAAAGGTGTTTTTTCGATATTTATTTGGCACGTAGCGCCATCTTGTTGTAAAAACTTATCGTAGACGTCCATATCAAACCAACGAGCCATAAAAATCGGCAATAATCACCCTAATACCTTCATTTAGCTTGAATAATCACCCTAATACCTCTTTTCCTTGACGATTTATGCTTAGGGTGACCATATGTCCTGGAATAGTCGGAACAGTTCCGGATTTAGGCATATTGTCCCAGCGGAAACTAATTTTTGGTTCAGGATTAGTATTATATTTTTTAAACGCTAGAAAAAACAGTCACTAAATCTGTAAAAAAAAACTTTGAAAACCAAGTTTTCTAGTTTCATACACTATCACTAATATTTAAGGGTTTCAAGAGAAATGTTTCTTAAGATTGTATATTTTAATAAAAATACAAAATGTTTGGCGGTGCATTTGGTTTTCCAACTCAGCACAAATACTTTTATAATAACACAGATTTTGTGTTGAAAGTGTATAACATTTAATTTTTTTTTTGATACATTTTAGTCCTCGAATATATATATATATTACCTTGAGATATCCTTAGCGACTTTTTGACTTTAGAATTCTGCAACCCTGACATCCCCCAGACGAGATTTTCTTTCGAAAAGTTTGACGAAAAGGTCTCCGTTCTACTTACAAGGGCCAATTGTGTATGTTTGCAAATTTTCAAGTCAATCGGTTAATTAGAAGGGGCTCAAAATTAGATTACAAGATTTCGCCTGGTGGTTTTTGGGGTCTCAATTTGGTTACAAGACTTGACCCTGACAGACAAATAAAGAGAAAAGCAAACTGACAAACGCTCTGTTTTTGGTCTCTGTTCTACAAGCTACATAACAGTTTGTTCTGTTTTTGCAAGCTAAATAAAAGCTTTTAAAAATCAAGTAAAGTAAAACTTTTTAAAAATACTCTACTTTGGCTGGGGGTTGCTGTACTTATTTCTCCGGCGCGCCAAGCGGCGAATTTTTTTCAACGATTTTTCGTAAATATATGTGTCATAAGATTTAGTCTGCGGCGCATTTCTCTTTAGGGCCATAAAAACGTCACACAACAAAAAATTGGGTTTTTTAACAAAAAAAAATCACCTAAAAAATTTAGAAAGACAAAAAAAAATGTTTTTATAAAATATTTTAATAAATTATATTTAGAAATTATTTTCAACTTATAAATGACACGAGTATATCCAGTTTTATTACAATTCTTATTAGCAATAAATATTGAAAAGAAATATTTTATAATTTTACATTTTTGAAATTTTTTTTAGTAATGATTTTATTATTTTAACGACGTTAAAATTCCCATGTTTGCAGCCATCGCAAGTTGTACATTGTTGAATTCACATCATTTCCGAAAGGTCCGGTCATTCCGTAGGATAGTGGTGAAAAAATCACAAAGCTATAAACAAGTCCAGCCAATACGGAGCCTATTACTACATGTCGGAACCATCCAGGTAGCCATGACACTAAATAGTCTATCATTATGCCTGTAAAAATCCCATTATAATCCTTATTATTTTCATAGTTATTTTATAGCGCGTTTCACGATTTTTTTAGCGACCGCCGCTAACTCCTCTATTCAGTGGCCGCTAAAAGATTCGTGGAACCCACCATTAGCCTATTTAATAAAATATTTAGACACGTAATTAAATAAAAAAAAAAAAACAAAATAAAAAAAAAGTTTGGGAATTGTGAAAAAAAAATTTCATCATATATTTTAATGAAATTTTATCAATATTTCCATTAGCCTCGTGTTGGCAGGTCTTAAATTTCATTTTGTCAACTCAAGTGGGTGTACGCGAACGTAATAACGTTCGCTGGCTGAATTTATTAAGGCCTCTGGCAATCCTAAAATCATGGTGATATTTTTGCATAAATTTAATTTATTGTCGCAATATACGGCAGAATATATTTTATAAAACATATTAAATACGGATACATGTACTACAGCTTACACAGTAATTTCACTCTCAAAGTGTTTCCGATTGCCTTCAATTTTTCATATTATGCTCAATTTTTGTACGTTTATGTTTTTTTTTTAAAACATCACAGCATCATGGCGGCAGAGTTTCGCCTTTTAGCATCGATATGATATTATACACAAGTAAAAGTCAAATTATATCGATGGAGCCTAAAGGATTATTTTGCTCGGGAAGAACGACGGACGAATGCGGAGCTAAACGTGAAAAGTGTAAACTTGTGACATTTCATATTATAGAGAGAGATTCCCACATAAATTTTTATGATGCGTAAATAATTTACCGGAGCCAATCATTACTTATCTATCCATAATTTGCATTTTGTCGTACATCAGCCAATACCGACGCCATGGTAATTTTCATACCGACCAAGTGTCGAAAAAAAAAATAAAGAAAAACCCCATTTTGGGGAATTTGCAGTGGCGTGTGGAAAAGTCGTCTCTGGGACCAACGATATTTCATATAAAACCACAAACAAAATTTTGTCACGTGGAAATTATTTAATTTAAACCATCAAAAAGAAAATTTTCCAGATAAATCAATTTTTATTATAAATATAAAAGTTTAATGGGAAAAATGAATTAAAGCGGAACATCTGATGAAAATTTTTGACTTTAGTGATATTTTAAATCAATAATAAGAAGCGAAGGTGTTAAAGTTTAATATTAAAGTATTTTCCTGTTTTCATAACAAAGTGTATTAGTAAATTATTCTAAATCGCATAAAAATAGTTGGGGATTTTAGGTCAAAATTGAAACAGAGCAGTTTAGCACAGGCGCGCACTGCAATGGCAAGTAAGGCAAATGGTGAGAAAGTGGCGATTTGAGTTTTGTGAAATCCAGTAGAAGTAACAAGTAGAAAAAAGGTCTTTAAATTTTCGGGGTTTCAGTGGTTTCTTAATTCCAAGCCATCAAAAGATAGGGTTTCAGTTTTTAAAGGGAACACAAGGGAGCTGACAAGACGGCTCACAAAGGGGTTTACAAAAGGACTTACCGAAGAAGGCTTACAAGGGGGTTCAAAAATTTGAAGGTACGTTATGGCAAGGAAAAAACCTTGCATGCCTGACAAGAAAAACATAAGAAATTTGAATCATTTCACTCCCTCTAGCTCGTTTCCGTCAAAGGCATAAGTCGAAATTTTTACACGTTGGCTACCATGTGAGTCACCGGTGATCACAGCATAAGTGAAATAAGAGTGCGTTTTTTTGGCTGGTAGCCAACGTGTTAATTGGGCGACTTTACTAAAAATAGGGAGACCATATTGAAAAATTGTGAAAGCTCGATCAGAGGCAAGAAGGGTTTTGTTTCAAGTTTTGTTTGTCATTCTATTTGTTTCAACAAGTCAAAAACGCCGGAGTCCTAGGCCGAATTACTCTGTCTAATAACGCAAATACATATCTTTTCTCTACAAAGATAGAAAGTCTTTTATCTTTTAGATGTTTTATATTTTCAAAATACAACAAAAATTGCACGGCAAGCAAAATTTTTAGAAACAAACATTTGAATTTTTACTTTCCTCTGCTATAGAGGGAGAGTATTGTATTCATGACGGATACCGATTTGAGAATGAGGGATCAAAAAACTTTCTAATCAGTACAAAATTCGTTTCAAGGGAAAATATGAGGATGTCCGTGCATTGAAAAAATGCAGGAAAGGATGTTCTTACGTATCTTTAATATTTCTCGAGATTTTTGAGACAAAAAAAAATTTTTTACATATAAATTATTGCAGAGGAAAGTTTCGTGTTAATCAAAAGTAATGTTTTTTTTTCAGGAAAAAGTGTCGCTGTCGATTTTTTTTCTAGAAAAATGCCCTAGAGGCAGTAGTTGCTGAGGAAACTGCGCCGCAGTCGAACATTTTTGGGTTTCCAGGTAAATTTTTTTAGTGATTAAGAAATTACAACACTGGATTGCATAATTCCGGGACAAAAACTTAGTTTCCGGGAAATATGCCTAAATCCGTCCATTCTGGAGCGCCTGGTCACCCTAATTGTAAAGGAAAGTCCGTTTTTGTGTAATATAATAATCTCAAAAGTGATTTCAATCCTATAATATAATACGAGGAATGTCTGTCTGTCTGTCTGCACAAACGATCTCGAAAACCCGCCTAACGATTTTCACGAAACTTGGTGGTTAGGGATTTTCGGGAACAAGGAATCGATCTAGATAGGTCTCACCTCTGAGAAAATTCCCCCTCGATACCCCTCGCCTGGTATCTTCGAATTGGCTGGTCCGATCTCAATGAAACTTTACAGTATTACTAAGGGGGCTAAGGGGTTTTGATTTTTCTAATAAAAACCTGACTTTTCCCTCCCCCCGATACCCCTCGCCTGGTATCAACGAATTGGGTGGTCCGATTTTAATGAAACTTTTCAGTATTACAAGGGGGCTAAGGGCTTTCGATTTTTCCACTACAAACCTGACTTTTCCCCCCCCCTCGATAACCCTCACCTGGTGTCTCAAAACAACGTTTCAAAAATCGGTGACAGCTATTACTCAATAACCACTCAACCGATTTCTATGAAATTTTGTTATCGCGCGTTAGTTTTAGTTCTAGCTTTCTAGGTCGGAAATTTTAAAAGAGGCCGAGCATGGCTCGGTTTTCCTGGTACTAAAATTTAATCGATGAGTTCAGAGTATCATCAAGACTCAGATGGAATATTTTTTTTTTGAAAATTCCCCTTCCTTCTGGTACGGTCATCCTCTGTCTCTTAAACCATTGAAGGTAATTAAATATGGTTTTCACTATTAGAGAGATTATCCATTAAGGAAATTTTTTGCCCACTAAAATTTACACGTCCTGTTTTCTTTCCAGCTGTGCAGCTCTCAAAAATCTGAGGATAATGATGAGATTTTGATCCGTATAGCAGTCAAACGCAGGGCCTCTAATACCTTATATGATTCTAGGGAAAGATTAGATCTCTAGAGATAAGACAAAACAGAATTTTTCATAGAACGTTTAAATTGTATGGAAAATACTGTATGGTTATGAATCTTAATCAAGTATCGCATGCAATTTAAATATTTTTAATGGCAGTTAAGCGTCCAAATATAAAGGAAAATAATCGTTTTGAAAGGCATACTAAACATTGCATTTCCGCTGTCGGATTTTTTTGGGACTCAACATTTGTTGTAGGATTCCTATTTTTATTTAATTAATCTTTGCTCCAGGAGTATCAAGTCTAAAAACTTTAAAATTGAAAATTTAATTTGATTGAAATCAGCTAAAATTCCGCTTTATTATTATTAGAAAAAGAAATCGAGATAAATTGCTGCAATTACCTGGCTATTCAACACAAATTAGCCGCAAAATAATTAATTGAATTCATTAGCAATATAATTGATTATCGGTTAAGCTGTTGTGTTTTCCATTAGATATTTCGGCGAATATGTTACCACATTAAGCAAATATGTTTAAGTCTATTCTTAAGAAATTAATTACAATAACCATTAGATACGATATTACACTAATTTATATAAAATATCAGGTAAGATGATAATATACAAGGATTCGCGGAAATTTTACTATAATATCTTAAGCTTAACATTTCCATAACTTAAATAGAGAATTAGAAAATCGTAAGTAGAAAACTAACAAAATGAAAGTTCTGTAAAAATTTATTTTTCACATTAAACTTTTTTTATACTCTATTGGAATTTCTCCGCTTAGAGGTCATAAAAAAATATAACAAAATGTTATATTATTTTGGTGGATGTTTTCAAATCTGATAGCAATTTAACTCAACTGAGGTAAAACATTTCATTGCAATGTACAAAAAACTATAATCCGTGGTAACTACAACAAAATCAAATAAAAATTCTATTTAAAATCTTGTCGCTGATAAGCTGAAATGTCTGTATATTTAACAAAAAAAAATATGATCATTACAAACCTGTTAACATAGAATTAAAAATGAGTGCTGGAAAGTAGTGATGAAAATATAAAATTCTTCCCATCGCCCAAAATGGCACATAATGTAGAAACCATCCGGCAAATAACCATCCTCCAGATCGTAAACTAACTTTTATACGCACTGTAAGTATAGTAAAAATGTGTATAATATTAGAAAATTACAGAATTTTGATTCCATTTAAGTGAAAACGTTTAAAAATTATCTTTTAGTTTAGTATCTTATAGAACAATTTCAGATTGTATAAAATGAAGGAAAATGTGAAAATCTTAACGCGCTATTGGTATGAAAATCAAGGATATTGTGTATATGTAGTTGAAATGATTGTAATTTAATGTGAGATAGGGTGATATACACAATTAGCATATTCACTGAACTCATTTTATTCTACTTTGTCTTCTTGTTATAGCAGAAATGACTGTTCTCGCCGTTAGTTGTATTAAAGGACGTGGAAAAATGTTCTCCCTTATATATTTTATATAAATATATATTTTTTTTTCCTTTGTATTTATTTTCCTCTCAACTTTTAGATATTTTAATTCTAGGTAAACGAGTAACATTCTTTTATCCTCCTGTTTTCCTCTGGTAAGTCGACGAGATGGCTACCAATAAGAATTCATTAGGCGAAAAGGTAGAAAATAAGTTAAATTTCTAGTACCGAAAACCCGGTTGCCTATCTTACCTGGGATTTTCATCTTATGTTTAATTTTTCCTTAACCTACATTCATTTCGTTTCGCGGTGGCTCCCCGTCGTTTTTTCACAATTTCTCGTGGAAACGTTTTTCGCTCGAAACTCAAAGAAAGTTTCTGAGGAAGCTAAAGAAAATAGTGGGAGTATTAGAAGTGGCATCATGTAAATATTACCATTATTTCCGTTTCCTTCATGTCCTCGTTGCTCCTTAACGGCAGTAATAAAGAAAACGATTAAGAAAAGTACAAGGAAAATGAGATTGCTCCACCAGATTATTGGGTTCCCCAGCAAGTAGATACGGTAAGCGTTACCAGAAAAGAACTGCCCCTAAAAAAATATACATAGAAAAATGTTGATAGTCATTTTAAACAGAATACATTTATAGCTGTATAAAAATATACATAAATATAAAACGAAAAACAACAACAGCAAGTGACTTCTTCGGGGACAAAGAAAAATTCTTCAGTAAGGACGATCATCATATTGTGATGAATGGGATAAAGGGCAGGTACTTAACTTTATATTTTTATTGCAAACATTTTATACTGCAGTTATATACATAATTAATGTAAGTAAAAATGCAATTTATACATAATTTATAATTCAATTTTGCCCTTTAATAAAACTCCCCTTAATTTAATTTAATTCTTCAATTTTCGAAATAACTTTGAATTCTCTCGTAAAAATGTGAAGTGGATAGACACGCCACAAATGTATAATTATGCCATCCACATTAATGAGTGGCCACTATGTCGAATTTCTTTTTCCACACTACATTTTTAAAATCGTTGCAATTTAACCCTTTCAGACCTGAATTATTTTTTCAAAAAATTTGGTCGTGATAAAATTTGTGTTGATAAAGTGGGTAAATAAGAGTAAGAAAACATTGAAAAAAAAATCCAAGATCTATTACTGTTTTCGATAGCTTGTAATGTGTACAAACGTTCGCAATCGGTCTCAAATACGAAATAATCTTATGAAATTGTTATATTTGGGAAAAACTTTAATGTGTACAAATGTAACCACCGGGTCTGAAAGAGTTAATTAAACTGTGGAAATTTATAAATAGTTGCAATAATTATTTGTTCACATAAAATTTCGATATCAATTTAAAACAAAATGTGATTGGTATTTTATGCGATTCTTATGCTAGGGTATTCATGAAATTTATTCATATTTACGCATTTTGTTAGTGGTTGTTAACGTTTCCACGCTACAGGAATTAACAGGGGAAGGATGGGGAAAACTTTGGGTTTTTATGCCAGTAAGTTTCAACCAAATCGGTTTAGTGGTTCTCAATGGTTATAGACCAACAGATAGAAAAATTGAAAGCAATTTACAAAAACTGGTGAGAAAGAGGGTAAACCTAGGCTTGACCCAAGGTTTGAAACCCGATCCTTGCTGGTATTAAGCTCCCCTGAAAGTTTTATTCAAATCGGTTCAGTGGTTCTCAGGTTATGGGCGAACAGATAAAAAATCGAGGACATTGGTAGGAAAAAAGGAGAATTTTGGGTTTGCATACGGTCTAAAACCCACTCCTTGACGTCAGTGAGCTCAATTTTACCCAAATCGGTTCGGAGATTTTCGAGTTATAGGCGAACAGATAGAAAAACAGATGTAAATATAGATAAATCAGGGAGAGGAGTTAAAAAATGATAGGAATTTTTGGTTAAACCATGGTATATTACCATCTACTTGATGTAGTAAGCTCCCCTGAAAGTTTCATCCAAATCGGTTCAGTGGTTCTCGAGTTTTAACCTTTTACTGTGTACCAGGGGTCCTACAGACCGCTCGATTTTTTCGTTTTTTTTGCCTCAATGATTTTATTTCAAAGCTTGATTATTTTTCCTTGAGAAATCTCCACTTGAAGGATAGAAAATGGTTTTGAAGAGTGGAACACACGTCTAATGAGACGTTATGGAATTACGCAATGTTCCGGCTTGCCGTTTGGCTTTCACCTATTGTGGACACTTTGGAAGTTTGGAATTTATACATACAACTTATTTATACATACGTTCCAATACCAGTTTGTAGTCAATTGATTTCCAATTATGATGATCGATCCGATTTTTGCTTGGTAAACTTGAATACAGTGCACATTTCTCTTCACTTGTGCTAAGGATATTCATCACTAAATCAGTTAAAGATGACGTTAAGATGATGGCAGAAAAAATTGATAGACAATTTTTGTCGTTGATAGAAAACAGTGAAGTGCTCGATGAAGGCATTAAGAAGTTTTTAGCCGAAAAAGCTTCGAATATTTCATTGACTGTCGGTTTGAGAGATGAGGCGAATTTTATGCGATTTGAAAAAAATGTTATAAAACATTCATTCGACCCCATTGCCAACATCATTGATAATATGATTAAATTGCAAAATTAACTTCACACTAGAGAAATAAATAAACTCGAAAGGGTTGTTAAATAGCGACCGTTCGACTCTTTTTATAGTCATTTTCAATTGAAAAGAACATTACTTACTGGAATTCTATTCCCACCAAATTATCTTAAAGATTTTCCAAGGTACATAAATTATGGAAAACTCGGTACTATTTATCGGACACGAGTAAATGCACGGCTTTGATTTTCATAATACTTGGAGCATGAGACCTTTTGACGATAATATTCCAATGCAATTGTATTTAAAATACTTTTAAAATACTTTTGGAAAACTCTGTGCATAACTCGGCTTTATAACAGTTTCCAAGTATCGGGTCTTTCAACAAGGACATAACAATTTTGTATTTAAAGAAAACACAGAATAATTGAGATATCGGTCTGAAATTTATTCCAGGTGTAGTGGATATATTACATTTAACTATGAAATTCAATGTCGTTCATATGGCCACCGCGAGCGTTTGCACTGATTGATTCTTTGGAGCCAATTTTCCACCACTCTTCCACACATATCGGCCGGAACGTTGACCATTTCGCGTTCGATATTGTTTCTGAGCTCCTCTAACGTTGTTGGCTTGTTGGCATAAACCAACGACTTAACATAACCCCATAAAAAGAAATCCGACGGCGTTAAATCACATGAGCGAGGTGGCCATTCGACCGGACCATTTCTCGAGATTACACAATTGCGACCACCGACTCAGAATTTCGGTAGTAAGTTTTAATAATTTCCAAACGTTGCTCGTTCGTGAAATTCACCATGATAAAGATGTAAACCTTGACTGACGTTTTAGCATTGCCAGATCATAAAAAAAGTTTTAGGGTGCGTTTTTATTAAAATACAAAATTGTTATGTCCTTGTTGAGAGACCCTTTAGAAGGAAGCAATAAACATGTTGATGGATTTATGACAATGAGTGAAATTTTTCCGATCTTGCTGGTTTAAAGATTTCTTATGGTGCTTATAAACCGTGGCTAGAAGATAATCCCGAAGATGCGAAACAAAAAATTGTTGAAAACTCTGATTTAACATCGAAGCAACTTTTCTTTGTGAGTTTTATGCAAAACTTTTGCGAAAAGAAACAAGTGTTGGATGAGGAAGATTTTGTACCACAATGCGTTTCCGTGGCACAGACACTTTACTGAATGGGAAGGGGAAGGGGAAGGGAATCTTTGGAAGTGTGACTAAACCCATACCGAAATCTTGAAAAAGCGCGACTATTTGAACGAAATTTGACCGTAAAATGAATTTTATTTTATTGACCAGTACAATTTGTGCAATTTTTGAGAAAATTTACGTTCTTGCGCAACTTAAGAGTGCACTACAACCCGAGGAATAAAATCGTAGTCTATAAAAAATATGAATTTTAGTTTTACAAAATCTGAAATATCTCGATAACGGTAAAAGATATCGATTTATGTTGTAAGGCAAAAATGTAGAGAATTTTAATATCAGATTTTCACAAAAAATTAACAGATTTTCACAAAAAATTGATAGGATCGTTCCATTCCCCTGTAAAATTTCATGGCTCTACCTCTATTAGTTTTTGAAAAATCTTGTATACTCTTTCTGAGAGACAGAAATACATTATTATATATGTGATTCCAATCGACTTGAAAATTGTTTTTAGGCAAAATTAAGACGTATACAATACTTTATTATTCTTCGTATAAGGAAGTAAAAAACTTACCCTATAGTTGATAGGCCATTGCCATGGTCTGCTAGTGACTTCTCCTTCCTTTGGTTTTAATCCGGCATTTCCTTGAAACATCACCGCATGCGACTCTAGGAATTTTGCCCAAAATCCTGGTGCGTAAACATGAAAATTCACGCTGGGCACTTTATCGATTCCATAGACGAAAAGTACAGGAACATATAAACAAATACATAAAACATTGAATTATTCTAAAAGTTATTTTTTCCTTACATAAGCAAACAACGGAAAACTTTTATCATCATGTATTAACAAAACGCTAAAAATACCGACAACATTGTAAAAGTTAATGTTAACATAAAATCATAAGCGCGTCTCGGTGCCTTTTATTTAGGATTTTCATGTTAGTAACATCAGCAAACCTATTATCAGCATTTTTACTTTTATCCATAAATTGGGCCACTAGGAAATTCCCAACCTCTATACTTAACCTCTATATGTATGCTAGCTACTTGTATATGCCACCCTCTCTTTATTAATTCCCTGTTAGTGTATAATGCAATGCGGTGATAGCAAATCCTTGTATAGTACACTTACATTTATCGTGGACATTGTCCTCAACATTCCAGAAGGCGTTCTTATCTCGTATATTGGGATTACAGGAGACTTCTTGCTGCTCGAACCCCCATTTCGGTAATTGCTTTCCACTGGTTGTAAGTGCACAATTTTGTAAGTAATGAACGATTAACAATTTACTGGTTACAGTCAGGACGTGATCATCTTGCTGTCCATCGGCTATGAGAATTTTCCATACGTCATTGGCGTCACCGGTGCCATTCTATAGACATGAATAAAAATCGGAAGAAGAAACAACGAATCGAAATGAATTACGAAATAAACCACCAAGACACTTTTAGCATACATTTATCATTATCAAATGCAAATATCAGTTTGGAAAATATGTAGTTTCAATCGTTTATGGATAGAATGCAATGTGATGCATCACGGCACCAAATTCGTGTCGGAATGGAACCGAACAGACGGATTATAGTACAGGAAATAAAACCGAAATGTCGTTCTACTTGGATTCTCCTATATAATTCTAAAAATGTACGCGTACGATGCATTAGCATAGGATCTACATATATTCTATCATTTTATCCCGTTTTTAGTCCTTTCTATATAAATACGTACCTCTCCGTATCCTGTGACTTGGTAATGTTTTTTGGTAAGCGGTGCCACTTCTCGATGTGAGTGCAAATTTCGTCTAGTCTGAACATGTTCCAGACGAACTAAATCACCATGTTTAAGGATGTGGACATCCGGAAAGGATTCTTTATTGTATGGTTTTATCAGCCATTTATTATTCTCGTCTTTATGTGTATACGTTGTTATCTGTAGAGGATGAAATTGTAAATTTTAAAATGAATCTTAATTTGAAATAGATTTTCCTTGGGTAAACATTATTGGTTGAGCATTGATTTTTGGTTAATTTGATGTCCATAAAATACGTCACACATTTAAAAGGTAGAAGGGGAGGGCCCGCGGGGGGGGGATTAAATTCCATTCTGCTGGATTAGCGTGGGGGGGGGGGAGGGTTCTGAGAAAGTAAAAATTAGCCTGACGTATTTTATGAACGGCTCCAAGAGAAAAGAACGCACTCTTGAAAGATAATTACATGGAGAGAAATTCATTGGTAAAATCAACTACAAACCTTAGTTGATTTTGCGCCGTGTTTAATTTAACTAAGAACACATTTTATGCTTATCAAAATGATACAATTTCAATATGTTCAGTGTATTGTTGGTTAATCACGTAACGTAGTGAAATCAACTCATAATTTTTCTCTCCGTGTAAAAAAAAATTAAAAATCGGTATTAAAATTTGACTTTATGCAAAATCCTATTACCTGTTGCTGTCTTGCACCCAATCCTTTCGGATACAAATGATAATGTGAATGTAAATATCCTCCGCCAGTTTTATGATTTTTGAATGTCACAATTGAACCAAAGGCGGCTTTCCTCGGCATGGTAGCGTTGTAAAGTGAATTGCCCACAAGTGTCGACTGGAACGATGAACTATAGAAACCGTCTCCATTTCCACTCCGGATGAGGACAGTCAAATGAATGTAGAAGAAGATCATATACAGAACTGTTGGCCAAATAATCAATGCAATCGCCCGACAAATTAATTGCTTTAAAGTATCTGTCTGGAAGTATATATACGAATGGCAATTATAAAGTTTTATTACATGACACAAAACAATCATAACAATTTGAGTTATGAGCAGACTTACGACTGGTTTCTTGAGGTCCCCCAAAACTATCCACAGTTCATTGATTGTATGCAAGCCCACAAGGATCACCACGAATAATCCAACAAACTTAACACTAATTGTACATGCAAGCATCGTACCAGAGAGTAGAAGCCACATCCACCAACGTCTTGTGAAGGATTCTCCATGTTGTGTTGATTTAGAGACTTTCACCATCGTCCAAACCGAGCCACACATAAAGAAGAGCAGAATTGGATCCAGTAGAATATACTGATTTAGGGTTAACATTCCAACATCTACAATATATTTGAATTATCATCGCATATAAGATAAAGAATTGAGTTGTATATTTAATACCGAAAATTATATAGGCGGCCGCAATAAAAGCTGCTTGCTGTGACTGAGTCATCTCCCAAACTGTATCGAATGCCATTGGAATTATAAGGGCGCCCAAAGACGAACAAAACTATATAAACAAGAAAGTTTTGGAAAGTTTTATTCTCGGTTTTGTTGAAGTAACAAAATTTTCTTACTAGTCTCATTCCCTCATATCGGGTACCATTATATTTGTCGCCTGGCTTCTCAAACGGGTAGGTCCCATTATATCCGGTAAGTTTTCCCGAAAGCGCAATCAGCATCTTATCGAAATACACGTTAAATGTCGCTGTTTAATTTCGCTTTTTTTAATTTAAATTAAAACATTTACCTTTCCCAATGGCGGATGAACATCAAAGAAGAATGTTCTATTGATGTACCAGCTGCCCATTTTGCCAAAATGTGTCTCGTCCCAGCTAAAAAAAATAATTTTGTAATTAAAATTTAGCAATGCTAAGTTTTCACCGAGTTTCCGAAAACGTTTTGATTGAAGAATTTTCACTAGAAAGAAGAATTTTCACTAGAAAGAAGAATTTTCACTCAAGAATTTTCACTGAAGAATTTTCACTGAATTTTCATTTTAAAAACCAAATTAAATAAATTTCGGAATAATTTCAGTATGGCTACAATTACTTTTGCAAAAGTTGATAGAAAACCACGATTTTTCTATAACTTATTAACATAAGATTTCAAGTCGCTAGGACAACGCGTTCTAGAGTTATTTAAGATATGTAAAATGGATAGACCGACAGACAAATTCATGGACATCCTAAAAAATTTTCTGAGACGCACTGATCAAAAATTTTCTATCTGCCTCCGTTCTTGAGTCCATCTCCGTCATGAATACAAAACTCCTTCCCAAGAAGAGGAAAGTAAATTTTGTGAATACCTTAAATATTTTTTTTTGTTTTCTGGGACAGATCGAACATACGGTTTTTAAAACTAGGCAGAAACTCGGGGAGCAGCAAAAAATTTTAAATTTTAGGGTTGAGAGGAGGTTGTTTTCTAAGAATTTCAATTCTTTGCGAGTAAGTCGATTAAAAACTGTTTCACTGTTCTGCATGGTGGGATATTTTTTTAATCCTCCTCAAAAAGTAGAAATTTGCCATATCTAGGATGGAATTTTGGCATGTTGTCCTGCTGCTCAGAAACTAATCTTTTGACCCAGATTTTTCATTTCCGTGTTATAATTTAGCAAACTGCAGAAAAATCGATCACTAAATGTGCAAAACGCGTTCTATTTCGGCTGAGGGTTGCTTGAAATTACAACTTTAGAATCCATGCAACAAAATCCAGTCGGTGCACTCCTTCCCCCCTTTCCCACACAAATGGATTTTTTTAAATCAAAATTTCGTCTGTTAAGGAATAGAGATAGAATATTTCAGGATTGGCAATGGTAGCTTTTCATATGTTTCATATTAACTTTTGCTATTACAACAGTTCTTTGGCAACATTTGTAAAAAAAAAATATGGCAAAAATCCGAAATTTCAATAAGAAATCCCATAATCGAAAGACCGAATTTGAATACCAAATTTGATTTTGACCTATTTTTAAGATCTTATCTTTCTTATACTTCTTTTCTTTCTTATACGCTGTCATACTCACCATACATGATCGGGTTCCGTTACTTTATAGAATCTTGTGGCACCAGTCAAAGCAACAACAATTAAAAACACCAGCCACCAATTTCTAAAACAAATTGAAATTATTAAATGGTTAAAAACAAAAACAGAGTTAGTGTAAAAAAATTTCTTGAATTCAAAAGTTCCTCGCTTGAATCTTTTGTTTATTTTGCCATGTAACCTACACTGGTTGATCGCTATCGGAATTTTTGCTTTTCCTCTTGTCTGATGTGTTCGATTTAGTGGAAATTGTATTATTTTCAATTTTTTCTACATTTGATGCCATTTTTAATTAATTTTCTATAAGATATCACTAAAAATAAACTTTGATATTCTAAACTTCCATCATTTCACACACGAATCACTGACAGTCGCGACTCTTGCGACGTGGTAAACTGTCTACTGTCTAATCCACCTCTGCTGATCTTCTACCTGTTTTGATCGTCAACAATGCATTGAAGAAATTTATTTTCTTGCAAGATATCAGAAGTTAGGTTACTAGGTAGGTCATTAACCTATATTAGCTGTTTAGGTATCGCATTAGTTTCAAAATACAATTTTTACTTTGACTAGAGTACCTAATTTTTACTTAATTACTTTTAAAATGCATTGAATGCATATTTTCTGGTTTTGTAGAAATTTTTTAAATATATAAGGAATGAAAATAAGTTAACTGTATTGTTATGACGTCATCAATATTGGTGTAGCGAGCTTTTATAAAAAGTTTGGTTGAGACATCAACTTGTGGTTGGTTTGCATTGAGTAAAGCTTTTATGTTGCCAAGTTAGTATGAAAGTTTATGCTGTTCTTTTTGTAAACATAAGTCAGCAATATACATATATACAAGTATAACAGTATTGCCAGATGCTTGAAATCATTTTTTTAATATGCAAAAGCAACCTAATTCCATTACTTAAATTCTGGTCTTTCTTTTTTTAGATTTCAAAGAAATTCCATTTTTTGCGTCATTCATAAAATATATTAAGATATATTAAGATTGGAATAGGATTTTATACACATCGGAAGTCAATCGGATAATTTTCCTTTTCATTCCTCAGCAAAGAAATTTTTGAAATTTTCCGAAAAAAATTTCGATTTTATCTCTGTAGGTCTCTTGGTTTGTCCGATGTACCTATCTTACATGACTCGAGAACGCGTTTGAAAAGTAACGGTAACTTTAACGAGTACCTCCCATAATATTTTTTGTTTTTTGAAGATTTTTCTAAAACGAAAATTTTAAAAGAAACCAAATTTCCTAAATTTTTTGCTTCAAGGGTTTTTGTCTATTTCTAAAATTCTTGAGAAATTTGAAAAAACAAAATTTCTTGTCACATATTTTTTCGGATATTTTGAATATTTCAGGGGAAAATCAATTATAGAGTATTGCAACTTTAATAGTTCGGATACAAAGTAGTTTCAAAATGAATTTATCGCGTTATCCTGAGAATGTGACAACATTTTTCATCGCACATAAAATTTAGTAATTGAAGTTTAAAAGCTTCTCATCCTTAAAAGCTTCAATGGTTTGAGCCTCTAACAAAATTTCCAACAGATGTCGCAGTTGTTGGAAAAATAATTTGATTTCCATGCCAACTGATTTTTTTATTTATTTCCTGTCTAGTTGTTAATTTCTTCTGTTTATTAGTTGTAAATAAATGTCAAATTATAAGAATGGAGAAATCCAGGAAGAAAAGTGAAATGAAATCTTCAAAAATTTCTACCGGAACTGAAAAAAAAGAATTTCTAAGTCCAGAAGAAAATCTTACTGTAGTTCAAGAAAAACAGGGAAAGCATTTAATTGCTGTTCCTGATATTGGATTCATAGATTTAGCATTTCCCGAAGCAGATGAAAATTTCGAATTTGAAGGATTTAAGGGCTTCCCTCCAAGTTATTACACGCTGTCAGCGAAGGAGAGGCTTCTTTTACTTTTCGCTGAGAATTTTCGCAGGCAGTTTTTGGTGAATTATCCCAATCGGAGGCCACTCGTATTAGCAGTAAAAAATGAATGCGATGTTGAAGTGAGTTGTTTTTTTTATTTTTACCAACAGAAACTTTCTAAATTTTTAAAAATTAATTTCAATTGGATGTTAATATTTTGGAGAGTTTGGCAGAAACACATTTTAAACACTTTTAGCTTTTAGATTTTCTTTATTTTGGAAAAATTGAATGTTTTTGAGAAAATCACAAAAATATTGTTGATCTGAACAGTTTTCGCAAACAACCGCTTAAGTCGCTTTTGAAGTGAATCTGAAATGTTATTTTTGTAGGTTCAATTACAGTTAATATTGGAAATTCTACTTAAATCAACTAAATCGGTTGTTGCTTCTGGCCACAAAATTATTTTCTAATTTAACTTTTCTTAAAAGAAGGATTTGTGGTAAACTTACACTTTCTTCCTTTCTCAGTTCTGGTGTTTTTCAGTACTTTTGTATAATAAATTATAATAAAACACAGATTTTTTTATCAAATAACGGCTAGCTAGATGAGGCTATGTTTTCCTGTTGGAATTACATTACCTGATTTTAAGGAACTACAGGAAGAGAAATTCATATAGGAATATAAGAGACAATGATTCCCTAAAAATAGGGATCTATTTCTATAATTTTGTAAAAATTTCCTTTTTTATTATGAATCCCCCTTTTGTTTGGCAGTCATTACCAAAAAATTTCACAGTCTCGTATATTCCTATGTTTTGTAGGAATCTGTCCTATTATTTCTTTCCGTGTATTAAAACAAAACTTTTTTTTTTAGAAATTTGTTTGTACTACAATTCGACCGACGGCTTTTCTGTTTCCAAAGTTGATTGGATCCTTAGAAGAATGTTGTAAATTCGTTGCCGATTTTATTGACTACGAACCATTGGAAAATCCAACTGCATTGGTGAGTTTAAATATCATTTATCAAGTCGCTACTTCGGAGGAAGACTGTCACAACTCAAAAATTGTAAATTTTGGGAAATGACGTTTTAAAGTTATTCTGATATTTTGTGTTAGTATTTTTGATATTTAGAAAATATCTACAGTAACAAGCTTTTGCTTAAGTTACAATTGTGACACTCTTCTACAACTTCTACAACAAAGTATACCATATTTACCACTCTTCCGCACCTTTAGTACAAATTCGAAATTTTTTGAGTTGTGACAGTCTTCCTCCGAAGTAGCGAAGTGTTTATAATTTTTTAATGCATCAAATTTTGAGTTTTTTTTAACTAACATTATTTACCAAAATGTTGCAAAAGTGTTCATTTCTCGCCTGAATTTCTCGCTAAATTAGTGTAAAATCCGACGACAGCTAGAAATATTTTTGGAACAGGTCTTCTGTATTGGTTTTCTATATCATTTTATGAAAAAAAATCATTAAATTTGCTATAAATCGTGTAGGCACTGTTTTTCGACATCTCGGACTCTTTTCAAAAAATGTAAAAAAAATCAAAGTCCAAATTTTGGCAAGGGGTTATCCAGAAAAGACTCAAATTTTAAGTTTGCCAGATCTCCTTCGCCCATCGTCTGACTTTTTGACATTTTCTGAATGGAGTTTAGTACAACGGTCCATTATTGATTTCATCCCCTTAAAACATAGCTGAAAGTAAGCATCTCGCAGAGTTTTCAGAAAATATTTAACATTTTTAACAGCAACAGCAAATGGCAACTGTCAGAAAACCCTGCGCTACGATTTTAAATATTTTCTGAAAATTCTGCGAGGCTCTTACTTTCAGCTATATGTCAAAAAGTCTTAAAAAAATCTTTTTGACGTCTTTTTTGAAGTTAATTCGAAATTGTGGTCAAACAATTTTGAATTAACTCCGAGAAGGAGTTAAACATTCACTTGAACTCTTTTTAGAAGTTATTTCGATTCTAAAGGGTGTTCAAGTTTAGAATAGACTCACCTAAGAGGATGAAGAATGGCTTAAGAATCAAGAGGTGTATAGGTTCGAGTCTTGGTAGAGACAGGCAAGAAAATTTTTTAACAGACTTATATGAACCTGAAATTACAAAAAAAATCAAAACCACTTAAATCCCTGCAAAAAACAAGCATTTGTAAGGTGACATTTTTTAAATTTATTAAAAAGTTGGTTTGACACGGAATAACGGTAAAACTTAACACCCACAAGAAACTGTTTTGAACAACTTGGGTGGAGTTAAAGCTAGCTCCGAAAAGGGAAAGAGTCTTTGAGTCTTCAAACTCCGTTGCAGTGCGTGATCGATTCCGTTTTTTTTCTTCGAGATTATAGTTCTGGTGCGTAAGCATGTAGCATGGAGCTAAAGTACTTCGCAGTACGCGCCTTGGCTTAAAAGTATTTAAAAATACCGAATGTTTGACTTCTGATACAGCCTGGCACACTGAAAATATATTTTAAATGGAACATTTTTTTACTTGATGGAAACCTAAAAAGGTTTTTTTATGTTACTAAAATCTAATCAATGAAATTAGTTAACAGTTTGTGGAATAAAATACTAAAAACTTTCATCATACATATTGTATTATATTTTTTAATTTTCATATATAACATTTGAATCACATTTAGATATAATTGAGTATTTGAGTGTATAATTTTTCTCATTTTCTTATTTTTAAAAATTTTTTAAGTACATTTTTCTCATTTTTGTATTTTTTATTTTTCAAAACAAAAGAAAAAACGTTTTTTTACATGAAATCTGTGTGCTTTCATTTGTTTAATTTTAAGAATTAGATTTGACACTTTTGAATATCAAGTTTCTCATTTAAAGATATTTTTAAATATCAGTAAGAAGAATTTTTTATTTGATAAAAATCTTATCCCTTATACGTTTTTCGGAAACAAAAAAAAAATATATATTCCAATTTTTTTTGAGCATTTGTATATCTTTTCTTTGTGTTATTTGTTGGACTTGAATTTCTGTCGTTTTTTTTAAAGAAAGTAAAAAATGCATTTATCGAAATTCCGACATCGATTTGCAAGAGGTTTACAATTTTTTTTTTCAAAAAAAAAAAAAAAAAAAAAAATTGTAGGGAATTTCCAGTTAGAAATTTTGTGGAGTACTTAAATGAAAACTTTTCGATTTAATGAAATAAAATGCTTTCCGAATTTAAAAAATAAACTTTTCAGTCGTACATCTATTTTTATAACACAATTTTATTTCATTTTTAATTTTTAAATACATGAAATATTATTATGTGACTCGATTTGTAAAAGTTAGAAATGCTAAAATGTTTTTTTTAGTTTCCTTAGATTTCTTTTATTTAAACAACAAACACCAATTGGGCGTGTGTGTGGAGACATTACATATTAATATTGCATTAAATTCGTTTTATTGTTTTCCATAACGAAAAAACTATTTTTTATCAGCAAACAATTTTGATTATGTGATTAACATGTTGACTGCCATGAAGGGGAGAAAATATAATTTAAATGATTTTAAATAAAATTTAGCATTTTCTTAGACGTATGATTGGATAAAAATAGGTTAAGCACTGTCCATAAAATACGTCATTCTAATTTTCGCTTTTTTGGATTCCCCTGTCCCCCTGTCATGTTTTTGATGAATTTTTACATGAGATTTACTTCTGCTGTTACATCACCGCAAATCCCTTCACCCTTAGATGTGTGACGTATTTTAAAAACATACTTTTTAATCGCCTTGACAGTCAATTTGTTAACTGGTGTGAGAAACAAAACAAGTAAAAATGCGAGTTTTTTTTTCAAACAAATCCTCTAAAAATTAACATTCTTACTGCAAAACTCAATTATATTCGCTTATTAATAAATTTGTTTAATTTATTATTTCAAAAAATCAAAAAAAAAAAATCTTTTTCGAATAATTAAGTAAAAAATATTACAGACTTTAACAATATTTACTCTGAATTAATTTACTTAATCTATAATACTTTCATTTTCAACTGCATCAGTGTTAATATCGTTATTTATTTATATTTACATTTTGTGAATTTCTTTTTCTGTGAAATCTTGTACAGGAAAATGTGTAAAATGAATTGAGATCATGAATGTTTTTTTTTTATTATTATTTTAAATTAGTTGTACATTTGGCTTAAGTTATTCATAATAAGAATTTAAGATAATTTTTGAGATCTTCAATTCATTTAAATATTGTATAATAACTTAAACAGCGTTCTTCTGATTATTTAAACATTAAATAAAGCATGAATTTCAATGGAAAATTTTTCAATAGTGGGATAAGAAAAATTTTAAAATTATTATCAATAAATTTTCTTATTCAATATAGAAAAATTTAACTACCTAAAACTAGAACAATGAAACATTAAAGATTTTCTCTTAATTATTTCATTATTATTATTATTATTATTAATTTTTTTGCAATTATAATTAAAATGTACTTTTTTTTGTTCATTCATAAAGTTATTAAAATATTTACAAAGAATGCCAAAACAAATTTTGTTCTTTTCAATTTTAAATTCTAGTAAAATTATCCTGGAAAGTCGGATATGAGCTCTCTTAAATTTGTATATGTATTGGTATTAAACTAATTGGATTGTAGTCGGAAAATCGACTTAACTGAAATAACTGTAAGCGACAGCCGAAGATTTATTATCATTTTCTTCGTCGTCGAAATCTTCAATGTCGTCATCGTCGTCTTCATCATCATAATAATAGTTGCACTCATCTGTACTGTCATTGCCAACTTCAACCTTGTACGAGCAAGGATCAAATGTGCCCAGGCCACCAACGCTTTGATTTATACTAGAACTACTAATAGTGAAATTCCCGCTGTCAGTAGCAGGTGGTAAAAGAATTTTATGATCATCGGCAATGGGGTTTGGTGGAAAACGGTTGTCATCAGCGTCGTCATCGTCTAAATCGTCACTCAAATCGATATGGCTTGTACTATAATCCAATTGACCTGCATCCTCCACATCTAGAACAGCCAATTTCGGTTGATCCTATTTACGCTTACGGATCCTGGTGCGATCGTTTGCGCATTGACTGTTTTGCTTCGCGCTCGATCGGATACCGTCGAGCAAATACCGAAACTGCATCACTTGCATTGCGGTTACCCGTGGATCACTGTAAGATTCCAACCATTTGAGGAACTTTTCACCATGTTCGAGAGCCTCCACAGGACCAGAAATGTCCACCGAATCGCTAAACTCACTCTTCACATCGATATCATCATGGTGGCTGTTGTTGTGATTGCTATTCTCATCGTTATTAGGACTATTCATGCTTTCATTTGCACTATGACTGTTGTGACTATTTGGTAAATTGTTATTTTGACTGATATCGTTGTTATTATTGACACGATCGTTATTATTGTTTGTGACAGAATTCTTATACAATAAATTGTCCAGGACGTCTTTGGCATGTGAATTAGCTTCATCCGACTCGTGTTTGATGTGCTCCTTTTCCTCTTTGATCACGCCCCGATTGACGGGTTTCGCGGACAGATCTTCCGGTTTATTAAGCGCATTGCTATTGTGAATTTCGTTGTTATTATTTAGGTTGTCTGATCCAGCCATCGCATCTTTGGTTAGTTGGGAATACAGGATATTCTCATAATGTGATGGCTTCGAGTCAATAGAGTTGTTATTATTGTTCACATGATTGTTATTCATGCTCAAGGAATGTTGCTGCGGTGTGCTGGAACGCTTCTCGCTCATTAAACTTGCACCGAAGGTTTTGTACCACTGCCAGAACCAGGACGAGTTTTTGGTATCGTCGGAACTACCCGACGGCGTTGACGATGGTGTCTGTGGGGTGGATGCAATCGGGGGTGTTGGTATTGTGTGATTATGCTGGGGAATCTGTTGTTGCTGCGGGGTGGATGATCTGATAGGACTCGGAGCACTCGGCATAGCCGTGTATAAATTGTTGAGGCCGAGCATGGTTTGCTGGGATTTCAACCAGTACCAAAGAGCATCATCGACAGGAGCATCCCTACCTAATGGCTGCGCACTTGACATCGGCGACGCCTTGAGTTTCGATTTGCAATCGCTCAAATTCAGTCCGTAACTATCATTTGATGATTTCTGCTGACATTTGGCCCAGTTCTTCACGCTTAATCCTTGCGGTTTGTCACCATCGTTCCTTGGACTGTGAGATGGTGGCTTTGGCTTAATATTTCGCATAGCGCTGTTGCTGTGGTTCAGTCCATTCAGGCCAGTCATTGCGGCCAGGGTAGGATTATTTAGTTGAGCAATTAAATTCAAATTCGTGGCAATTTCGTTGAAGCTGAGCGCCAAAGGACTTTGAGCTAGGCTCGTCATGCCGGATAAATGACTTAGACTGGTCAACGGACTTATGGCCGCCATGGACAGATCTGATTTGCTTGGATCATTCTGTTTGGAGAGATCAGCACCGTAGCCTTTCGGTTTGCACGATCCATTCAATGCGGTGAGATCGGCTTTGCCAAAGGATGAATAATCCGTTCCCAGTCCATTGAAACTTAAGTCGGAAAGACTTTTACCTGTGCTAAAATCTAATCCATTTAAGGAGCCACGCTTGTACGCCAGGTCATCGTATTTGATTTTATTGGAAAAGTTCAATGGCAGTCCAGATGTATCAAGTTTTGCACGCTTCTCTGGAGGTCCTGCTAACAGACTGACTGCAGCTGCGGCGGCCGCTGCTCCATCGACGATTTTATCCGCTAATTGATCGGCACCGAGTTTATCTGGGCCGGATTGACGCGACATGAATCGCAATTTGTCCTCATTTTTACACCAGCCACGCAATGTTGACTCTGGAACTCCAATATCCCGAGCCACGGATGCTTTGGATTCGCCATCGTGTATCCGTTGAATCGCTTCTATTTTGTCGCTTGCCGTCAAATGGCGCAGTGGTCGTTTCCCCTTCGAAGTCATATTCCAAGTTACGTCCAGTTTTATTCCGTATATTCAACTGTCGTCAGCAAAATATTAGGATCTGGAAATAATCAGAAAATAAAAATAAGTAATTATCTTTAATAATTAAAAAAAAATGATGTGAAAAGTTTAGTACAAATGCTCAAATATCTGAGCGGAAGCGGTCTTAGTGCCGCTTTATTTGAAGAGTACCCTCCCCCCCCCCCCCCTGATGGGCCATTCTTGCCCAATAACAAACTTAGCCTTGCATTTTACGAAAAACGAATCTGCGTAAATTTTCAAGTCTCTAGCTCAATCCGTGCCGTGCGCCCACAATTCGCGTCACAGGCGGACGGACAGGACAGACATGCAAAATTCAATTTTTTTTATCGTTCTAAACACACTGGTGTAATTAATTTTTGTGTGTGATGACAGGATCTTGGCGTTACAAACGGTAAGGCAAATTTAATATACCCTTTGGTTTCACCATACAGGTATAAAAAGTGTAACTAAAAAAATGACTAGAGTCGGAAAAACCACGAAATTTTGGTTTTCTATTGTGTATCATGTGTAAAAAATTTTGCCTTATTTTTATTATGATTTTAAAGTATGATTTTAACAATAAAAATAATCTATGATTCTTTACAACACGCTCTAAAAGGAAGACCATCCGTAAGGAAAAAATAATTTATTTGAAAAAGATCAATTTTTTATTCCGTTTATAAAATTAAATTTTTTTTCACGATTTTCTATTAGCCCAAAGCTTACTACTCTCCGCTTGATTAATAAAAATCTTAGCTGAAATTCGTTCACTAGCAACATCACAACAAAACATAATTCTACGTCTCATTCGCTTTGTCTCTTTTCACCCTAATGTTTTATGGCTTTTTTATGGAAATCCCTTTTTTATCCCTGCAACAAGCTATTTGTCGTGTGATAAGCACGTGGTATTTGTTTACATTGAGCGAAGCATGAGATTTATAATGAATGCACCTCCCATATGTGAAAAAAGGAAAAAACAAATTGAGAAATCACGATAGTATGCGTGAGATAGAAAAGAGAATTTCCAAATTAAATGTGCTCTTTAATTGCAAAGCCTAGAGGATTTCTCTTGCTTCAAATGTCCTTTAGATGTTTCTCTTTTTTTCTATCTCTTTGACGTTTACTCCTTGCACATTGAGAAGTCTGTGCCACCCGCTAATGGAAGCTTATCAATGAACAAATGAATGAAAATTCTACATTTAAGCAATAAAAATATCCTTTTTTATGCCTTCTAACATTCATAAAAGTATGTGTTTGTGCCTACAATGTGCATAGACTGGGAGTATTTGTGAGATTATTTCATTTGTAATTTCATTTTTACAGCTTATCTCATTTAGTTTCCTCTCTTTTAAAAATCCTCACATTTGCACTCATAACAACTTCAATAATAAAAAGGACATTTAGCCAAATACCTTTGTATGACGTATTTTTATTTTCCTCTTCAACGAATCGCAAATTGAAATGGTATGAGAAAATTCTGCTGGTAGTAGGAGTTTCAAATGTAACGTATTTTTTCTGGTATTTTTGTTTTCAGGATATACCGGCAAAATACATTCAAGTATTGGAGTTTCGAATGTCCTCATCCTTCGCTTCCTAACGTTTTTAATAATATTTATTTTATGCTTGTGGAGAATATAGCTAATACTTGAGAATTTTGTGCGGTAGGAGAGTTCAAAGAAGTCATACAAAAGAAGTCCTTTTTGCAATGTGCAGCTGCGACGTGTCTATAACTATATCTTAAGGCGATTATACGAAATGCATCTGAAATACACACAACATAAACTGCATTGCAGTGTGATATCATTTAAATATTGCGAGTATTGTTGTGGCAATCGAAGGATACATTTTTTTCATCTCTGTGTTAGTTGTGATCCTTATGGTTCTTCCTTTTTTTTATTTCAAATTCCTTTTTTTCACATTTTTTTCGTTTTGCTTATCGCATTCTTTTTCCGCTTCATCGTGGCCTGAGCACGTGGCTGTGTGTATTTTCGGGTTGATGGAGTGAAGTGCATGTTCTTTTTATGCTGCTGGATAGTGAATTATGGGAGTATGAGGAATCGTGGGGAATTAGGAAGGATAAAGAATGAAATACAATCATAAATAGAGGTTTTTTATGCTTAAGTCTCTTCAATGTACTACACGAAAGTATTTTTGTGCGTTTGTGAGGGATTTTTTTTTGCCGTAACTTTTGTAAAAGGTATCTAGTTTGCCGAGATTTTATTGTGTGTATTATGTAGACACTGTAAAAGAATAATCACACATCCAAGTAAAAATCATATGATTTTTGACCTACAAATATTTTTTTTTTCATCATCTCGTTATTATTTCTGTTTTGTTCGTTGTGCTATGGATAGAGTAAGAACGTTGCACACTATATTCTTTTACGTAGTTTTTTTGTTTACGATGTAAACTGTATTATTGTTTGGCTAAGTATAGTTTTTGCTGCGAAACGGAAAGAATGTAAACATGTCGACATGGGGGATTCCTTGTTATCTGCTATGTACCTAGTAAAATATGTTTTTTTTCGTTCTGACTTTTAATTGAATTTTATATCATAAAACGTGCGATTGAATTGTTTTCTTTATTCGTAAGATATTTAAATATACCGACGCAATTTTTTGTTAGAATTAGTCTTAATTGTCTATATTCGAAGAAAGATTTGTTTCCCCATCAGTAATCATTTTTACCCAGATATGCCCACACTTCTAAACTATAGTTCACTGATTTATTTTCAATACTTTTTACGTCAAAAACGTTTTGGTGCCTGTTGCTATTTAGTAAGAAACTAGTCACAATCTAGTAAGAGTTGGGTAAGTTTTTGGGCTTAAAAAGTGGTAAAATCTAATTTTTTTGTCAAATATCTTTTTTTTTAAAAAAAACTTAGTTTTGCAAAATAATTTTATGAATACAAACCACCCAATTCGAATAGGCATATCTAAGTTAATAATACAGTAGAATCCCGATAATTCGTATTTCAAGGGACCAGCAAATTCATACGAATTATAGCGGGATATACGAATTATCGGGGTACGAATTATCGGGATTCTACTGTAGTACAAAAAATTTCATAATTTTGGTCAAAAATTCAACAACTTTATTGAAAATATAAAAAGTAACTTCGGCCCTGTTTACACTTGTTAGTTTTGCCGGAATTTCTCCACGATTTTGTTCAGAATTGAGGCGTTAAAAGCTAGAGTGGACCAACCCACATGTCGAAATCGTGAATTTTTTTGTGTTTGAATCACTATTGCGAGTGAGTGTTTAGATAAAAATGTTTGGATGCACAAAAGAACATTTCAACATTGAGTAATAAAGTCCACAGAAATTTTTTTTTCCAAAAATTTACAGTCAATAATAGTACAAAAGTGGAAAAGCTTCAAATACTCGGATATGTGGCTTGGTCCACTCTAGCTTTTAACGCCTCAATTGATTGCGCGATTGATTTTAATCTATCACAGAATAAGTTAACGAAGGTAGGTGTGAGGAAAGGGGGTTCTAAAGGCCGAAAAGTAGTGTGATCTATTTTACGGACAACCCTTAAAAAATAAAAAAAAAACATGAGTGACATTTAAAATTTTTCTTAAGAATTTAGGCCCCGATTATACCTTTTTCGTGTATTTCTTAACGAATTTTATTCAAAATTTACTCTGCAAATTTTATTCATCTATCACAGAATAAGTTCACTTAAAAAAAGTTCCCAGGGTTTGAATTTATTCCGGCGGCTTTATAGAAAAAAATCTCAAGTTCCGCCTTTTTTTTGGAATAAAATTTCAGAATTTCGTGTCCTAGTGTAAATAGTTGTCCAGCACGAATTTAGTGTCGCAGGATAAAATTCGCGAAATAAAGTGTCAAATGTAAACGATCCTTAATAAAATTGTGCTTAACCTATTTCTGGAACTTAAATATTTTAATTTGGACATCAGATGCTGAAGAATTAAAAATATATTTTTATTTCACTCCAATCCACTGACCGAGAAGCCTGCAAAAAAACATAATCAGGGTATTCACAGTCCTCTTTTAAATTGCGGGTAAATTTACCGCTCGGTAATTCAGTCAAATTTAACAGATTTTTACCGAGGCGGTAACTTGGTTCATGTAAAAATGAATTATCGGATTCGGTAATTGTATACATGCCTTGAGTCGTGTTTTCCGGCCCGGTTATTCGGTATCAAGAATCAACCGCGAGTGGCGCTAGTAATGTTTTTAGTTGTCAAATTTTCTCGCTGGCTTTTTGTTAATCTCATCGGACTGATGCAAATTTTTTCAATTTTGATAGCCGTTGCCACAATAGAAATTCAAAAGAATACATCAAACATGGATTTAAAGGTATGTGACATATTTTACAATCAAATTCGCAGTTCATGATTTGGTCACGTATCAAATAAAAGCGCTGTTCTACAATCTGTGCTGTGGGATGTTCACAGCAGAATATTTTCAGTCTTTTAATATTACCGAAAACACCGAATACCGAAAATTAAAAGAGGATTGTGAATACTTGACTAAGTTGCTAATTTTCGTTGGTGCAGACGGAACTTAAATTTTTACAAAACTCTACTTGAATAGCGTTTCTAAATTTCCTTTTGTATCAAAACATCTCAGCTTTTGCAGCAAATACCTTATTTATTTTGAAAAAGCATGTTTTTGCGATTGAAAATCAAGATCATATTTTTTGGATCAATTTAAGCTTTCTGGGTTGGCTTCATGAAACTTACCCGGCCTTTACACGCGACTGTAAAGTCTGTCAGTAGCACAGACTTCAAATGTCAAATCACTGACAACGAATTAAAATACATTTAGCGAACTGGTAGTCAGTGCATTTACACGAGTCTGTGTCAACGACTGTGTCAGCTCTACAGACGCGTCTAAGGGCCGGGTAATTTTTGATCGACTGACTAGTCTATGGAAAATGAGAGACACCCCAGTTTGATCAAATTTGTTTTTTTTAATGAATCATGCATTGAAGGTTTTTTCTTGATCCTAATTATTATTTCATGATTTTTCGCCGGGGATTTTCATTTCGGCCAATTAGCTGATCGAATTTGTCATCTGTTTGAAAATTAATTAGCTAATGTATGGATTTTTTGATATTGCTATCAATGGCCATAAACGGGATTCTTATTCATTAGAATATTGTAGTGCAATACTTAAGTATTTTTATGGATAATTAGCAAACAAAATGAAACTGATTTTTTGCATTAGAAGAAGGGGGAGAGGTTTGTAAATTACAAGAAGAATGTAAATTTTTACTAAGCTCTCATTAAGTATTAAAAAACATTTTATATGGTCTTTGGAGCTCTTATGTTGAGTACTTGGTTTTAAAAGTTATCAGAAAAAGAATTCTCGGTGTTTCGTGACCGGTCTTATTTTCACCATAACAAAGTTAATATTCTTCACAAAAAAAAACTTTTTGCAATTTTTACGTTTTTGTACTTACCAATGAGCTATAACTAATTTAGTAACAACTTTTGGCGTGTGCGAAACGGGTTAATTACTTGCTAATTTCGGTTCAAATTTTAGTTTTTATTGGAGAGTTTCCAATTCGCTGTGATAAATGAATGAAAGCGTACTAAAATTAGCATGCAATTAGACCGTTTCGCACACGCCTTAAGTTGTTACTAAGTTAGTAACAGCTCATTGGTAATAATTTAAAATTTGGCCGGTGATCATACATTCTACGATCTATTATTTTTACAACGTAAGTTCATGTAAAAATATAAGTAAAACCATTATTGCCAGGGGCCAATTGAAAAATTAATTAGAAATTTCTAAATAAATGACGTATCATCGGTTCATAAAATAAAAGTTATGGTCCACAAACATTTTAAAGTCCCCAAAAATAGGACAATTAGAAATTTCAATTAAATTCAACCACTATTTTTCGTTTTTCCCAATAACTATACACGGTTTCTTTTTTACTAAAAACAACTCTTGAAATTTTCTATTGGTACAGCAAGGGAAAAATTGGATGGGAGCGATTCCTATAAAAATGGCAATAATATGCATATGAATATATGGAATAGTAGAATTTTATAGTAACGATGCAATGAAAATAATGTGTACCAATATACACATTTTGGGAGAGCTTCCTACTATATTCATTAAATTCATTATTTTTTGGGACTCGTTACTATAAAATTCCAATATAGGCCATATTTTCTATTTTTTTTTATGAACCACTCTATAGCATTCAGTTTTTTCTGAGTGTTTTTTGGTATATTTCATGTAAAAATTTTATGAAATACTGAGTAGTGGCGTTTAGTTATTTTAATTTCTTAACCTTTTCTACACCAATATTATATGCCACTCATGTGTGTGTATACTCAAGTGCAATTGAGGAGTTGAAAGCTAGAGTGGACCAACCCACATAATCGAGTTTTTAAAGCTTTTCCATTATTGACTGAAAATTTTTGGAAAAAAAAATCTGTGGACTTTATTACTCAATGTTGAAACGTTTTTTGGTGCATCCAAACATTTTTGTCTAAAAACTCACTCGCAATAGTGATTCAAACACAAAATTTCACGATTTCGACATCTCAAAGTGTAGCCAGACGGGGGGTTGGTCCACTCTAGCTTTTAACGCCTCAATTAGTCACCGAATTTTTCAGAACTTTTGTATTATGACCAAGTTTTTTTTTATAGGTTTAATGAAGATAAATTTTTTTAAAAATTAAACAAAAATTTAAAATCCAGAAAAAAAAAATCGGTTTTTAACACTCTAACTGCCACGACAGTTTTAAGCCTTTTTCGAATATTTAATTGTCAGTCGCCTTTTTGAAGAGAAAAAAAAATGAAATAAAATTATACCTAAATGTTATTTTATTACCATAAAATGTGTGCAACTACAAAGAATCGTTGCGGTTGCAGCGAACACTTTAATAATTTTCAGTGTGGCCGTTGTGTACAATTAGGTGTCAAGCCTTTTTGACTGACGTGGCAGTTAGAGTGTTAATACAAAAAAAAATTTTTAAACCTTTTTTAGATTTTTTTTCTATGATTACAACCAATATCTTTGGTTTAAGAAAAACAATTTACTTTAATCGTCTGGCTACACTTTGAGCTATCCACTTACTTGACAAAAATATGACCACGATCTGTGATAATTTCATTTGACCGTTTGAAAGCTGTCTATCAGCATGGTGCCATATTCGAGGAAATAAATAATCGAATAATACATCGAAAGTTAGAAAAAGTTAGTACTATGCACTTATATGCTATTTCTTGCGAAATATGAACAAAAATATGCATTCACGGAAAGAAATAATTTTTGATCCAGCCAAAAATATACAAAATATATTTGCAGTATTATAAATACTATTATATAAGTACTATTATAGTATTATAAATACTACAAATATATTTTGTTTTGAGGTAAATACAATTTTGATGCTACAACCAATATTTGTGTCTATTGGGTTCAAAACGAATCTATTCCATTTTTGAAAAAAATTAAGTTACGATTGATTTTGGTTCCTACTGTTGGTTCCCACGACTTACTTAACCATTCGTTATGATCAAACCGATTTTTAACGGCATAAAACTGTTTTGATCATAACGAATGGTTAAGTAAGTCGTGGGAACAGTAGGAACCAAAATCAATCGTAACTTAATTTTTTTCAAAAATGGAATAGATTCGTTTTGAACTCAATAGACACATTTTGTTTGTCCAGAAAAAAAAATTCTTTCACCCTGAATATAATTATGTTAAGGAAAATTATGAAATAAACATAATAATCTATTTTTGGTGTTTAACCATTGAACCATTTCTGAATCACGGTTTTCTCAACCTTCTATAATAATATTCATGGTAAAAGAATTTTGTTTGAGGCAAACAAAATTTTGGTTGAAGCAACAACATTACATTTATCTCAAACGAAATATGTTTGCAGTAATTATAATGTGATGGCTGCATCAAAAATTATTTCTTTCCGTGTTTAAATTCAATGATGCTGTTTTTGTTAAAAACTTATGAATCGAATATTCCTGTGTAAAATCAGCAAACACAAAAATTTGATTTTGCAAGAACTTCCGGTCTTTGCTCATTAGAATTAGTGATAGCTCATTGGTAAGGGCCATTAAAGTCTACTACTGGAAATCGCTAGTTTTAAAATTACGTAGACTCGACTTTTTAAGTGGCCATTGGCAAGGACCAGTAGTTTTTTTAAAAAAAAAGTCGGTTTAAAAAAGGTAATTTTTGGACAGGAAAACGTTTGGTAAAATTTTGCATTATATTTTACTGGTAAAAACTCTATAGTAAATTTGATTTCTGGAATTTAAGCAAAAAAAATGAAAATGAAAATAAAGATAAACTTTAAATCGAATCTTTATTTACTTACGTATAAAATTCTTTGAGTTTTGCTGTTTATATCCTTTATTCAATAACCTATTCCAAATAAACTGTTTGCTAATATTCACAATTGTTGAATCCTCTTGAATCTGTATTTAGACACTATTTAAAATTATAATACAGTGATTTCTGTGAAATTTCATTATATCTTCGAAAGGAAATTTTTGGATAAAGTTCATTTGCACTATATAGAATGAATTGCCACTATCACTTAAAATCCGAATTTAGATAAAACTGGCATCAATCAAATTATTTATCTCACGAATTTTTAGTAATTTTACTATTTGATTAAGTATTATTATTATTATTATTCACTAGGTATAGTTTAATATAAAATTAAATATTAATAATAACAAATTAATTAATTGCACCAAGTTTTAAATTATTTCCAATATGAAAAAATCCCTAATTATGGCAATTAGGATAATCACTATTAAAAAATTGTAATTATTTTTATGCTGATCAAAACAAAGTTTGGTTAAAATCACTTGTGTTTAACGGAATCGAAAAAAAAACTTTTTGATTTTCTGGAGAATTAATTTTTTTTTTATTATTTCAAAAATCCGTTGTATTTGTTTTTTACAAATTTATAATCGTTGCTAGTAGAATACAGGAATAACCGGCAAAATTCGCTAATCACTAAACGGTCAATGATCAGATAATCAACTGCCATACAAATTTTCTATCCGGTGTGATGATGATAAGAAACCACTATGACGATACAACACCGCTACACGGACTGGACGCGACTATTTCGAATCGCCTGTGTCCAGTTCACTCAAACGTCCAAAGTCGAATTCAACTTCACATTCACGACGTTGAGGTTCTCAGGTTGAGAGGTCCAGTGTGGTATATATAAAACACGAGGTCCAATTCAGTCCACTCCCGTTGAGTTGTCGTTTTCCTTCCTATTCCTTCCCGCTTTTTCCTTGGGAAAATTTCCAGCTAAGTGATGGTTCGCCTTCTTGCCTTCGCTCACTCACTCGCCTTCTCGATTTGAATGCGAAATTCAGTTAAGAACACGGTACCATCGCACACAACATCCGCGCGCGCACTCACACAACCATCACCATCGACGAAAATTTATATCGAACAACACACGCTGCTATACGAATATACATACACCGGCATATATTCTGTCAGGTAGATTTCTTTCACCTCTAGAACACACGGTTCGCTTGCTTGATTCACAAAAACCCCAATCTCTGTATGGTGGCTATTCTACTGGTGGCTAACCAGGTATGTCGATGTCGATTTCAAATATAACGAATGTCGCGTATGTGTCGAATCACACCTCATACCAAGTTGATGGCAATTTAATGCACCTATGGTTGTTGGTGTTGTTGTTGTTATAGTACAAGTACCTGTCACCTAATGACGAACTACGGATTTTATCACTTGATCACTGTTCGAATGAAGGCCACACGGTGCTACTATCACACCATCACTTGGCATACAGGTAGAAATTCTTCCTGTTTAACGGGACTTATTACGCCTCCTCTTAGAAAAAAATCTCCCGAAATTGTCACCGTTACAAAAAATAAATAAAAACGGTTCGCGGATGATTCCGATATGCGGCTTCTGCTCCCACTAACCGTTACTAGGCGCTGCTGATTTCGCTGGCGGTTGTTCTACTACTGCTGGCTGCTATTTTCAAGAAGATCCTACGAGACGCCCCACCATTCATCCGCCAGCCACACAAAGAGATCACCACGTAGATGACACAAGCGGCGATATGGCAACGGCAGCAGGATTTAGAGCGGACAACCACCAAGACACTGACTGGCCTTAAATTGAAAGGTAGGTTTGGTGGGTAGGTGGAATAGGCAAATCGGCAAGGCAAAAACAAGAAAGAAAAAAGAAAAAAAGAAAAACACAGGCTACAAGGACTCGCTATTCTTCTCCGGTCGAATCGAATACAAATTTCTCGAGATGGTCGCCTTTGATTTGCCTCTTTCCCTACCGCTGCAAGCAAATCGTTGAGGTACACTCATGCATGCAGCAAGCGCGATGAGTTGGTTCTAAAGGATGTCCTCGAAGGATTCACGGAGAATGAGGATCGCACTTTGTCGTGATTTCGACCGCCAATGCTTTCTGTCGCCGTGCTTCTTTGCCGATATCCTTGCTCGTTTCTTATGCTTTTGGCTACTAGCGATGCTGCTGTATTCGCATAGTGTCCTTTCGAATGGTGTATATCCTTGTGCCGAATCGTGTCTATGCACGTTTTTTTTGTCTGCAGTCCTCGATTGCTGGCGAATTGGGATTTGTGTAAGGAGGCAGGGTCTCCTTCTTATGTTTGCAGCATCCGTAGATATCCTCGCGTCGTGGTATACTGAAAATTGATGCTACTGCCAATGTCCAGGACACTCCAATTTTGAGCAAATTTCACAAGTCCTGTGTGTTCTAGGATTTTTTTTGTTGAGTTCCAATGAAAAGCAATTTTTAGTTTCACCAGAAGCGATTTCTTTTTTTTTGTTTTTCACAGAAATATAATTAACAATATTTAATTTTTTTCGCAATTCTTTTTTTTTTCAAATCAAAATATTTAATTTTGTTCATTGAGTTTCAATGCGGCAGAAATTGAGCGTTTTGATTAATTTGTAAGATTTCAATGGAACTTCTATAACAAATACAAGGAGAGAAAAACTTTTTATCAACATAAAAGCACGTGACACGTGTTTTCTTTAAAGTTATACGATAAACTTTTATTATTTTACACTGAAATCGTTTTTTTTTGTGGGAATTTTTTTTTGTTGTTGTCGATACTTTTGAAAAAAAAATATTGAAATTTACGATTGTGTTGAATACAGTTTAGTGTTTTTATGATTTCTCTTCGCAATTACATTGTGTTTGTTTCACCACTATTTATTTAGGTGTTTAAAGTGATTGTTAAATACTGTTTTCTGTTGAATAGTTTATTTTATATTAATTTATTCGCTGACGTCCTTTGGTTACTCAAATAAATATTTGAAAAAAACTATTTCCCCCTTTTTAAATGTCCGTATGGCCCCAAACAACAGATCCTTACTCTTCAAAGTTTGGCGGGTATCTGACTATATACACTAGGAAACTAAACTTTTACGGTCATGTGGGTTTTTCATCGGAGTATTTGTAAGAAACACCGTATATTTTATTGCATTTGTGAGTGTGTATATGTCTGCTGGAGCGGAGAAAATCTCTCATTCCAAATGAGTTCTTTTACCTCCTTGGGTCCTTTTTCGTGGCGAGGCGATGCAAAGCAAAACGAATATGGCCAGAAAACAACAACCAACTATACAAACACACACATCCATACATTCGATACGATTCCTTATAGTAAATATATGTATGTAATAATGTTGATATGTTTCACCTTCATCTATCCACATATTGAGATGTTGATATACTCGCATATGTAATCATATAGGATGATGGTCACAAACATCCTATATTCGCTGTGATGTTTTTGTACAATTCAAAAGTGTAGCCAACGTCGTCCGAGATCCCATACATACGTAAATATCCTTTTCTCACTTAAGAGGCAAACATACAAACTAATATATCCTTTTTGCCGGCCTTCTCATCTAGAATACACATTGTTCGCTATATATGCAACATATACAAGATATTCCTTTCACTGGATCGAATATTAACCATCCTGTCGACATATATTTTGAGGATTCTAGCTGGTTAAAGATACGAACTCGTATAGATGGACGATTATGTTGAATAACTAATGTATATGTAGAATGTCCGCAAGGCTCCCTATCTTGTGTGTGCTGGCCATAGAGAGCCTTCGACTTGGTCGTTCTCGCGACCCGCGTGTTATCCGCTGGGGACGGCAACGACGACGACGACGACGTTGACGACGGCATAGCGGCCACGACTATGGCTAACATCTCGGGATAAACAGGGGGTATGGTTGGCAGTTTCTGATGATACAAACGGTATTTCAACCACCCCATCATCATTCAAGCATATATTCATCCCCTACGTCCACTTTTTGGAATCATTTGGCCAGTGTGCATGGGTGGACGGGCTAGTATTCTCGCCGATTTCAACTAAAAAGCGGGCGGACATAGATGGTGGCGGGGAGGTAGGGCAATGTGATAGGATAGCAGTAGGGGTTGTTGCCTGGAATTGGATTCGAGCGCTGCGAGGGTTGAGAATTCCGTTGAGTTGGATATTTTCAATCTTGGTGTGTACCAACCAACAGGACGTTAGAGACGAGGCACGAATGGGTGATGTGGGCAGATTCTGTGATGGTTCTTTGCGAAAATACCTCAACCTTCCGCGCATCGTGGACGTTGAAAATCTTACGTGGAATGCGGTCATATTGGTGGGGTGGCGTGCGATTTTGTATTGCCTGATAGCCATCCATTCCGCTTCCCTCGAATTTTATATGCCATTCAAATGTAGAACTACATGTGTATGTATGCCGATTCCGTGAAGCATTGTGAGGTCGAGGGATACTTAGGCTTAGGCAACATGGAAAAAGCGTCTTAGTGTATACAGAAAAGGAACAAATGGTGTATAGGAAGTACGCGGAGGGATCATGTTGAAGGAAAGACAGGACACTACAGTATACTATAGAAACCAGCGAAATGAAAGAACAAGAACAGCAGCCTGGCGGATATATAGATGATGGTCGGATGGTCGGATTTTCGGGCGTTCTTCTCTCATATGCAAAAAGGGGGTCACTCACTGGATGTGTGGTATAGACTGGATCTATCTATACGATATATATAGAGAGAGAAAGATATTCATGTAGGACATTCAAAGTCGGAATCGCTTGGATAGGTGGTGGATACCAGGTTAGCTTCATTCGTTGGTGAGTTAATATAAGGCAGGTAGATCTGAAGTCGATGGGTGAACGAGTTGGATTTCTACGAGTAGGTGGTCGTTTTCCTGATAGGTGAATTCTAAATAGAAACGTAACACACTTAGATCTAGATAGATACACGGTTCACCTGGAGATATTTAGATGCGGACACATATGGGTTTGCGGAATTATGTTGACCGGAGATTGGAGAGGGTGTCAAATAACGAATAAAAGGAATGGCGCAAAATTCTACAAAATCGGAACAAGTCTTGGTGGATCAACTGACACAAATCTAAAATGGCAGTCGGTGATTCTATGATTACTAGAATTTATTGTCGTTTGATTTAATGGATATAAAAGACAGTTGATGCGGATAGTGTCTTCGGAATATTTTCTTGTACAATGATTGCATTGATTCCAGAACAAAATCACAAAGTGGCGAAAAATCACAAATTTTAGAAAAAATTTTTGGCCAAAATATCGAAAAAATTCTGACAAATGTTGTCTCCACGGGTATTTTAATTGCAGGGCGTGAAAAAAAATCACAATTTATGTCTAATCGAGAAGGGGTTTAAAAAAACTCATTTTAGATGTAAGAGAGAGAAAATCTTTACAAAAATGTGGTTAAAATATATCTGATTTGAACAGCACCTGACTTTGTTATACCGAATTTTTTTTTCTGCACAATTTACCTGACGATAAACATTAGTTTGCCTAAAAATATGAATTTTTATTTTACAAAATCTGAAACATCTCGATAACGGTAAAAGATATTGATTTACGGTAAAAGGCAAAAATGTAGAGAATTTTAATGCATTTAATTCTGCCATTAATTGCAAGCAATTCGCAAAAATATAGTTTTTTTTATTTTTAATGATAATATCTCGATAACGGTAAAAGATATCGGATAACGGTAAAATACAAAATTATGGCAAATATTATTCTCTTCAATTCACCTCATACATTAAACCACCAAAAACCCGTTAGATAATCGCAAAACAATAATATTTTAAAAATTACGATATATCTCGATAACGGCTTCAGAAACCAAATTCTAGTAAAAGACAAAGATGTAGAAAACTTACCTGTCTCCACTTTTTTTTACATATATGACTACTGAAACACGCGTAGTTCGGAGTAAATAACAAAAAACGGAACCGCCGTCATTTTAGTTACGTGCGGTTCACGGATTTCCACCAAAAGTTGATAGGATTGTCCTACTCCAGGACCAAACATGCCTGTAAAATTTCATGGCTCTAGCTCTATTAGTTTTTGAGAAATCTTGTAGACAGACTGACAGATAAACCCTTTCGAGACTGCTGGGACATATATGTCCCAGCAAAGTATGAAAAATTGTGACAGCCGTCTCGAAAGGGTTAACAGACTAACAAAGAGAAAGTTGTAAAAATGCTCCTCAATCGGGAAATATTTCCGATTGAGGAGCATTTTTTATTATCATTAATTCCCAATCAAAAATATGTTTAGGAATTAATGTTAATAAATAACAAATAAAACTCATTTGCATAATTCTCTCATGCGTCAAAATTTCTCTTCCGCTCTCACCCACGACTGCGGTTTAATATTGGCATGTGGAAACCCCAAATGAAACACGATTTAGTTTGCCAGTACTATTTTTAATGTATTTCACATTTTTTTCAAGTAAGGATACTCGAAAATAAATAGAACTCTCCTTCTACCAAATTGATGGCGGAAAAATAAATAAGGAAAAACGTATTTTCTTCCTCTCAGGGTTCTTTTCTAGCTATCTTTTAGTTTGAATATTTTCATTTATTGGGGAAAAGGAATATCATTTTCTTAAAGTCCTTTTGCGTTGTATTCCCCGCCCGCCCCACATTTGTTTGGACATTTCGGTTCGCGAAACGCGATTTGTCTATCGGCCAGCAGTAGCGAGAGTAAAAGGAAAACCGTATCACAAATGCCATCCATAGTGGATGTGTCCGATCCATTTGATATGGCAAGCGTTGCGGGAAGGACGAACGGCTGGATGGAAGTAAAAGATATCCTTTTTGGGGGATAGACGGACAAACACATATTCCTTAGTGATCTGTAAACAGAGCAATCTATAGTGTGATGTGTTGTACTGGGATGAAAACTTTTATACATAATCGCTGGAAATACGCGTACAGGAAGAGATCCGCTTAAGGATACACGAATCTGTAGCTGATGTGCTGCTGTCTATAGCCATAGGTAAACTATAGACCGCGTATATAGTAGAAGAACGAGAAAAGGGACCGCTATTTTCTCATGTTCTGTATGCGAAAGTTTGAAATTGGTGTCTGTAAGCATCGCATAAGGATATTTCTGGCTCTGCGATATGTGTTGGGATGAGGTATTTCGAAAATGTGGCGCTAGCTCGATAGGGTGGTACAAGGGCTCATTTACTTGCCGTTGGCAATTGGTAGTTAACAGTAGTGGGGTAGAACATTATTTTCAACGATATGTGGGGTGTTTGGGTCTAGGATTAAATTTTCCATACGCCATTATCCCATACAGTATTGAAAATTTTCCATGAAATGCCTACTCCCTCAGCGATGGATTTTCTGACAGCTCCCACATCCATTCCATTGAATTTCGGTTCAGTTCATTTCACCCCATCGACCGTCTTCAATTTCTTTCACTTCAAGAGAGCCCATCAGAGTCTTGTCCACCCACCGCAACCAATTTCGCTTGTTCTTCATTTCCTTCGCGCTGTTATGCATCCCCATATCCTGAATGCCACCCGCCATAGCCAGCGTGTTGTTACTCCATTCGCTTCGCCAGTCCGTTTTTCGTGCATGGCTTGAACGACAAGAACCCGGCAAGGTTCTGTCCATAACACACGTCGTCCACTTATCTATATGTGGATGTCTGTTAAGGCGATATTGTACGAAGGCAAAAGGATCTGGAATATACTCGTATGTAAGGTATATCCTTTTTTCGCTATACGCATATAGACATGCTCGTGTATAACTTTCGCAATATATGTATACTCGCAGATTGTAGTACGTGGAAGAACAGCGTACAGAGTTCTTATGTTCAACGGACGTCGGACGAAATGAATATTGCCATAGGGGTTGATCGCGCGCGGAGTTGAGAAAAAAACACCATATCTCGCATATGTTTATACATACGTCTATATGTGTTTGTACGAACAAAAAAAAAGCAATTTTTTTCTTCCATCTTTTTCGACATGTCGTCGTGGGGTGAGAAAGAAATTTTCGCTGCGAAAATACTCGACAAGAAAAAGAATACGAAGGAGTAGTAGTTCTACAACATGGTAAGAAAAAAATTAGAGGAAGAGCGCAAAAGATAAAAAAAAAGTCGAGATTTTTTCCAAGCGCTCGCTATACGTGAGATATCTATGTATATGCGGGGATGTTGATATTTGCGACCAAGTGGAGTTATATGTCGTCGTATATGAGGATGGGGTTGAATAGCCATGTGAGACATGAAATTTCGCCTGAATTTTTTTTTTCATCCTATACTTCGACTACTTCTCGTTGATTTTTTTCCCTATATTTAGACACACGGTATATATAAATGTGGACGTTATTTAGCTGCCCCGAGGGTTGTTGGAATAAACTCCTTTTGGTTCGGATCCCATCCAAAAGACCTAAAATGTATAAGAAGTACCGACATATATGTTGACTCGTAGTGAATCTTATATGGGAACACATAGTTTGTTTGATAAGAGAGGCTGTAGCAAATAGCGGACGCGAATATGCGAATTTTTTTTCTATCCCATAGCGGACGAAAGGCAAAAAAAATCTCACAAAAAATCCTTATTTTTCCCTTTTATATCTAGGTCCTAGACTTTGTTGAATAAAAATAAAAATACAACGTATGTATGGGAGATTTGTTAGAGAGATCTGATGGTCGAGTATCGTATAGCATAGCCGAATGCATGCAGTACACCCTCAGGTTTTTTTCAATATCTTCTGCTGGTCTTCCGTTTTTTTTTTCAAAACCTTGTGTCTTCTCAGTCTTTTACTTTCATCGTTAGTGATTTTCATGAAATTGGTGCTAGAATTTTCCCTTCATTTGCAAGAAAAAATTGCTTAGTTTCGTTTCATATGTTGTATGACTGCAAAAAGCGAACAATAATAAGAGTTACTGACATTATTTGTCTGGGTTTTTTGATGAACATTTTACTTAACAAATCGTGAATGACTTTCAGGTTATTGAAAATTTTTTACATTGAAAGACAGAAAAAAAAATAAAAAATTCTACCTAGAATTTGGAATAATTACTAGGATTCGTTTCAAATCGATCTTATACATACATAATTACTTCTCAGACAAAAGTCTAGATCTAGTTTTAAGGGCAGTGTATAAAATATATCACACTTTTATGGAGGTGGAGGGGTCTGCGGTACCCTGACGGTGGTACTAAACTTAATTAAAAATTGCGAAAAATCAAGACAATTCCCAAATTAATTTAAGGTACGTTATTTCAAGAACCAAAAACCACTGAACTATTGATAAAATCAATGAACCGAAACCAAAGTTTAAACCGGACCACTTTGAAAAAAAAGTTATTTAAAAGAAAAATTGGTCGAACTGAATACCAAACCGGTTTTTGAAAAATATGGTCGTACCAAACAAAAACCAAACCAGTTTTTAAAACCAATCTTGTAATCAAACCAAATTTTTGGGTAGTTCGGTTAACATTTGAATTTTTACGACAGAATTTTTTTTATTGTTTTCTATTATCGATCAGACCAAAAAACCCGTCTCCGTGTCCAGTATCTTAAGAAATATAGCTAATAAGAACAGGAAACGCAAAACCAATGACAGGAACCAAAAAACCCACCGAACCGTTTAAATTTTTGCGAACCAGAATCAAAATCAGAACCAAATTTTTGAAATTTTAGGAACCAAAACCTAAACTAGAATGAAATGTTCAAATTTTAGAAACCAAAACCAGGACCAAAGTTTCAAATTTTAGGAACAAAAACAAAAAAGAACCAAATGTCCAAATTTTAGGAACCAAAACTAGGACCAAAGTTTCAAATTTTAAGAATCAAAATCAAAAGCCAAAAATCTTTAAACCAAAAAAAGAAAATACGTTTTTGAAAAAAAAATCGCATAAAATAATAGATTTGTTTGCGCGGGGGAAAAATGGCAGTCATCGACGGAACCGTCAAAAAAAACACCATGGTATTTAAGATGACAAAAGATCTTGATTTTTGGACGTCCGTCCATCTGTTGACATGAAATATTCTGAACAAATAATGCAGCAGACTTGAAATTTTGTGTAAATGGAGTCCTCAGAAAAGCTAAGCTAAGTAGGTAACTGGAAGAATTGGGTCATTTATTCCCCATACCCTTTTCCATACAACTGAAGTAGTTTCATATAAATTTTTAAAATGCATCGCATCGTAAAATTTTTAAAAACAAAATGTCTTGAGAATATAATTTTACATAACTTCTCCATACATCAAAATTCTATTGGGCGACTCCTTCTTATGTCCCATTCAAATGAAAAAAAAATCTATCAAAATTCATTTAGAAGTTTTCATATAGTATAGTCAAGAGGAACCTTTCTTAAGCCTTTAAATTATTTCTTATCCCTCAAATTGAAAAAGCAATTAAATTCGAGCGAAAAATAAAAATCTGAAAAACGCTATGAATTCCGAAAAGCGAAAAAAATTCCCGCATTTCGAATAGTTTTCAAAAATCCACCACAAAAAACAAGTCGTTAGAATTTGAAATTTTGAATGGTCAGCGAAATTTCCTTGAAATTCGAATCTTAATTTCTGTGATGAATAATGCAAAAATTCCATGCGTGAAATTTTGACGGAAAATACTGGCAGCGGGACAATTTTTCAGAACTAGCAGATAACAAAAGATTGAACCCTCGTTGAATTTTGATCCTTCCAAAAGATATATATGTGTCGTCTCATGATACCCTTAGCCATTCTAACCATTTTCGATGAGCAATAACAATGCGATCCCTAATTACCCACACCTCCGCCTCTGAGCTAGATCTCCGTACCGACCCTTTATTGACTCAATCTTATCCCATATTTGGCTCAAAATGCATTTTGAAAATTCACACAGATTCACGCATACGGCTTTAAATTCGAATAAATTCGAATTTCGGTGCCTGAAATTAAACAGTAAAATCCCAAGGATAACCATTCATGGTCGATTGGCATTAGTGTAAGTGCGGAACCGAAAGGATGATTTTTGCAAAGATAAGCGGCCGCGCATAGACGAAATATAACGGCCGAATATATGTTGCTAGCCATAAATGTGATTCATTTTCGCAGCATAAAAGTAATATTTCGGAATCGTCATCACCACACAAACACCAATAGACCTTTTAAGTACTTTATGTTGTTTGTATTCGATGCATTTTTAAGATTTTTTTTCCCGACACAGGGGTTAAGCTGGAGCCGCTTCGGATGTCTTACCTCTCCCGCCAATTGATTTTCACGGACGCATATGGCAAAAAAAAATTTCACTTACTTTACAAGCAATGTAAAAGGCAAAAAGGGCTCCTGCTGTATCTAAATAGTAGCTTTTGTCTCTGTTACACTTCCGTGGAATTCTCTGAAATAACCGAAATCGTAATGTCCTCGAACTAGGATCATGCAGGTAGTTGGGCAAAATTTTCACCTTCGCCGTGGGTAACCCACAGCGTTACAGTGAAGGATTTTCAAAACAACTACACGGACATAAAATTCGCGGGTCTTTTTTCCATTTCCATTTAAATGCTTAGCTTCTGGCGTCCATGTTGCGATTAGTGCAATAAAAAAATGTAAAACTGGCGGGTCACATTTCTTTTGTTAGAAAATTCCGATTTTCGTGTATTGATGCGAAATGGCAAAATTTTCTCGGGAAAGAATTTCTCAGGTAGTTGCACCGAAAGTAGACCGTCTTAATTCATTTATTTAAACCGAAAAATAGGCGTCGATTCGAGCAGTCATTGAACACGGCACGGCTGATTTCCTTGTTTTAGCGAATTTTTACCTGCACGATATCAACATTCATCTCATCTCGTAGAAGAAATTCAAATTATCCTGATTACACCACCTGCCGGGTACGTCACATTTTTGTAGAACAAACAACTGGCCAATCTACCTACGATGTTTGCTGGAAAAAGGATTAACTAATACTCGACTACAGTTTCAATGATTCATAAACCCGCCAACCACTCAATAAACATCAATTTAGGTAAAGGGACTGAAAAACGGGGAAAAAACTGAAAACTATTGCAGATGTGGTAAGATAACCGCGCTCTTCTTTCGAATTTATTGCTATGGATTTTAATCCCTAGAAATCACCTTTTACGGATTACTCGTTTAGTTTAGTCCCTTTTGAATTGTAAACTACTACCTGAATGGAGTACGTGATGATTCCTCGCTAAAATGCAATTGACTATTGGTACCCACCTACATTTTTCTTCTCCAATGAATCCTTTTTGTGGAATTTATTAGAAAGACGTTTTTTTTCAAATTCAAATTTTCGTAAAATGAAAATTTCCGTTAGTTTATGGTGCCTTATTTACACTACAGTGACTATATGATACTAGAGTGTGTCCAACGTGAGAGTGATGTCCATTGGAATTTTCAAACTTTTTGGTCATTATCACACATTTGAACGAAAAATGTTTTAATCGATTAATTTAAGTAACTGTTTAAAAAAATAAATAGAAAAAAATAAATAGAAGAAATTCTTAAAAAAAACTGAAAACAAAGTTGATTATTTCAACAAAATTTTTGAAATAAGATGATTAGAAAGTTTTCGAAAATTTTCGAACCATTAACGGTTTTTCGAAGGTCACTCTCTAATATTATATAGTCATTCTAATTAACACTAGAACTACCGAAGGTGAAATTTTTTAACATATTTTTATTGGATGTTTAATATTAATCAAATGTGAAAGAATTCAATAGATACCGCATTTGTCCCAGAATGGCCGGAATAGTCCCGGATTTAGGCATGTTGTCCCAGAGTCCCGGAAACTAAACTTTTTTCCGCAATTATGTAATTGACTAGGAAATTCGAAAATGTTCGACTGAGGCACATTTTCCTTAGAAATTACTGGCTCCAGCGCATTTTTGTTAAAAAAAATTCACCTGCGGCGCAATTAATTAATTAATTTTCAATAGTTTTGTTATTGTTTAGATTTACTGTTGTTGTTATGTTTGTTGTTAAACGTTTTGCCTGTGGTGCAATTTTCTTGTATTTTGAAAACATGAAACATTCATAGCATTTTTATACCCGTATTGTGAAACCAAAGGGTATATTAGATTTGCCTTACCGTTTGTAACGCCAAGATCCCGTCATCACACAAAAAAATGAATTACACCATTGTGTTTAGAATGATAAAAAAAGTTGAATTTAGCATGTCCGTCCGTCCGTCCGTCCGGCTGTCCGTCTGTCCGTCCGTCCGTCTGTCCGTCCGTCTGTCTGTGGCGCGGATTGCGGGCGCACGGATTGAGCTAGAGACTTGAAATTTTGCACAGATCCGTTTTTCGTAAAATGTGAGGCTAAGTTCGTTAATGGGTAAAAATGGACCATTAGGGGGGTTACCCCCATTACGAACGACAACTTTTTTTCTGAATATCTCAAAAACGGTGATTTTATCAAAAAAGTCCAAGAACAAAGGTTATTTAGGATATGATTCTACATAAAACTCCCATACATGAAAATCCGATTGGAATAAATTTTAAAAAATCTTATTGGAAAATTTGACTTCAAAATGGAATTTTGATACAACTGTTCGCTGTTCACTTAAATCACCATACGGGTTTTCAATAATTGCCAGATTGGCAATTATAGCTTTTGTTATGTTTTATAATAATCACAAAACAAAAAGTAAAAATTGAAGTAGACCACCTTTTTTCCGATCGAGCGTTCAAAATTTTCAGGATTATTTTCAAAGCAACAAACTCCTCCCCCACTTTACCCTCCGCTCACCATCGGTTATCTGTCCCGAATTCACACAAAAAAAGTATGTGTGCACGAAGAAAAACTTTGGTGGGTTTAGTGTTAAAGGAATGAAAGTCAATTGGTTTATCCAGATATCTTTTATTTTGGGATTTTTCGAACACTTGTCTTGATTTACATATTAACTTAATAATCATATTTGATGCCATTGTTGTCCATAAGTCTAAAACTTGAGATTTTAGTTTGACGATCCTTTGGCCAATGATCATAAAAATTTACCTGACTCTATGTAAATTCCGATAACAGTCGTCTTTCGATTTACGGCGACTCGATATAAAACGTTTTGATATATGGCGTTTCATTTTTTTTTTAATTATGCGAAAATATTTGTTTTGAATTTTTGGAAAAGTCTTTGAACTATTTCCAATTTTGTTATGTATTCCTAATACAAATATCGGTTTCAAGTTTCCATGTAGGGTATTTTAGGACTGTTTATTAAAAGCCCTAGCTTTGGTTCAAGGTTTCTATAGACTGTTAGAAATCTTTTCTAAAGAAATTTACAGCATCTCATCTCTTGGTAGGCGTCTAACCGTCAAATATCGCCACCACGCAATTTCGGATGATTTTCATATGAATGCACTTATTGCCTAATACGTACAAGAAATGTTTTTGTCATTATGCTTCCTATATATGTACAGAAAAAAATAGCATGTCGATCGATCTAAATCAGCAACCTTGCGCAAAAATGGGAAAAGCCGAGGGAAAATGTGAAATAATGACGATGGGCAATGTAAGTAGATATATAAGAGTAGAATGCCAGCAACCCCAAATGAACTCACTAATAACGCGAAATGCGGCATCAACGTCGACGTGCCAAATTAAGATGGAAAAGAAAATCTCAAATTACGCGAGACGACAAACCACTGGCGCTGGCAGAACAGCATAATAGGGTAAGGGTAGCAGGCAACGGAACTTGCCAACATACATACGAGTTCTACACTCATCCATCTATCTGTGTGCGACACATGCATGAGGATATGGCCAGGATCAGGATCAGGCAGCATCGGTTTTCGTCATCGTTGAGGTGGAATGGGATAGAGAGGTGTATAATGCTTTAGGATTCAAGGGGAGGGTGGGGAGGCATTTCGATTGGAACACTAAAAGGAAGGCCGGAACAATCTAAAGGAGCACAACGGCAATGAAGGCTTCACATACCGTACATGCTCCCCTTGAGTGTAGGACAGCATAGGCGATAGAACGTATGTATAACGTATTCGAAATAAGCACAATAACGGGAATGGCAGGAATCCATGTGACCCGGCCGGGAATATAACAAGTACTACACATCAGGGATAAGAATCGCAAAGGGGGCGCCAAGAAACGGGCATTTGAATTGTAGTTGCCTGATTTCGCTAAAGTACACGAGCTGAACTCAACCATGGTCGAGAAGTCCTTCTTCGGTCACATACGTGTATATGAATATAACACCGGGAATATCGTGTTTCCAACATATACCCTCCTCGTACGTTTATAAACATTCACGTATATCGCGCGTCCTGTGCAGGATATATTTCGGGCCAAGCGAGAATAAATGAGGGTGACTGTACTTTCCTTACTTTCTTGACGTGGATGAGTTTCACAAAATATCTTCAAAAAAAAAAAAGAAACTCCGAAAGGACGAAGTGAAAAGAAAAAAAAACATATTAGATGGAAACAGCCAGAGGACATCATCTGGACTTTTGGTTTAGATGGACTAACTTGCACACAGGATGAAAATAGAACAGAACGGAAATACAGTGGGGATATAGCAGCATTTGAGGTAGAAGTGATGGGTTGGGGGCACAAATAACCGTTGGCTATATGCGATATCTTTGCTAAACAGCCAAAAACCGGGAATATATCTGTAGACAAGGACTAGAAAATGGCTCCTTCGACGGAGATGATTCTGCGGCCGTCCAGGTCAGCCTGTTCGTCCATCGAAACGTTGGGTGGGAAGGAACACCACTAGGGATGGATACATGTCGTGGTTGCAAATTGCTTAGGAAACTAACATACAAACCAAGCGTCAGCATCAGCAGCGTTGGCAAGAAGTACACATTTTGTCTTTTTCTCGTCATGGGTTATTGAATTTGTTCTACCCTGATATCGTCTTTAGTGTGTGCTCTGAACGAATATGAAGATCCTTCGTATCCGTAGATTCATCCATAGTCCAGTTTCGATCTTATGTCAGACTCATTCTCCCGGTCAGCCGTGACATTTACGCCCCCGTCAACCATTCGGACGACGTAATGCTGCGTCCCAACGAATCCTGCGGTATGAGAATCACGATGACACGAGGTTAGTGTGGTTTGTAGATGAAAATTTCCTTTACACAATGTTCATTCCTGGTGCTACAGTATTACATACATTAATTGCAAAAACTAGGTATATGTACCTGAACGAATATCTCCAATGTCGACTTGCTTGGTCATCTAATGGCAATGGTGACCATTTGGTATCGCGTTTTCATGTTCGGTCCAGCCTTACATCTCTGATTATACGTCCGTTCGTTCCAATATTCATGTGTACATCTTGTCGAATGTACAACAGTCACTCAAGCAAGTATTTAATTTTCTTCTTTGCGTTGAATGTTTCAACATATCTATACATACCACCTCAAATCATCATCTGGACTTGGTATCAAAGGACTCTTGTGTACATTGAGAAAATGTCCAATACAACGAATTTCTCATCCTACGACTTGGCCTTGCATTGCTCTGTCTTAAAGACCCACTGATTTGACCGGCACCGGCATATCATCAGAAACTCCCATTCCATCGTCAGAAAATGGCCACCCAATCATCATCAGTAGCAACGCCACCATCCCTTATTATCATCATTTTGACCCAAGTCTATTTTCAAGTCTCTGTCCGGCTCGATGGTCTCAAAGCTCTCGGACATTCGTGGTAATGACAACAACTGCTGAATGTTAAGATGACCACCGTTTGTGCCTTTATGCTGCACGAATCCCATATACTTGGAAGTTTATGTGAACGAGCATCATATAGCACGGAATACTAAGGATCACATCTGAAAATGGATGCTGAAACTGATGGGGTTGGAGTCACTTAGATGGGTGGGGGAGGTTCATTGCTGACCAAAGGTTGAAACTGAGTCCGCATACATATCTATATATAAATGTTTTCCCGATGCTTAAAGCTTACGTGATATAAACGCTCTCCAAGCCTGATGATGACGATGCCACCGCGTTGCGCTGCTGCGGCCAATGCTGATGTCGCTTCGCCTGTTTCTTCCCTTCTCGTTATCATTATTGCTACTGCAGCATCTACGAAGAAAACAAGCCTTATGGCAACATCCTATCCACATTCCACTATATGCATAATTTCTTCAAGCTTAAAACTCATCCCAACAATGTCCATTTTCATATATAAATGGTATGTTAAATAAGACTCCTTCCTTCACATACGGATATTATATACATACAAACAAACATACATATCTAATGATGGTGTGTGAACGCAAAGAGGTAGCTTGGTGGCTGGCTATATTAACGTTTATGTTAAATAAACATATTCATGCTCGAGAATATCGCACTGGACATGTAAAGAGTATATCGTATTTCTAAATAAAGTATTAATTATTCAAAATTTCAATTAGAAAAATATTCCTTCAGCACAATGAATTTATTATAGAAAATAATTACGCTTCTATTATACTAAGAGTTAGTTTAGCATCGTTAATAATTGCTTGTTAGGTAAATGGTCAAAATAATTTTTTTTTCTTTCATTATACAATGATTCCGGAAAAGTCCATAACGATTTCTATGATGTAAACTGTTAAATAATGCGAATTATGTTTTCATCCTTTAATTACTTTGCGAGTATTTGTCACTTATTTGAATAAACAACTTCTCAGTCAAACAAAAAATAATTTTTAATTTAAAAATATTTAAATATTCATACTTGAAACATGGGCAATCAGTGTTGCATAAGTTATTGTCAAGTGGTATGACACTAGAAGGCTCCGATGGTAAAGAAATTCTTTACAGGATTCGACTATTGTTATTTTACTACGAAATGTCACATTTTACTCATTTGAAGTTAAAAAAAATCTAGATTTCATGACATTACGCTTAATAACGTGTAAATACATTTTTTTTAGAGGAAGACCAACCCAAGGTCTAAAACGCCGGTAAAAGTGCTCTAACTATTAAGAAGATAGTTGGCGATGGGGTAAGAAATACAAGGAATATTGCATTATGCGCCTAAACATGTCTTTCATTACTAAGAACATTTATTCGAAAACCGTTTGCTGCTTCGACTTATAGTTTGTCTGTAATGTTATTTTCAATTTAAAAAAAACGTGAAACGCGGATGAGGAAAAATCTTATCTTAAGGTGCCGCTCCACATGAGAGTAAATGCCGGCGAGAACCTCTCGATAGCTGCTACTCGCAAATGGACACGTCTCTGAGAGTCGTTCGCAGAAACTTGCAAAAACTCGCGAGCTAGTTTCTGTGAGCTGTCAAAAGTGATTCTACTCTCTAATCGACACGCACCCAATGAACTTTCGGGGTGTTGCTCGCCAGATACGAACGTCGTTTGAATTTCGCTATTAGCTCTCGAGAACTCGCCAAAGCAAGATGTCAAAAAAATCAAGATATTGGTCTTGAAAAGAGAAAAATCGCCGAAATTAACTCTCAAATGGACAACCTCCTGCGACTAACTCTCGAGAGTTTTTGGAGAGTTACTCGCGTATTTACTCTCATGTGGAGTGGCACCTTTACATTTCCATAACACTCTATTTTCCACATTTTTCCACAAATTTTAACGCCGAAATTCGCACACATGATCAAGTTATAGCATTTTAAATTATTCTAAACGCAGAGGAAAAGAAATAGTAAATCTAATAATTTTATAATGGGGAATTAGGACTATAACTACAATAGTTAATTTTAATTTTATAATGGGGAATTAGGACTATAACTACAATAGTTAAAAATAGTCAATTTTATCACAAAATAGTAAGTTTTACTACTACGTAGTCAAATTTATTATACAGTCCATTTTTGACTATTTTAGTTATAGTCCCGATGTCCCACTAAAAATGGTTGCCAAAACTTCTCTTTTCTGGATAAATATATTAATTATATAGTTTTATTAATGCAAGTTGCCACAGTTTTTGCTATAAGTTTGTCAGCTATACGATTTTTTTTAGTTTGAAAGCAGGCGAATTTCATCAGGTGCAGCTTAAAACATAATTTGGATTTGTTTTTTATAAAGTTTGTTGTTAATAAAATCTTTTTTTTTGGATGTGAGAAATTGTTTTCTCAGTCGTATTCTGTAAATCAATTAATATCCTTGCCCATTGCCTCATTATTGCAACAAGTCACACGAATTTCGCCCTTAGGCTCCGTTTACAGTTGCGATTTTTTCTTGAATTTCTCTGCGAATTTTATTCAGAATTTGATCCGCGAATTTTATTTGTCTATCGTAGAATAAATTTACTTACCCCACGGTTAGACGTGCGACTAGAAGTCGCATGCGATTATCCCTCCTACTACGTTTTTCAATTTGACAGGTGTTGCGATTTGCTCTGCTGTCTTGCGACATTGCATGTGACTTCAGTTGAAAAATGTCAAACGCAAGAAAACAAACAAAGTTATTAGCCGCAGTAAGCTATAAAAATGATAGAAATCGCAGAAAAGTCTGCCAAAAACTATGAAGGCTTATAAATATCTTCTGTCGATGCTCCAGACTTCCGACTCGCGTCGATTTTCTTTTTTTCGTGAACATACGTCGTTCGTAAATTTCTCAACTTTTTCTTCACTTCCTCGCTTGTGAGTTTCAATTCCGCGCCGATTTGTTCATACGCCTGCCTCTTGAGATCGTTTCTACGATACAATTTCGAGGCAGTCTTCCAGAGGCACTCTCTTTCCCGGCACAAATTTATTAATTTTAAAATTTCACTTCTACTCAACTTATTTTCTGCCATTGTGAAATCAGACATAACCTTAAATGTCAAATCATTTGCAGTTCCAGTCGCAGCTCAGATTGTATGAGGTTTTTACATACGACTTGAGTTGCGATTTTCCCCGCTTGCATGCAACTGGCGTTTACACGAGCGATTTCCCTGAGATGAGATTCGGCATGCGACTTCTAGTCGCACGTCTAACCGTGGGGTTAGCAAAATTTGTCAAAATTCAAATTTCTTCGGGCGGTTGAAAAAATTTGAGTTCGGGTATCTGTCAGGAATAAATTTCCGAACTTTGTGCCGTAGTGTAAACGATTGTGCAATATAAATTGAGAGTTGCACAATAAAATTTGCGGAATAAAGTGTTAGATGTAAACAGTGCCTCAGTTGTTAATTCTTCAAAAAAAACTTTGAACTGCAATAAATATTTATTTGAATAATTAAATTTTAATAAAAAAAATCACATCAAAATATTATTCTGACCACACTTATTGGACATATTTCAAGGCAGGCTAAAACATTTCAATATAATCTATTCATCCCATCTAAATTTTTATTGTATACCATTTTAACTGCATTAGGGATTGACTTGTAAATTCCAGATTCTTTATTGAAATCAAGGTCAAAGTAAACTTTAAATGACTAAACAGTTTAATGATGTTGAGAAATTGTTTTGAACTGTAGCTCTATCAGAAACCCATTGAATCATAATTAATTCGATTATATTTCATAGGTTCAAAGTCCTTTTAAAATCAAATAAAATCGAATCTGACAAACGTCTATCTAATGTATTATAAATACATATATAGGCATTTTAAATATCCTGAAAACAGGACTAAGGATATGAAAATATATAGGTGAAATTGGGTACCTATGATGATATCTCTATTTTTATGTGTCTAACATGGTAAATACTTTGGGTGTTCTTTTTAACATTTCATAGCTTTATTTTAGTATAACTTTTCCGGGTGGTGAATGTTTTTCTTCATCATCATCTAAAATATAAAATAGCAACAAGTGTTGAAGAACATCACGTGCAAATATAGTTTTGTCGTTTGGAAGTTTGTTTCTTCTTATAATTCTTAAACCAAAAAGGATCCCCTATCCAACTCCCCAATAGTAGGGTGGCCATATTTTTCTTGTTCAACCCAGGGACATTTGATCGGTGAGGTGATTGTGGGGAAGAAAATAAAATGTTTATACCTCGAAATAAATCGAAAAGTGTGGAAAAACTATCTTACGTCCCAAATCTTTTTCCAAAAGAAGTGAGTTTTGCTGTAATTTTTTGTAACATTTTTTTTCTTTGAAATTCAACGGAAGTTTTTCTGTTTTTTTTTTTCTTTAAAATTCAACGGAATTTTTTTAGAGTAATGTACGTAAAAATCAAAAATTTAATAAAAAAATGCGCCGCAGGCAATACAATATACGTTGGGGGTAGAAACTTATGATAAAATTGTACCGCGGGCGAAAATTTTCGGTTTGAAGACTAAATCGAATATTGCGGGACAAAAATTTAGATTCTGGGACGCCGATCAAAATGCATAAATCCGGGACTGTCCCGGTTAACCTGGAACGTATGGTCACCTTACCAATAAGTTCCCTCTGTTGTCCATGAATTCCATTTCAACTTATTGGGCAGTGTTCGTTTCTTAGTATAAGTTTGGTGCACGTTTATCTTTCTTTATTGGGAAACCCCATAACCGAAAGAATAAAACTTCTACAACCTTTTTTTAATAAATACTATTTTTTTTGTATAATCCGAGATGTTTATATAATGTACATCTATAAGATGTGAGTTAATGTTAAACTTTTATCGAATCATAATACCAACATCGTTGTTGCCATTCAGGAAAATTCTGTTGGTTGTTTGTAAACGATGAGGACCAAGGACGAAGACGACGATATGAAAGTATACACGGTCTATGCTTGATACTCGTAACTGCCTGAAAGTTTGTTTGTTTGTATGTGATCTGGTTTAGTGGATAATTTCCTGTCCGCCCCAGCTATACCTACTGGGGGTGGTTTTTCATCCTTTTTGGTTTTCCATGCGAACATTTTCGTCATTCTTTCACTTTCATTCTTTTACTACGATATCAAATGTGAAAAAAAGTGAATAAAAAAAGGAAAAATTCCGAACAATAAAAAAATGTTGCTTGTGCAAAAGCACAATGTTTTCATTCATTTCACTTTTCCTTTTAACTTTTTCCTTTCGATGGGGGTTAAATCTGGTAATTTCTGCATTTTCCATTCCAATTTTTTGTGATATACAATTTTTCACACTGTATATGGGTTTTTGCATAAAAATCCATTCAAGTTTATTCATCTGTTTTAGTCCGTGAGAATAATTGAGAGCAAGAGACTACTGTGAAGAGAATTTTTTAATGGAATCTCTGGTGATAAGCAATGCAGAAATGCTCACAAATGAACACGAATTACCTTCAAAATTAGAAGGTTTTCAGTGCTGGCGGTGAAAAAGATCACAACGATGGAAAATTCAGACGTGGCAAGTTGTAGGAAAGCTACACAAAGTTGTATAAGTATCTTAAGAAGTAAACGAAAAATCTTAGATACTTTCGGGACGATGTTATGAATGGTTTGGAGTAGGAATCACCACACCTCCCTGATTTTTCACCCCATATTTATATTCAACTTTTCCCTGGGCCCTTTGCCTTACGATATACTATTAACGAGTCCTTTTCTCTTTTTCTCTTGTTGTGCGTATAAACCGGCACAGAGAGTGAATGAAAAATTTATTGCAGACACATAATACAGAGATATAAATGTATATTAAGGATACAACTAACCTAGGACAATAAAATTCTGGTTAGATGGTCCCCATAAGGAACGAATAATAAAAAAAAAAAACACAACAACACTACCACCATGAGTAACAACAACAAAAATAACAATATCAACAACAACAACTCGGGCTCCAACAACAACAAAACGAAGGCAAACAGAAATAAAATAAAATACAGTCGGAAAGAAAAAAAGAAAAACATTTTTATGATCCAAGGACATAAATCTTGTTATCTCTTTTTATTTTACGTAGTATCGTAGAACTTTCTTTCGTGCCCCAATCTAGACTGACTGCGTGTTTCAGGCATACCAGTCACTTAAAGGGGGTAAAAATGGGGGCCAATTTTCCTCCCCCAAAAGATACTTCCCCTTTAGTTGTTACCCAGATCCTTTGGATTTGCTTTCATTTAGTCCATATAACCCAATTCTGTGGTTGAGTTGTCAATGAGTCTTTGTGCATGTCCTTGCGAAAGGTGTGTGGGTGGCTTCAAACTTCCAACCAGACAATAAACCTGGAAAAAGGTGAGTTAATTTCTTCTCTTTTCACTGTACAAATATTACTTTCTATTTCATTGCATTTTTCTCCGTCGCGTCGTTATATTCTTTTTGCAAACCCACATACTTGAAATTATTCTATGGAATTGAAAACTTTCTAGAAATTTGAAATTAATGATTCCTTACCGTAACTTGTTGATGTACTTTAACAACAAATTAAAAAAAATGTTTGCCGAGTTTTCTTTTCAGAAACCATAGTAACTTTTTTCTAAGTAAGCGAAAATTTTCTTCAAAGAATACTTTTCTATGAATTTTTTAATAAATTTCTTATGTCTTGAAGATTTTACCAGTTCACGAGAAAATTTATCTGAAAACATATAAGCTGCAAGTTTGTTTCAAGTACGGCTCAGACTGAATTCAAATTTTCTTGATACAAAATTTCCTCCAAAAACGAAGTGTGAAAATTTCAGAGGAAAGAGAGATAGTGTTCTTTTTTTATTTGTAATTACAGTTTTGGGATTACCTCAAAACCGAACAGTTTTTGATTAACGAAAAACTTTCCTTGGCAATATTTAGTTTCGGAAAAAATATTTAAAAAATACTATTTTTTCAAATATCTCAAGAACCGTTAAAGACATTTAAAAACCGGAAAATTTAAAAAATTTCCTTTAAATTTTGTGCTATATACATTTCTCCCAAAAGCGGAAAGTTTTCGAGAAATTTTCAAAAAACTATGTATATTTTTTTTTAAATATGTTGAGAACCGTTAAAGATACGTATAAACCGTTAAAGCGAAAAACACAGAAAATTTTATTTTCTTTAAATTTTGTTGCATGTATTTGTCACAAAAGTGCAAAATTTTCGAGAGATTAACAATTACAATTTTCATGAAACTCACACTCAGAAAAATGGAGGCTAACTCGACGACCTACATACGGCGTAATTGGCCTCGGGCAGTCGCGCGTTCGCCTGCATGTGGGCAAGTAAAACTGAGTTGACCTGTGGTCGGAGAAATTCTGAAATTAAGCCACCAGCAGGTGAAGTAGGGCATTGGGAGCTGCACGAGTTGACCTTAGATAGGTTAACTCTGACCGCTAGCTGGCTTATAGAAACCTCTGTAAGGTCAGAGTTAACCTGACAAAAAGTTGACCTGGACATTTTTCTGAGTGCATTCACAAAAAATTTCAAGTCGCTAGGTCAACGCGTTCTCAAGGTATTTAAAATATAACGGACAGACCGACAGACAGATGCACGGACTTCCTTATAATTTAGCTTAAAATGGATTTCATACTGATCAGAAAGTTTTATCTGCCCCACCCCCTTCTCGAGTCGATCTCCGTCAAAAATAAAATACTTTCCCTATATAGAATAGGAAAGTAACAATCAATTAATGAGAAAAGCGGAAAAAAAAACTTGGTGCAGAATTTGACTCAAAACCCCATATTTGACAAACCAACTCCCTAAAAATCGAGTTTAGTGTTGAAAAACACCGATATACCGGTTTTTCGTGCGATCGGTGAGTGCGTTTGCGAGAGCGACATGTCGTTTTCGAACTCGAAAGGGATCGGATTTCCATGCGACTTGTTTATTGGGATATCACATTTTTCTGCTTCCGCCATTTTCACACAATTTTATCAGCTGTCAAATCTGAGTGTCAAACCAGATTAACTTTTTAATTCGGTATTGCTTTTTACTTAAGGTAAAGGAAAACTGAGAGGTTAAGACCACATTTATAGTCAATTTGATTTGCAAACTCAAAAAATGAATTTGATTTGTAAAATAGTTAACTGAATTTGTGAAATGTTGTATTTTGACTAAAAAGATAAAGATGGCTTACTACATTCCAACAACGAGAACTGCCACACCTACGATATGACACGGCTTGCAACATTTGTAAGGCTTTAAACTTATTAACAATCCAGTAACCGTAAAAATTTGCGGACACAAATAGGAGCGAATATTCAAAACCTAAAAATTATTATTCAACGCGAGATAAAATCTGAAAACACAGGTAGTTTTTCAATGTGGTGTGACAAGTAAACAATCACAAACCTGAGTGTCGTAAAATATAATGCCACCAATTTATTTGAAAATTCGAAATTTCCTGATTCTGTTCTACTCCCAACGGAAATATTGCTGATGATTTAAACTTGGCAATCAATGTGTTAAATTCGGTACACATTTCCTCCCAGCAACTGAAGAAACATTTTCTAGCTGAGGTGAATTTTCCAATTATTTTATGTTTCCATTTTCAGCTTCCCCGTGCATTAAAAAAAATTTTTTTTTGCTGAAATTTTTCCATTACGCGAATTCTCATAAGTGCTTACGTATGTTTGAGTATATATTTTTTTGCGGACTCCCAATAACATTTTGACCTTTTCATAATGACAACGGGCAGTATGGTGTGTTATTGAAGGGTAACATTCGAATTGAGTTGGGGCGGAAATATATATATATATATATTATGTGTTTGTGTTTTTTTCGGGAGAAGATTGTAAAAGCTATATTGCGTAGTTGCTATCGGTCACCATCACATCCTACGTTGGCCGCTGTCGATTTGAAAGAAAACTTCGATTTCCTTTTTCCATTTTCACGAATCGGGACGATCGAAACGGAAACGTCGCGCCGCGCTGCACCGCGCTGTTCTTGGCTATATGGCCATCCGCAGAATATAGAAAATCGCTCCCTAAGCCTGCTGATGTGTGAGTAAATTGTTTGTTCCCAAACTTTTGCCCACACGTCCATTTTGTCACGACACAAGTATATATCAGACTTTCATAGAATTTCCTATAGGTATATATACATTATAATATCAAATATAGTATGTTAAATTGGAATATATGTAATATTGTGTGTGCTAAATGTAGAATCATGTCTTGAAGTTGTTTAATACCATTTCCATGTGTCCGTTTTGAGGGTGGACTTTACATTTTGCCCAAAACTTCGTACTTCGTACGTAAGTATATTTCATTCGTTTCGTTTCCGTGGCATACCTCCTTGCCGTGCCTTGTCTTTCCGGCCAAACCGTAGTTGATATAAACGTCTAAAGTATGCTGAGTTTAGCAACTCACGTGTACAATTCACCACGTCCACCCGGGCGGTCACTTGAGTGCACTACTGTACAGTACATTTCGCATCGATACATAATATGTGCGGGGTTTGGATGGGTGGTTTCCTATACATACGGACACCATTTCCTAATTTCCCAGCATCTCGAATTTAGCTTTCAGCCTCAGTTTCAGTCTTAAATCGGTATAAAACTTTGTAAAAGGGAAACATTCAAACGAACGAACGTCCAGAGCATCATCTAAGATGATTGTACAGGGATCTATCTACTCCACTCGCCCGCATACATTTCGGTCAACAATATACATGTATATATATTCATAGAAAATTGAACAGATATAGACTGAGTGAGTACTAAGGATACTGGATTGATGTAGTATCGTATGTGAAAATCTATGCTCGTATGTCGGTACATTTCTCGAAATTCACGTCAAGATGGCTGCCGCGATTCTAGTATTCGACGGTTTGAGGTTTTTGAAGAGGGTCAAGTCGTTGCTATATGCTCTGTACAACACATTCTACTCGAATCTCCATCAGAATCTTTGTCATCCTCTCGGCCGCCAATTTCCAATGTCCATAATATCCATTTGCCTTAGCCGACACTGACCAACCAACCACCCCTCGAACTTGATCGTTGTCGTTCCCAACGTATTCGCTATACTCATCGTCCTCGACGATTTTGTCGTATGGGGTCCCCATTTTCAAGACCACATATATATTTATATATATAAAAACGTATATCCACAACCGGTGCACGATTTCAAAGTACCACAGCAGTAGTTTCAGGACACGAGGGCCGCAGAGTCGCTACCAGCGAGATCCTAAGCTCACATCTTCTTGCTATCCCATATATACGGCTTTATAATATAGACTCCTGCCAAACCAGGCGGTTTTCTTGCTAGCTTGCCTGTTTTGTAAGCCCAGCCACCCATCATCTTCTTCTCTATAGCGATTCTACCTCCTTGTTCGCTTGTTTGCCTTACGATTTCTGTCCAGAATTGGCAGGACTTAGCCAGCCTGTTTCTCATATATACCATAAGCGTGTGTAAGCGAATTGATGCTTTCAAAGTGGGAAAACGAGTGGACGGAACAGTCCCGTGGGGGTATGGGTAATATATTCCTTGTATACGGGCTTTTCAAAGCACACTGGGAGCCGACCATCAGCATCAACGTTTGTTATATCTAAGGACATCAATATCCTTAGATATCCTACGTATTCACATACAAAATAGAATACTTACCAGCCAAAACATATATACGTGAACATGCAATATTGTATAGTAAATCGTGATCCAAGCCAGCGGTCATGTGAACATTTATCCTTGCATAGATGCCAAGTCCAGCAAGTTGATATATATATAAATATTAAGAAGTTAGTATATATATATAAGTATAAGATAACAAGCAACAAAACCAGCTAAAGTAGTAGCGCTCAGTAGCCATAGTGGACGTCTTCTCAACGTCCTGTACAAATTTAATGCGGGATAGATTGCTGCGACTAAAGGTGGGTGGTAAATACTATACTCCACTATTCCCGGATAAATAGATTTGGACATTGGAGTAACAAGCATTGGAATGGTTGATCCATCGCAGTGAGGTGGCAAGGTGAGCAACTAAACTAAACTTGGAAGGATGAAGAATTGGTATTAGGAAGTGGAGCTGAGTTGAGGATATTATAACGAAAATACATAGGAATGCTAATGATGACTGTAGAATGAAATAAGGTAAGACATGTGTGCTACCTTCAACTACCGCATTGAACCAGATGGACCACAATGCTGCCCAGTTACCATCAGCAGGACTACTACCATCAGATCGTACCTAGCCGGGCAGGTAACACGGGGTAAAAGTTTAAAGCTTAAATTATTTATGAATATTGAAAGGCTATTGCCTTAGGGCTTTATCATAAATACACATGTAACCTATACAGTGTGTGGATTATTAACATTTACAAAAATATATAACGTTGATAGAAATTCGCATTATCCTCACAGACCATCATCGTACATACATACGTACTCTTATAAAATATTATAAAGTTATTAAATGAGAATTTCCAAAAATTTACTTACAAAATTTCAACAAAACTCAAGGGAAACAAATCCTCATGTAAATTTTGTATTATGATTATACTATCCTTAAGATAACTGATTTCTTTTTTTAATATTTTTGTCTTAAATTCTGGAATAATAGAAATTATTTTCATAGAAGATCTGAGGTCCATATTTTGAAATGCAGTACTTTCAACAAAATCATTCAGTTTTTAGATTAAACTTAATTTTTTCTTAAATAAATATAATTTGGAAAATTGTTTTTGAACATAAACGCTATATTTGGTTTTAATTGAAGTACATACGTATTGAAATCGATGGGTATATGTTCCGGGGACGAGCAGGGTTCCATTATGATTTCGATTTTCCAAGTGATTTTAATACCTTTCTCACAAATATGTAGTGTCCTACCGAAACCGGATTTTTATGCCAAAACCGAAGTTGAAACCGACATTCGGCCTAGAAATTTCGGAAAAAACTTTATTATAACAAGTTGTGTATGACCAAAAAGTTTGAAAAACATGAATTTTTTTCTATAAAGTTAAATTTTGAATAAAAAAATTAATAGCATTTTTGGAAAAAAAAAAAGAAAAACGTTTTTTATAAATTGCATCACAAACTTTTTAATAAAATTAGAAAAGAGACCCTGAGAGCAAAAGTATTGGACCACTTAAAGGTGCCGTTCCACATGCGAGTAAATATAAGCCACTTGTTGTCCATCCTCATCGTACCAACTATGGCCGCAATGAGCCGATTACATCAATGTCACGTTTGTTCAATGAAAATTATAATTTAATTGATTATTGTTTGAATGCCAATCAAGTAAAAAACTTACTTATCCGAAAACACAATTAATGATTGTAACATTTTCTTTTCTTTTTACATATCTAAATTGTTTAAAATGTAGTAATCAGCTCTGTTTTGATGAAATGATAATAAATAGTAAAATATGCGAGTAACTCTCAAAAACTCTCGAGAGTTACTCGCAGGAGATTGTCCATTTGAGAGTTAATTTCGGTGATTTTTCTCTTTTCAAGACCAATATCTTGATTTTTTTTGACATCTTGCTTTGGCGAGTTCTCGAGAGCTACTAGCGAAATTCAAACGCCGTTCGTATCTGGCGAGCAACTCCCCGAAAGTTCAGTGGGTGCGTGTCGACTAGAGAGAAGAAATAACTTTTGACAGCTCGCAGAAACTAGCTCGCAGAAACTAGCTCGCGAGTTTTTGCGAGTTTCTGCGAGCGACTCTCAGAGACGTGTCCATTTGCGAGTAGCTGCTATCGAGAGGTTCTCGCCGGTATTTCCTCTCATGTGGAGCGGCACCTTAATAGACCCCAATTGACCAACTTGGTTGGAAAACCAATTGGATTTCCAATCATCTTGTACCAAGTACCGAGGGTACGATTTATGGAATTTTGACTGGAGATCCAAGATTTTTTCCTGTGAAAATGGTCTTTTTTTGTACCATAAGGTCCAGAATTCCAAATGTTCCCACAAAGGTCCATAATTCCAAATGTTAAACTTTAGAAGGGAAAATTGCGTGGTACATTTGGACACGGTACAAAAATTCCAACATTGGTCAATTGGGACATTTCGAATTTTTTTGTTGTTGTATCGAATATTGGTCTTCGGATATAAATGTTTGAAATATGCGTCCAATGATATTTTAATATTTCATATTTTCTACAAAAGCTTCAGTTTCGGGCAAAGTTTAGGCCGAAACCGAAACCTAGCCAAATATGAAATTTTTGTCCGAAACTGAAACCGAAATCGAACACTGAAGGATAATTATCATTAGATTAAACGAAAAAGTAGTTGTATCAAATAAAAAAAAATCGCTAAATTTGCGCTTTTTGTATTTGATTTAAATGAAAAGTATTTAAACCAAATGATTGTTGCTTTTTGTCAGAGAAACCAGCGACGCCACAACAAAGTAACCTCTCTTCTTGTTTATTATCTCTTTTCTTTATTATTAGTGCATGTTGATGAGACGTATTTATATGTTTATGTCTGGTAACACTTATTGTTTATTTCAAGGTGGAAATATTTTCTTTTATGTTTTATTGAAAATATATGAGTAACACAAAATTATTGAAATTTGATGATTTTTGGACCAACTACTACAAACGAATGAATTCTCATGATGAATAGGCATACCGCGGAAAAGATACTTCCTTCGTAATATTTTGCAAAAAAGTGATTTTTGAAAAAAAAAATCTGAAAAAATTGGTTTATAAATTTTTACTTACACAAATTTCTAGATGAAGATATTGTTCCTAAAAATTATTTTTTCTTTTAATATTGCGTTCAAAAGTAGCATAATTATCGGGAAAACCATATCGTCATCTTTGATATTCTGCGTGCCTAAAAACAAAGAAAAAATGTATTTGCGTGTGCTGCTGACGACGATGATGAATCTCTCTCGCTCTCTTTTCTGTTCGCCATTGTTAATAGCCCCGATTGACAACATATACATTGAAAGCAAACGCTCTATTATTTGATATGACTGCATGACATAAGAAAGCGCTTTTTGCCAAACAGTTAAATTAACTGATTGGATTTTTGTTTTTAATACTTTTCATTTAAATAATTTTAGATGCATTTAAATCAAATACCCGCATTTAAAATGAATGATTAGGTATTTGTTTTTACTACTTTGTCTTTTAATTAAAAAAAACATTTGAATTTGGAGTATAAATGAGAATCAGTTAAATCAAATGACGGTTCTTGATTCTACTGCATGCCCCAGTGCAATTACCACTTGGTCATATTGTAACCTGAGTCACAACTGGTTGCTTGGGTCATCATTCAAAAATTTCGTGTATGAGAAAGAAAATTTGATTAGACAATTATGTAAAATTATATTCATAACATAGTTTATAATTATTTTTTGCAAAATGCTATAGAGAAATTCGGATAAACTTACAACATGGATAGCCAGATGATAATGAAATTCATTTCCCCAATGATGCTCGTGTAATTCGTTTGTTTAAGTCACGCTTAGTTCTGTGGTCGAGCAAAAAAAATGTTTTTTTTACTACAGTAGATAATATCTAGTAGATAATAGATGAAAATAATTGCATATATTAGAACTGTACATAACATACCATATTTGCTTGCAACTAAAAAGTCTGTACCAGTATTAAGAAAATCCTTTTTGGATTTCTAAACACAAATTTTCTAGCTATCATATGGTTTGATAAATAGCTTTGTTAAATATTCTGTACACTTCATTAAAAAAGAAGTTCATTTGTTACCATTTGTCTTTATAAGATTTATAACTGAATCAATTTCACATAAATGTGGAAAGTGTTCTGCTCGTACACTCCATAAAAGCAACATAGCTTATAGCTTGCTACCTGTTGCATAGCCTTTTTTATTGCTTTCACTTCATATGAACATAAACTTTTATATACGAGTATCTTGTGTAGAAGCAAGGATATTATGCTCTTTTATAGCCATACACATTGAGTGCGGCGAAAGCATTTACGACAGAACAACCATAATTTGAATTTGTAAATGGGAAAATGAAATAAAATATATTATGAGATGATAGCACCAATTCTCCCATTATACGAGATTTAAGAATTAGTCCTTAAAATTATTATGAATCATACAAATTGAATTATTTTTGATTTGAATGGTTTTTAAATTGGACAAAGACCTCTCATGTTGATTTAATCAAATGGAATTATCACCAAATAAAATTCGGAATAAAGCGTCAGATGTAAACGTGGGTCCTACAAAAAACGAATACAAAAAAAATCGTGGATGAGAAGAGTAAGGTCGGGGTCTTAAAAATTGTTAAAAATTTGAATATTTGAAATTCAATTATCATTTTGTAATCTTTTATTGAAAAAAGTGTTGTTTTAAATGTTGAACAAAACTCTTGTGCCGTGCTAGTTTTTATGTATTTTTTTTATTTTGGAAAATTTTACAAGTTATTTAATACTTTATTATTTGCACTAATAAAAAATGAATTTATAAAGCACTTGTAAATAAAACATGTCACATGCACTCCATATTAGCGAATTTCTAACAAAATTGTTTTTACTCGATTTATTGAATACGTGTGACTCCCTTCCTGCATTAAAAAAGGCATCTCTCCATACATATGGATGAAAAATGATCTTTCCAACAACATACATAAATTGTTGGAAGGGAAACTCATGGATTCAATCAAATATCCTTAGAAAATTGAAAGGACTCGCAAAAAAAAGGATCGTAGCTGATGTGACTGCATACCGAGCGTATGAAAGACGCGACATTTAATTTTCGTCCGACCCAAAATTCAAAAAAATCAGCGAGTAAGAAGCGCGCAAAGTACCACCACCACATACCGCAGCGTGCACTGATTACACACAGCAATTTCTGGGAATTTGGAAAAAAAAGGAAAACCGAATTCCGAAATTATGCGACAAAGTGTCCTGGTCGCCGTTTGAATTTATGTTTGGCACAACATAAAAGACGCAGTTCGGGGTAAATCTGATTGATGTTAAGGGATCAACGACAACAACGGCGAAATGGTCGTCATCTTCTTACCCCTAAAATTTAAGGGAAAAAAACTTTCCTGTTTGCCTGATTTCGCTGTTCGATTTATGTTTATTTTTTTTTTTGCCTTGTTACACATAAAGTAAGTAGTGATGCGTGTTACACACGACAGTGGACAGAGGAACATTTTAGGTTTTGACGCTGTAAGGGTCCTTTCCGCTTAGTCCTGGATGGATCCGAAAGTGAATTGCCACAGGCTAAGAGTTGTTCACAGGAAAATCGCATTGAACGCGCATTTAAGCATGTCGTCGTCGTTATCGTAGTCGTCGGCGTTGTGCGTTATATGCGTGGTGTGGTCCTTTTTTTTTAGATGTTTGTTCTCCTGTACTTCTTGGCAAATCTGAAATGAACGTATTTCGCTTGGACTGCCCCAGGAGCGGGAATCTGTATTTCCTCCTTGAAATTTATATATCTATGACTCTATTGAATATAAATATAGCAACACGAATAAATGTATACGGATTCCAGTGATGTGTCATTCATCTCCCTTCGCGCTTTTGTACGATTTAATGGCGACTGCCGATGCTGATCCCGATTCTGATGGTAAATACCGGCGACAAAGATACATTCATTGCTTATGTGTTAAAATCTATAGCTATATATCAATACATATATTAAGGTTAAGGATATATTGATGGTCGTAATATGTTTGCTTGGACCGCGCAGGAATTTCCAGTGTATTTGTGTGTGGGCCTTCGAAAATCCTCTTAAATAAGACAGATGCCACGCAGATAACAGCCGAAAGGCGAACAAAACACTATTGAAAAGGACGAACTTCTAGGCCGTGGGATAAAAATCAATAAATCATTTTAAAAGGTCCTTTTTCTTTTGGCGGATGACGACGCCTTTGTCTTTTTCTTCTTCCTCAACTCGAATTGTTCAGGGTGAACTTTTTTTCGTTCCTTATTTTATCGGGAAATAGCGACGCTCTGATCTTCGCAAAACTAAAAACAAAGCGCGCTTCAGCTGGTTTCCGAGCCTATGTTGTATCGTATCTTGGCTTGTTATCTTACTCTGTAGGGCACTGCATTTTTTCATATACGAATTTATTTTGGACTTTCCTCTCCCATACCTTCTTTACAAGCAAAAACGTTGGTTTTCATTTCAATTTCAATCAGAGAAAAAATGATACCAAGATTTCCCTGTTTTTTCTCCCCCGCCCTCTCTCTTCTTTAGCCTTTGATACATTTTTTCAGTTTAATTTTAATTTTTCTGCAAAAAGTCTATAGATATCTCTATTTGGAGAGTATATCCATTGGTCTAATATTCTGCTTAGATTTTGTAAATTGCTCTATACAAGGACGCCAGCCAGTATCTATAAATACTGTATTTGTTAAGATCTGGGCTGGACACATCTCTTAGAAACACAAAAGACAAATTAAAACAAAAACTAAAAGCAACATGAAAAAAAAACACTACTCCACTCATGAATCTGGTAAGACTGTGCCGGACTTTGTCCCGGGACTATAGTAGAAGTGTTGATAAACCGGAATAGGGTGAGTTTTTCGGGGTGGAATTGGACAGGGATATCGGGTCTTATAGTAGAGCTTTGATATAACAAACAAAACATATTCCTGCGGTGAGTTGTGGTTCTTACCGCAATGGACGTTGATTATTCATATACATATGTGTATTTGTATAATTTGAGACTGTTCTATAGCGGCACAAGTTCGGGACTGAGGATTTTCCATTCTTAAGTCCCCTGATACCCTGAAAACCACTATCGTTCGTAGGAATATCTAGGATCTAGTTTGAGGCTATGTTAGGGCTACCAAAGTATAGAATACCAGAATATCTAATATGGTCGAAAGGATTCGTATTATTCTATAGTTTCGTGTAAATGATGGACTTTAGAATAACGACGACAACAGCATTTACGACGGACGACGACGATGGCCACGACAATGCGAAAGATACTTAACGAAGCTGAAACTCTGAGTAATTCTGATATATGTTTGTATGAAACTAAATATCTATATATGCTCATATGTACAATAGATAATTTTATATCTTCCATCGTCCAATGTCGCATTCGATAGTAATTTCGCTTATAATAGCCGCTCCTCTATACATACATGTTAAGTCCATCAATTTTAAATCGCTAAGGACATACGGGATATGCTTAGCATCTGAATAAATACTGATTTACTAAAATATCTACAATTTGAATACATTAGAAAGTCGTCGTTACGTAATATTATATGTGAATGCGCACGAGTAAACTTTACGAACTAATATTTAATATTAATCAAAAGTGAAGCTATAAAAAAAAGGTGTCGAAGCTAAAAACAGGTTAGTATGGCAAAAGGACGGATTTTTTTTCGGATGTGAAAATTTACACAAACCAGTAACGGCAGCCCTCCCTCACCTTGAATTTTGAAAAATACTTTTGGTTTTTTTATATTCCTTTAATAATTGTGAAATGACAGTGGAAGAATCGTGTGCTACGTCGCATAAAAAGTTGCACATAGTGCTTTATTAAGGAACCGCTCACAATGTAGCGTTAAGAAGCGCGCCAAAGCGACGCGACGTGAGAATTAACCAACTTTATTGTTTTGGCGGCGTCAGCTGTCAGTGACGCGAAAATCTGGGCACCAATCATGTATTCCGACGCGTCTCTGTCTTTCGACTTCGACGCAGCTTTTACCTCTTGACTTCGCCATATCAGCAGCTTCAAATTTCCTAGAATGACAGTCAGGGCAGCAATCATGTATTCCGACGCGTCTCTGTCTTTCCACTTCGACGCAGCTTTTAACTCTTGACTTCGTCTTATTATCAGCTTCAAATTTCCTGGAGTGACAGTCAGAATCACATTTGGATTCATAGTGACGATTCCGAGAAATTTCAAACTGCAGATATGGCGAAGTCAAGAGTTAAAAGCTGCGTCGAAGTCGAAAGACAGAGACGCGTCGGACTACATGATTGGTGCCCAGATTTTGTTGAAGCAAAGTGAATTTTGGCCACCTGTTAATTCTTTTTTTTTTTGGTTCAAATTTATTTGTTTTTCTTTTTAAATTAAGATATTCAAAATACTTTAAAAGCATCTATTGCATTATATCTTTTCCCATAAATAAGGTCACATCACGTCATGAGATGGTAGGGACAGCTCCGGATTTAAGTTTGTGGTCCGGAAACTGAATTTTTGTCACGAATTTTCCAAATTAGTAAAATAATTTTTTAAACACTGGAAAAACCGATCACTGAATATGTAAAACGGACTCTATTTCAGCTGGAGGCTGCTTAAAAGCACATTTTTTTTGCCTGCGGTACATTTTTTCAAGAATTTTCTACAAAATATCCATTTTTACCAAAACATGTGGCCTGTGGCGCATCTCTCTTCATTGTTATTTTTTATCCACAATTTTAGTTGCGAATATTTATAAAACATACAGGGTGAAAAAAATAAGTGAATTTTTGCTTGGGACTGTGTCTCTTGATTGAAACGCCTGTGTCGCATTTTGTTTAAAAAATTTCGCCTGCGGCGCACATAGATCACTTTTCTTCTTGGTTTTAGTCTGAATCATGTTTTATTTCCCACATAAAATCCGTTGCACATCTTGTTCTGGATTGACTCCAAAGAAAGTATGGTCCCTACCCATAAAAGAAGTTTTGCCATTGCAGTTTTCGACGATTTTTATGCCCCCGGGCTAACTTTTGAACCAGTTCGGGTTTCACTTTCGTTTTTGATGGAAAAATCATTGCGCCTAAGATGGCACCTGACCATCTCCCTGCAGTTCTCCGCCAAAAAAGAGCTTATGTCCAAGAAACTAGAGCAAAATACCTTTCTAATACCTCTCTAATGTACAAAGAAAGTGAAACCCAAAAGTTAGTCAAGGGGCATTTTCGTGCATCGTTCTTGGAATCGGCTTCAGCCTCACGTTTTCGCAGATTTCTGTTGCCTATTTGTGGGCGTTTTAGGAAATAGATTTCAACCTGAAAGTAGAAGTTTTTTTAAACATAAATTGGTGGTATTTTCTTTATCCACTTACGAATCCAGAATATTTTTTAATATCGCTAAATAAACAAAACTTGTATATCTTTCCAACAGCCAACTCGACTTATATCTCCTGACACACTTTTAAAACGGCGAAAAGGCAACTGTTTAGAGATGGCGACACTTTTGTGTAGCATGCTTACTGGTGCTGGATTTGCTGCCATGGTCGTATCTGGCTACGCAACACGAGAAATCTCTTTGAATGACCAGAGTGACGTCGTTTGTCCTTTTATTCCTGACGAAACACTTGAAGACACTGAAGTCGTTCTACAGCCAAAGGTCCCAAACAAGTACAGCCTAAGGGCGCCACCAGATTTGAGAAGTCGCTTTGTCATGGAAATAGAGGAGAAAATCTCCCAGCAGGAAGAGGAAGAACGTCAAAGGAAGCTGGAAGCTGAAGAAAAATTGCAAGAGGTTAAAAATATGTTTAAGGATTAGAAATTTAAACATTTAAGTGTCTTATCTGTTACCTATTTAGGAGTTGGAAAGAAAACCTGATGATGAATTCGCGAATCGCAGGATCCATGCATGGATTGTGGTAATCGAAAATGCCCCATGGTGCTACAAGCCAGCTCCAATTATCCAAACTTCGTCCGATGATGAGGATTCACCCATCATTCAGACAGCATTTTTTATAGAACCCTCAACAGGATTTCGGCACGAAGTGACTACAAAAAAATATTTGTGCATTGACAGTGTCTGGAATCAATTCAATTATTTTGTAAAATATACAATATTGAATTAATTGACGATAATATAAACATTTTTCAAGGTTAATCGGCAGTCCTGTGAGAATGGTTTAGCCAATTTGCGGTGGAATCTAGCAAATTTCGATGACTGGGAGTATTTTTTACCTGGTGAGCCTCACGAATTGTTCGCAGAAAAGCAGAGTTCAGATGAAGCTGACCCTTCAATTGAAAATGATTTGGCTTTGGAAAAGCGTATTGATATGCTACCCTCTTGGGTTCAAAAATTATACATCGGCGCTAAGGACTTTGAGCAACGCTATCCGATTCAGAAGAAGTCAGTGCATTATAAAAAAGCAATTTATCACAGATATTCGCCGTACTACAATAGAGATGGATTATTGTCTAAATTGATTTTGTTTGAGGATAACCAATATGAAGTACCAACTATTCAATGGGAATGGTTTAAGAATCGAAAAGATTTCTTATATTTAATTAGAAAGGATAATCAAACTAATCAAATCGAGGAGAGCTTCAATAGGGGTCGAGAAGATTGTTTAAAATGTAAGTAGATTCTGTTAACATTTTTCTTGTGTGGTGTGTATCTGCCACTATATTAGATATATCTCTAGTGGCTGATACGTGCTATACACTATCAATGCTACGGGTTTGAAAACAGTAATTCAATAAATTAACAATTTTTTTTAAATTATTTTAGATTATGTGCACAACACATCTCCCTCGATGCCAAAATTATTTCATTTTTACTACCAATCTCGATTGGATTCACTAAAACTACTGGAGTTGTTGAATAATAAAATTATTTTGCATTTTGGAAAGAGAGATGACTTGTAAGTAACAAATAATAAAAAAAAATTAAAGAATTTTCAACATATACTATAAATGTTTAGATGCTACTATCTAGAATTTCAAATCGAAGAAGGAAATGTTGCTCTGGAACTCAAAAACCTTACAGTAAATCAATTTTGAAAAATCCCACAAAGTTTTTTTTTGAAAATATATTTCATATTCCAGCAAATAATCGAAAAATGCCACCGAAATGAAAAATTACCCAGCAATCGGGATATTTGTGTACGCCAATTCAGCTTGCAGCAGAATAAAATGTTGTTAAAATATCATTACGCCAAAGATGCAATAACGGCTTCAATGAGGGAATTTAAAAAACCGCCAAAATCAAATTACGGACAGGAAATCGGCTTTGATCCGGCTTTGACAACATCGTATAGTGTAAATTGTAAATTATTTGTTATTTTCGTTATTTTTGATGAAAAAATATTTTTAAAGGCAAATCCATTGGACAAAATGCCATCGCAAGTCGAGCTTTATACGCTTTTATTGGCCGAGCTGGGGCGGGAGGAAAAATTGAAAAAGGCATTTGAAAAACGATGTGATGAAATTAACGACATTTTAGAGAGGAGAAAATTGGAGTTATCTGAACCAAAGCTCATTATAAGTATTTTTGATCCACTTCGGAATGACGCTGCTAGGAAATTTAGACTCGATCTGGTATATAAAATAACAGGCGTATTTTTTTTAAATATTTTGGGGCTATACAGAGTATGAAACATTAAACATATACATCGGAGTCGAATTGAGAACCTTTTCCTTTTTGAAAGTCGGTTAAAAAACGAATCCAGGGAGAAAAGGGAATTTATCTTTAATTAATCGCAGCCAACTTCACTCTGCCACAATTAACTACAGGGTGGGCCAGAATAGACGCAGGGGTTTGAAGTCTTTCTAACTTTTTTTTTATTTTTATTTTTTTAATTTTGTTTCAGCATTTTGTTAAGAAGACTTGGGCAATTTAAAATGGACCTGTACACAATAGAACAACGAACCGGTGGGCGGTTGGCTCTTAATGGCTCTTTTACGGGACATGTTTGGCGGACGCATTATTTCGAAAAGTTGCGATTTCAATTGGCCTCCGCGTTCACCGGATCTAACGACTCCAGATTGTTTCCTTTGGGGATATTTGAAAGAAAAGGTATACGTCAACAAGCCAACAACCATCAGCCAATTGAAAATCAACATTCGCAGTGAAATCGAGGCCATAACACGAAAGGTTATGGAAAATGTCTTGGAAAGAGCACGGATTTGCGAAGCAGAAAATGGCCACCACTTGCGGGATATAATTTTCCATGTTTAGGCCAAAAATATTCCCCATCAATCAACTACATATATTTGAAAAAAAAATTATAGGTTTCGCTAAAATAAAAAATTTATAAAGAATTCAAACCCCCGGGTCAATTCTGGCCCACCCTGTATAATATTTTTTCATAAAATACACAATTTTTAGCATCACATTATTTATACGGCTTTAAAACTTCTGCTACATTGAATTTAAAGTTTTTCTTGAGTCTCAATCTATTTTGATTTTTATGGCGAACTGTCAAAGTTTAAAGTGAAGGCAGCTGCAATTTAAGTTTTGGCATTGCTTCATCAAATTTTCCTCAAAACTTTGCTCTATGGAGAACGTTGTCCTGCATAGCTCTAGAGTATTATAAAAACACTAGTAAATAGATACTCAAAACATTTTTTACTGGAGTAGAAAAAACATATCGTGTTTAATCGTAAAAATTGGAATAATATCGAATGGGTTGTTCTCGGAGGGTTGCATGGAGAAGAAATGAGGATTTTACGGGGTAAAATTTTTTCTTTGGTGGAGTCTTATCCAATAGTGAGCATTGAATCAATATTGCTTTGTCTTTTAAGGAGACTAAACTTCAGGCCAATCGGCTCGGTAGTTTCCCCGCAAAAGGGTAACATAGCGCAAAAACTAAGTTTCGAAATCACCTTACCCGCTCCCCTTACTCCCCCACCCGTCGAGCTACTTTTCCGTATGCCTATGTTGGAACCAGAACTACCACAGACACTCATGCCAAATTTCAAGTCAATCGGTTCAGCCGTTTTTGCGTGGAAGAGGAACAGACAGACAGACAGACACCAACTCATCTTTATATATTAGTATGATCTAGGTGTGCAACGGAAACGAAGAATTGTCGCAAACAATACTTATGGCGACTTTCACGAAACTTTTAACTAATCTGAGTTAGCAGACTCTTTTTGCTTGAAATTTTCCCCCTAAATTGATTAAGCGGTACCGAAAAATTTCGTGAAATGCGCTATGAAATGCGTTATGAAATACGCTATGAAATGCGCTATGAAATGCGCTTTGAAATGCGCTGTGGGGTAATATGCCATAGATAGTTTTTCTAATAGCATATTTTAAACACTTTTAGTTTCTACTTAAGTTATTTTTTTTAATCTTCAGTTTGAAGATGGCAAGAAACAAAAGGAACTTGCAGCAGCACACGATGCTGACTTTTTGGGTCCTTATTTGGTTCCGCACAAGAGCATCCCTCTAAACGAAACGGACTCCAAGGCTGCGTACGACTCCTGCCTGCATGACGTTAAAACCCGTTACGTTAGTCTCTTAAATGATCTTCAACGACGCTATGAAGACGTAAGATAAATCTTTCAGCAACCATGATTTGATAAAAGGGTCCCGTTTTTTTTACTTTACAGCTAACGTCTGAATCGAGTGCAATCAAAAACTTCTTAGACAAGTTTCACGATCAATTCGGTGATTTCGACTACGAACGCCTGTTGAAGGAGGAAAAGGATATCGAGCTAAATAGACGAATGGTGCAACAGAGATTAATATTAACACACGATGAAGCCCAACAAAAATATGACAAAATCAAAGAGTCTCTATTGAATGACAAACGTCTTAACCTTAACGACCCATAGTCGTAATAAATTGGATCTTTTCCATAACTTTGGATAGACAGGAATTTTACTCTACTTCTAAATGCTGGTCAATCTTAAAAGAATCAAGATTAACAACTCACCATGTACTTTATTCTTCTTTCTGTAGTGTATTTTGTGTGAAATTTATGTTCGCCTTTTATATCCGTTTATATGTTTTATGTTTGTTTTGCTTTCCTGTCTTAAGGACGATGTATCGTATAAGAAAAGCAACAATTCCAATTGGGGATTGAGTATAGAAGGTGGTAGTAGCCTGAATGGATGGCAAAGACTGGCATCTTAAAATCATCTTGTATACTAGCCATCCTTACAATTGTATAAACTGTGTGTGAAATTTATGATTTTTCCCATAGTCGTCATCACAAATCTACCCCACAAGCAGCAGCAGCAGTGAAAGCGAGCCGAGTGAGTCAGTCTCCAGATTATGCCCTACCAAACAACCCACTCCCGCTCCGTCGTCGTGTACCAAAAATCCAACCGTACCCAATCCATATTCAGCTCCTATTCTATGTGCACAACTCATCTCGACCATTAGAACTGAATAAAAGTGGCAGACAACAGGTTGTTTCCATGTTTTTATCGAGTCCCATAAAATTTTTATGTAACGATTACATTCTGCTGCTTATGCTCCTGTTCCTGTCCCTGTGTCTTTGCTGCCGCCGCAAATGCCAGAACATTTTTCTTCAAGTTTCATCGGCTGCCACAACGAGAGTTTGCTTCCAGTTTTACTGCTCATATTTACAGATCTTGGTGGATGTCTGCCTAGCTGACTAGTCCTTGGTGTACTGCTTCTAGTCTCCTTTCTGTGCAGGATGAACGGGGCATGATGGTTTCGTCTCGTCTGGCCTGGTCTGGCCTAGCTTTGCTTGACTTTTCCAGTGCTGTTTTGGTTCCTTGGTCGCTTTAGATTCACCCAGAAGTCCTTCCATATATAAGTTACATCCTTACAGGTCCCAAGCAAGGATTTTTTTCTTCTTTACATCTTCTACTTTTTCTTGCTTGTTTCCTTATCCCGTTGTTCCTGTTCTTCGGTTTTAGCTTCACAACCAATAAAACGATAATAAAATTTATATGATTGAATATAAACTTAAGTGTGAGATGGTTTGATTTATCGCTTGGTAATTTGTTAATAGAACATGATTTACTCTTTATCGGTATGTTCGAGTTTTTATATTTTGGGGTCAAGATCAGAATGTTTGCATAAATACTTAATATCATGAATAATTGGTGTTGCCAGGAAAACAGTAAATATCCATACATTTCGTTATTTAATGCCATTTTAAATGGCCAACCGAACAAACTTTCTTATTGATGTGTAATTAAGATATAACTCAAGTCATTTTTATTCTAACTTGAAACAATTAGTTAATTGTACATAAAACAGTATTTATAGTTGACCATTGATATCTTATGAATACAATTTAGATACAAGAAGAAGTACGAGTAATGTGGGTAATTTTTGTACAATTAAGAGATTTTATGAAAACATTACGAGGTGAAATTTAGGTTTAACTATAATTAAGATTAGCTTGGACAATCCTGGATTTAGGCAAGTTGTCCTGGAAGGCGGCGAAATTAAACTTTTATCCGAATTATTCAATTAAACACTAAAAAGAATTATTAAATATACAAAATATATCCTACTTTGCCTAGGGGTTTCTGCAGATTAAAAAATTTCCCCTGCGGTGCATCTTTTAGCCGATTTTCAGCCAATAGACATGCCTCACCCGGCCTTTACACGCGACTGTAAAGTCTGTCAGTAGCACAGACTTCAAATGTCAAATTACTGACAACGAATTAAAAGACATTTAGCGAACTGGCAGTCAATGCATTTACATGAGACTGTGTCAGCGGCTGTGTCAGTTCTACAGACGCGTGTAAGGACCGGGTTTCAATGGAGGTTATCTTGAATCTACCCCCTATCGAGCTGCACGTTAAACATATGGCGGCGGGGGCGGCCATAAGGCTACACCTCGCCGGAACTTGGACTCATGCGGGACAGGGAGTTCCACATGAGTCCATTATCGATTTCGTAAAGTCTAAAGTACCCGCTCTATCTTTAGAAAGCGACTTGCAGCCGGAGTCCTACCTGGAGGCCAATGTTTGTAAGAGCATTGATCTCCGGGACAAGTGGGAGACAGGAGTTGTCACACCACCTGAAGCGGACATAACGGTATATACAGACGGCTCCAAGATGGATAACCTGACTGGCGCTGGACTGTTCTGCGAGGAGCTCGGAGTGGAGCGATCGTTCAAATTAGACAACCATGCTACGGTCTTTCAAGCCGAAGTAATGGCAATCAAAAAAGCGAGTCTGCTTCTGTTGGACCTTGCAGTGACTGAAAAGGATATCTGCATCTGCTCAGACAGTCAAGCAGCCATCAAAGCGATTTCTTCACACACTGCCAAATCTAAGCTTGTGCAGTCATGTAAGGAAGACCTAAAGAGACTCTCCGAAACCAACCACCTTAAAATGGTTTGGGTTCCTGGGCATAGTAATATTCCTGGAAATGAGAAGGCAGATGAACTTGCTCGTAAGGGTACATGTATGGACAGTCAACCCATTTCTGTTGGGTTTCCGATTCAAACCCTTAAACTGCAACTTAAGCAGTGGGCGGATCAGGAGAACCAACAACTTTGGTCCATGTGTCAGATCGGCACTACAACAAAGGAATTATGGGGTGGCTTAAATGCAAACCTTACTAAGAGCCTCTTAAATCTGGAACGGAATCCCCTTCGTCTAACGACTTGGATTCTAACTGGGCACTCCCTCCTGAAGGATCACGCTTTCAAGCCTTAACCCGTACTCGCGTCAAATGCTTCGGCTATCCCTTTCTAGAGGAACTCCATGAGGCAGGAACTCAGGGCTGGGAGCCGATTCGAAAATATATAGCACTGGCGGGATGGCTAAACAACCGTACTTGAGCTCAATCTGCTCCAGCGAGGGACATCGGAGGTGTACAATGGGCCCAACTTGAGGCCTGCGTGCGTGGGGTTCCCTGGTGAACCCCCCTCCTATCAAACCAACCAAGGACCGGGTTAATTTCCGACATTCCTGGGCGTGTGAGATTTCATGATTTTGCATGAGATTTCGACATTTTTGGGCGTGTGAGATTTCATGATTTGGCGAAGTGTCGTTTGTCGGCGTCGTGTATTTTTTTTGCTAATTTTTTATGTGTGTACATTCCGACCGAAATTTCGGTTTCAGTTTTCGCCTGTTTCGGCCAAACATTAGAGTTTCGGTTTCGGCCTCAAAACCAATGCCGGTCAAGCTCTAATGTACATTGGGGAAATAGTAGAGATAAAAATTTTGTATAATAGTAGAATTTAGAATAGATTTAAAGTTTTGAGAATTAAAAAGAAAATTCTTTGAAATGTTGCGTTGTATAGCAAGTATTTGCCGTCGTATATTGAGATCGGAAATCGTATGAAGAAACGCTTTTGTTGAAGGTACGCAAAACTCAGTTTTAGCAAAATTGAAATTTTGTCAACAGAATTAGGCCCAATATTATCGACGTTAATATGTCATTAGATGTACTAAAGAATAACTTGTCGAATAATATAAACTATAAATTGTAATTTTTTTTGTGAACATTTCGGGTAATAGTGCATGAGGAAGCTCTGTATATGATTGAATGAAAAATAAACAAAAATTTTGCGATTTCATCGCCATAAACACGATTTTTGAAAAACTCATTTACAAAAAAATTTTAAGTAGCTAGCTCAACGCGTTCTCGAGTAATCTAAAATACGTAGAACGGACAGACCGACAGACAGATGCACGGACATCCTTATAATTTTGCCTGAAGCGGATTTCGTATTGATCAGAAAGATTCTATCTGACCCCTTTCTCAAGTCGGTGATTTCCTTGGAAATATTAACAGAAATATATTACTCTACAAGCCTGGGCACCAATCATGTATTCCGGCGCGTCTCTGTCTTTCGACTTCGAAGCAGCTTTTAACTCTTAACTTCGCCGTATCTGCAGCTTGAAATTTCGCGGAATCGTCACTATGAATCGAAACGTGATTCTGACTGTCACTCCAGGAAATCTGAAGCTGCTGATATGGTGAAGTCAAGAGTTAAAAGTTGCGTCGAAGTCGAAAGACAGAGACGTGTCGGAATACATGATTGGTGCCCTGAATTCAATTTATATCTAATTTTAGACCCAAATATCTGCTTCTACAAAAATATATGCAGGCTAATCAACTTTAAAAAAAAAATCCCCCAGCTGAATTCCATCGGAAATTGACAATTGCGACTTTTATATCGAAATGACTATAAATTGCCAATAGTTTTTGAAAAGGACCATCAGAAAAGTTATATCACTACTAAATTAAACACGACGAAACTAAATTTTCTTGTTTGCAAATTGTTCACCCTCGAAATTGCTACCATATCCGACATGTTATTGAAATACTCTCCACAAAGATTATTGAAATTAGAAAGTAGTTTGGATTTAATTAAAGACGCGATCGGCTATGCTAATACCATTATTATGGATGTACTACAGAGAAATTTAGAAGGGAAATTTGCTGTCAACATAGCCATTAGGATAGCAAAATGAAACGAAACACCCCGTACATTCTCTCATTCGTTAAGGACAACAGAAAAAAAATCCCAACTAAGTGTGGAACTTAGCGCTTAACGGTGACAATTGCCAATAACAGCGGGACGCTTCACAGGCGGGTGGTAAATTGATATCGGAAAGTATGCAACATAGTTGTCATTTGAAACTAAGTCTAAGTCTTTGGCGGACAAATGATTGAAAAGGACGAAACTGATAGAAATTGACAGCATAGAGGGATTTTTTCGGGATAGACAGCGGAGTGGCGGACCAAGGGAAAAATAATTGCGAGGGTGACGGTGACGGTGACGCGACGGTGATGATAATCACGCTTCCCTGCCTGGGTCACATAAAAACCCGTACGTAATGCAAAATCGAACAGAGCAGTCCTACTTGAAAATTGGCAGACGATGTAGCGAAAATTAAGCAGGGAAGAAGAATTTTACCCCTGCGCCTCACAACGACATAATGGTCGACGTTTTCATTGATGACGACAACTGCGACGGTGGCGGCGATTTCAAATTGCGACACCAACGGCCGGCGTGGCGCGGCGACTAAGGAACAAATGATTTGCTCCGGTCTGGCGTGTCTTTAAATTAAATTCGCAATAGGGGGAAAGGATAGAACGACGCGACGCCACAGAAATCTCCCATGGAAAGTACAAGAAGAATTAGGGTGGATTGCCAACAGGGGTGGGTTTTGCAAGTGGGGAGCTATATATTGCCAGAAGTCAATGTATTTAGACGCAGCAAAACCAAAGACGATGAAAAAGAAGGAGAGGAAGGATTTCTGTCGTTGGATTTAATTAAAAGTGGCATCCGCCTAACATTGCGGGTATCTCCCCGGACATATTTTGGCGTCCTTATACGGCTCCTTTAGCAGAAAAGGCTAAATTACGCATATCTATGCCCTCGCGGATATGTAGACGGCCGAGTGTTGGTGCCTTTTTAGTTTTCCGCCGTACATATCAGCGTCTATACTTATATGTTTGTATACTTTTGAAATGTAAGAAATGTTATCTGTTTACCAACCTATGAGTATCTATCTATATATGGCTATAGATTCTTTCTACGTACGGGAATCTCATGGGCTGGTGCTACTTGTGCTGTTATTTCGGCCTAACACCCATACATAGCCAGCATATAAGGATCCGGCAAGCAATCTAACAGGCACAATAAGCAGCTAAATATTTTGCCCGTTCGGTTGCTTGCTCTTGATCCTTATATGTTGCCAGTGTATGGGTGTTAGCCTGTTAGGGATGATATTTCGTACGTGATACACAAGTGTATAGAACGTGACGGTGTTCTGGTCAAGCTTCAAAATATTGATCCAAACTTCTTGAAACGAACGACGCTTCCCGCACATAACACCGCATAGCATAAGTATAGTCAAATGTTCTGTACACACATATCCTGCCCATCTCCACCCTTTAACCATCCTCCCGCTATACTCTCATGAGGGTAAAAACGGAGCGAAACCCAAATTGTACCAAACTCTATGTCCAAGTATAATATCGCTGTATATACGGCGATGACGACGACGACGACGGTGAACTTACAAACCGACCGAAAACGGTCAGGACAGGACACGGGGAGTGGGTTTTCAGATGCCTAGGGAGATTGTCCTTTCTATTCTGAGTTTTCGCGAGAAACAGGGGTCGAGATCCCAGAGTAGCATCATCCCTTCTAAGCTGCTCTACCGAAATTCAATTCGATATACACACAAGATTCATACGTGCAACTATAGCTATAGGCTCTATGTTCATATATATAGCAATTTATATCAGCCGCTTACCATATAGGAAATTTTGGACAACAGTAGCGGCAGCAGAAACGCCAGTAACGGCTACTATACACCATCCACATCAGCTTTGTCCAGTATTGGGTTGGGATCGACCGGACTCAACTGGACCCGTCCATCCGTCTATCCAGCCGTGCCAAACTCCTTGAAGACTCCGCTCCTTATGTCCTTCGACCGCTATTTCACGTTTTTTTTTTGTGTTGTATTTTTCTGACATAGTGGGGGCGATTGGGTTGGGATTTAGGTAGAATTCCATAGTCTAAAGAGCATCCCTTATTTCTTTTGGTCAAATAGAAGTACACTCATAGAAGCAAAAAAAAAACCCCCCACGCTAAAGAAGGTTTTTGCTGTTGTTGCGTTTGTATTTCAAGAAAAAGGATATCATGTGCTTCCTGTGTTCAAAAATCATTTGGCGAAAACTAATGGTTAACTCAATGATGCCCAAAGAATTTTGATGTGTTTTTTCTTCACGTCCGATATGTGCGGTCTTTTTGCTTGATGCGGAGTAAATGAAAAACGAAATAACTTGAAACCCAAGACTATCTTAGAAAAACGTTGGCAAAAAAATGCACCAAAATGACCAACATTTAGACTAGTTATGATAGCGTAAGATATACTCTTAAATACATTTCAGAGCTAAACTATACATGATTTCTAGTTCGTTTGATTGAAACTAAAGATCGATGGCTTGGTATGGAAGTAATTTTATTACAGTATCAAGAAATTCATTATTCAGACGTACTAATGCCAGATGATTTATGAGTCCTAGACGATTTCGCACATTTTTCACCAAAGGTGACTATCGCGTATTTGGCAACTTTGGGGCCTTTTATGCAGTTGTTGATTTTTTATCCGTTTCCAATTTTAAAATGACCAAAACTAAGGAGCTTTTTGCCCACAATATTTAAAAATTTGAGTTTTAAGGATTTTGAGAAGCAAGAATGCTGTAAATTTTTAATAAAAATATTATCAAAGATATAAAAGTTTCAACGTGTTTCCGATACTTAAAATTGGTATCTCGAAAATATAATTGTTTGTAAGTATCAAATTTCAATTTTTTTTTCGCCGAAATTTTATTTTTCCCAAAATTTTAAATTTTACTACCAGTTTGGAATTTAAACTATTTTGCGGAAACAAATCGTCGTGCATTAATTCCCAGTAAAGATCTTATTGTATCACCACACTCTCTTCGAACGTTTTTTAAAAGCTTTTATTTAGCTTGCTTTTTTGTCTGTCTGTAAGGGTCAAACGTTGTAATCTCTTTTTGACCCACTTTAACTCATCCGATTGACTTGAAATTTTTCATACATTATATTATAATCGTAACCCCGAGGACTATATAATATTTTCACTACTATGTCCTTGTTAGGATAACGGAGGGGCCTAAAAGGATAACGTGATTTTCGTTTTTCTCAAAGTTTCCGGGAAAAAATCTCATTTGGGGTTTTTTGGGGTCGCTAAATCCGGTTCTGAAATTAAGAAATCTGTAAGGATAGCGGGAGGTTCTGTAAGGATAACGTGATTATCCTTTTCCTCAAATTTACCATCTGGCGGGCAAAATTGGACCATTCCTTCCCCCTCCCCCATTCAATGAAATTTTTTTTTTTGAAAATTTCTTGAAAACGGTGAGCTATAAATGTAAATTGTGTTTAGAATATGATTTTACATAATTTATCTATACACAAAAATCCAGTTGGACCACTCCTTCTACCCTCTGTCGTGCATGTTGAATTTCTGCCGCGTTGGTCTCATCGATGTCTTCAAGTTTTGCCCAAGATAACAAAATTCTCGAAAAGCGGTCTCCACTAGAAATTTCAGTGACAGGGCTTGGGCAAAAGCCCAAGTTTAAGGCAAACCTGATTTTAAAAAAAAATCGAGATTGAAATCCGTTGAATTTTTCACGTAAAATTTTAACTAACTGTGAATGCAATTAACACGCAATTAAAAATTCCGCCAGTGTTAAAGACTTCCCGATAGTCAAAAAGGAAAAACGTTTTCTATCATAAGTGAGCTATTACTTAATATTGAGCTATTAGTTTACAACAAAACGAATACCGTTAATATATCTCACACAAAAAATATTCCATTTAATGTTGTTCTACATACAATATACGATTACATTATTTGTAGATAAAAATAAAAAAAAATACGAATTATATATACATATATGGGTAGATACATATCTAAGGTGTATTATTCATGAGACACTTGAACTAGTCAAGTATTGCTGTTGTCAACGCAACAGAAATCTCTCAAGCCTGGAAGGTATTCTAGAAACAAGTTGTGTAGAAAAGTTGAGAGGTTTCGAAAAATTCTTTAGCTTTCATTTGATAGAGTGAGCATAAACCATTGAAATAAAGTATAGAGAATGCTATACCCACTGTTAATTTAGATAAATATATCTATGTATGCTTAGCTTAGCCTGTAGCTAGTTGAATTCTAGTTAGACTTTATGTTAGAGTCCGAGTCGAGTGAGTTTTCGTAAAGTGCTATTCTATATATATGATATTCGGTCTAAAACCTATACGTAACACAATTAAACAGAACCGAAGCCCTAAGTCGGTTAAACTCCTTTTATGTATCTAAAACCAGTCCCTTAGCATATCTGATGGAAGTATTAGTGGACAGCGAAGTAAAGGACATAAGGTAAGGCAAGCAAGTGGGTGAAAATTTACTAAAGGCCGATGGGATGGGTAAAGGAAAAGGAATTATATTGGCAAAAAGGAATTGGGGTAGCTGAATGGCATGTCATGACTGAAACCGAATGGTATGGGGTTCAGCCCGATCCCGTCTCTTAATACACACCTAGCGTCGTACATCTTGCGCTCCACCAAAAATGACCGTTCATCTCTTGCCCGGTCTCTTAGAAATTCGGATGAAAACCACTGGTCGCAACCAAACTTCACTAGCATTAAATTTGTACAGAACATTGGGGACTGCTTGCTTGCGAAATACTTGGCCAAGTGCCGGCCGTTGCCATCGCTGCTGTATTTCATACGTGGATACACGTTCTTACCAGCAAATACGACCGACCTCCTTTATAATATACCTTTGCCCATACCATATATATGTATATACGCCCGTAACACCCCCAAAGACTCTTTCAATGTTGAAATATCTGTACCAAATGGTCCTACATACTCGTATCCTTGTGTATCTAAGAGTTTACACACCCACCCGTACATTGGTCTGGTAGTCATCTAAATACGTCTTCTATTCATACATCGTGCCGACCGACCAGCAGAATTATGTATCTATGTACATTGGACGTGGATCGATCTGTAAATATGTTGAACATTTGAGCTTTAGTTTGGCATAAAGGTATGTACGGAAAATGTACCCAAAGTACAAAAGCATCAACATCAACATCAGGATCAGAAACTGAGTCGCCAGGGACGAATGGCGAAGCAACCGGACTGGACGTAGGATTTCTACGATAAGGAAAGCGAGAGATGGTAAATGGGCAAAGGCAACCGCGCAACGATAGTATATATTCATCGTCCAGTTCAGCGGCTAGCTATCCATTCGGCCCTCGTCCTTGTATATTCGTAGATGGACCAAGGATTGTTGGATGCCTTGAAAACACTACACAAGGAATAAATTGCCCATCCCCCGGTAAGTTGGGGGCCGACCGCCTGTCTCAGTTGGACATTGCCAAGTCCATTTCGGTTCAGAATTTGCAAAGCACGACTACTTCACTTTCACACAAAAGGAGAGGAATACGGCGAAATATCCTTAAATCGGGTGGAGGGATCCTGTATGATGGCCAAAGTGTGTATGGCGAGGCAAGGCATTCCAAGGATCACATCAAATGAGATGAGATGTCCGAGGAGTAATGGCGGCGGTGGCGGTAGCGGCGGGAGCAGGCGTTCGAGTAAGTGGGCGGGTGGATGGTCGAGTGGACATGTACGGATAAGTGGGCATTTTCGAGAAAGGAAAGGCGAACTCAGCTTAGATGTAGGTACATATATCCAACATAGATCCATTGAGTTGATGCTTGCTTGGATGCTTCACTTTACTTTAGTGTATGCTGGATGGTGGTTAAACGATGTGAATATGGAATGGTGGGACGCTGGGGATGTTGGATACGATTTTCCACCGGTCATCGGTATCGCTACATTTGCTTCAGCCCGGCGAGATGTTTGGGTAGGTGGATGCCGCAAGATGGCTGGACTGGACGCATGATGATGGGTTTTGGGTGGCATCGGGTTTGGGTAGTTCGGCTCGGTTGGGTTTGACCCTTTAAACCTTTTGAAACCTCAAACCGTCAAATACTGAAAACGCGACGGCCATTTTGATTTTCGTTGAAGATAAAATATACTCCGCTTTCACTTCAGTCGTTGTCGCCCAATTTTATCCGCTACCCCTTCATCACCTTGAAGTCACTAACACTGTAAAATTCAAATCTTATATTTACTTATAAATATCCTAGGTTCATATATGTATTAGAATAGATAGTTTAAGTATCAGTAAGCATTAACTACTAGCTGACGAATGTATATGCAAATTGATGTGTCGAAACGTCGTGACATTTTGTTAATTATACTCCGTCCAACCAATCACTGTGCCCTCTTCATCGATTAAGAAAGGTTGACCAGAGAGCTTCATTTAAGATTTATATTCGGACAAAATGTAATTGACAAAACAACTGATGATTTTTGTTAAGGGTCGTTTTCTATCATTTTCTTTCATTTCACAATTCAATTCGCAAGTCAATAATTTTTATTAGATTTCGTGTGTTTGACCACATTGGATTTAAGTGTCGTTTCAATGAGTTATTTAGGTAGACTGTTATGTTATTTATTTAAAACATTATAATTTACTGGTTTATCTGGAATGGTGAGTTTCTATTGATAGAATCTAGAAAAATATCTGTTGTAATCGACACAAAACTTTCCTCTGCAATATTTAGTCTCGGAAATAATTTGTATAAAATGATTTTTTTGTAAATATATCGAGAACCATTAAAGTTATTATATCAGAAAACATAATAAAGGTACAATTTCCAGGGGCCAATTGTCGATTACTCTATACGATGACAGACAAAATGTTTAGTTAAAAAAATCCATTTGTATAGAATAGGGGGAAAGGAATGGTCCGATTGGATTTTGATATATGGAAGGGTTATGTAAAATCATATTCTTAACAGATTTTACCTTTATAAATTTTTCAATACGACTCACCGTTTTCGAGAAAATAGAAAAAAAGTATTCAATTTGTATGGAGAATGGGGAAGGAACAGTGCAACCGGATTTTGATGTTAAAAAATTGAAAAAATTATGCAATATATAAAAAAACAAATAATCTCCAGTTGCTATTTGAACTCCGTTCTTGAAAGTCAAACGACTGAAAGCCACTCTAACTAACAAGCCATCGGCACACTTCCAAAATTGCTGTTTGTTTTTACACTTCAAGGCCATTGTTTTGTGAATCATGAAAAAAATCCCTTTTTGGGCTGAAATTTTATTTTTTATTCTTTTTATGAGAATCCGTGTTTGGCAAAAGATTTTGATTTCCGTCCGTCAGTCCGTAATCACTATGCTTTTCGAAAGGACTGAGCTAGAGACTTGAAATTTTTTACACTTGCCAAGCTAAGTTTTTGAACTGGCAAAATCGGATCATTCCTTTCGCTCTCTCCCATGCCAACAAACCGGGTTTGTACTATTATTGACTGTAAACTTTTGGAAAAAAAAATTTGGGTGGACTTTATTACTCAATTTTGAAATGTTCTTTTGTGCATCCAAACATTTTTATCTAAAAACTCACTCGCAATAGTGATTCAAACACAAAAAAATTCACTATTTCGACATGTGGATCCACTCTTGCTCTCAACGCTTCATATAAAGTATTTGCACCTTTCAACTGTAGCTTTTCTTATGTTTTTCATACAAACATCAGTCTTATTTTATCGCTAAGAAAATTAAGGATATGAAAAACCAAAATCTTAGTTGATTTGATTTTTATTGATTGAAAGCCAGCAGATGTTGGCTACCGAAAATATTTTTGTGACTTTGTGCAACACATGGCGTTCGCTAAGTCTGTTACCATCACGAAAACCAGTAGCTAGACAGGCACCAAATAAGATCAAATTACCATACAAAAAGACCTAACAAAAAACGTGCGCCATCGGCTTCCGCGCATTTTACACTTCGCGAAACAATTTTTAACATCGCATCGTCCCGTTGATCTTTTTTCACCGTGTGACACTTTGTTGTTGTTTCCGCACCTGACTTGCCACAGCAATGCAGAAACTTTTGGAGGTCCAAAATATTAGGATTCATTTAGCTCAGGTGTCACGCAGATTTTTTCATCGTGGCTTTAATTTATCTTTAATCTCTTCGTGCTTTATCTGCTCACTTCACAACGAAATTCTTAGTCAGATTGTTCTTGGGGCAACTGGTCAACTTTCGAAACTGTGACATTGGCGGATTATGTTGCACATGACAATGTTTTTTCTCCAAGGGCTTCTTAAGAAAAAGTGAGAGATCGGATGTTCCTTACCTCGAGGAAGTGTCCCCATAGTCTTTTAGGATCTGGAGGTAATTTGAAATTTAATTACTGAACAAATTTAACGAAGTGCTGATTGCTTGCTATGGTCTTCTGCGATTTTATGAAGTAAAAGGTGCAAATTATGCGAGAAACCTTAGAAATAATTTCAGTCCTAAAACCACGATCTGTGGCGGTTAAATAAAAACACCGTCGCCGGTTCTTGGTTGTTGATTATGAAGTGTCTGGAAGACGGAAATTACGTACACGCGATTTTAAAATTTCTTTAGACGCTTTTCTTTTTAAGTAAATTACATTCAATTTGAACAATGTAGGTACCAAAAAAATCTGAAAAAGAACATAATAGTATTTCTTAGTTTTAGTGTTTAGAGAATATATGCCACTAAGAGCGGTTTGCACCAACGAAACATAGCAACTTATGTCGAACTTAAATTTGTTAAGTGCCAGAATTTCTATGGTTTAAGAAGGCTAAGCATAACTTAAATAGTTATGACTTGTATCAGCAAACGGGCCTAAATAACATATACTTGTAGTAGCAGATACGCGCCATGCGGTAGATATGCTTGTAAATTCTATTAGGATTTTATTGTTTACGCAGAGAAAAAACAGTAAATCTAGTTTATATCACAAAGGGTCTGTGGGCCTCCGGGTGGTTCCACACCTGAGCACTCGCGATTTTCTCAACGTAACATAACTATTTTATAATGGGGAATTCGTAGTACAATTAAAAACGGCAATTTAAATTACAAAAACTCTACTATCCTTATAATAAATTTTAATACTCAGTAGTAAAATTTACTATTGTGTGGGTAAATTTACTAGTTTAGAAATTAACTATTTTGAATATTTTTGGAATTGAAATTAACTATTTTGAATATTTTTGTAATTAAAATTATTGAATATTTTTGTAATTGAAATTAACTATTTTAGTCAGCGGCGGATTTACAGAATGGAGCCCTGGGTGCGGGAAAAATATGAGGTCTCCACGATAATTCAAGGTTCTTAGTTATACAACCTTTTTCGGAACATATTTTATGGCTTTAAAAATATTTTTGTTTAAACAATCAGATTTGTAAAACCGCAAAATAATAATGCGCTGCAGGCATATATTTTTTTTTTACCAATGACTAGTTTTAAAATAGGTGATGGTGATTTTTGAGTTATTCTTAGGGTGGTAATATTTTTTCTTTGTTCGAATTCATGACAGATGACTGATAACCATGCGCCGCAGGCGAATAAAAATTGTGATTTGGAAAATGTCTTGGCAAGGAAGTAAAAGAAATGAACAAGTGCAGTGCGTTTTGCATATTTTGTGAAGTAGAGTACGTTTTGCATATTTTGTCATAATTTTTTCTACTGTTTGATAAATTATTAAACTAATAGCGCTATTTTGGCTACTTTACATGAACGGTCACTAATCACAACTTGGACACAAAAGCGAGGTGAAACACAACTTGTGACTTTTTGGTATTTTAGGCGTTCAGTCACAATTTCCAGTAGTCACAATTCCGGTCAAAGTTGTGACCGTCTCATGAGCTGGTCACAAGATAAAAACAGGACGAAAAAGACTATTTCATGCACTATTTAATTGAATCCGATATTCGCAGAGTGCAACGGAGACGATTTCTGGTCATTTGACAAACAAAGAAAACTCTTTTGCGAAAAACAAAATTTTTATAGAAAATGTTCAGTTATCCAACAACATCTCACTTTTTCTATAATTGAACACGCACGGCTCACACACACTTTCTCCACAATTTGCACAGATCTGCAAATATTTTAAAAACTTTAAAAACTAACAAAACCAAAAACTGAACTAAATACAGTAGAATCCCGATAATTCGTATTTCAAGGGACCAGCAAATTCATACGAATTAGCGGGATATACGAATTATCGGGGTACGAATTATCGGGATTTTTTTCAAGGGACCAGCAAATTCATACGAATTAGCGGGATATACGAATTATAGGGGTACGAATTATCGGGATTCTACTGTACTCACAAAGCGAGTCACACACACGTTTCTTGTGACCCAACGTCAAGAATACCAAAAGGCTGGTCAGTCACGAAAAAGTAAAAAAAAAACGTTACAATCGATGGTCACAACAGATTGTGACTTGTGACCATTCACAATGCCAGAATAAGGGCATAAATTGAAAATTCCAGGGCAAAAAATTTAGTTTCCGGAACAACATGGGTGCTTTCTAGGTGCCATCGTGTTACCACCTTTGCCGGTTGATGCAGTGGAGAAAAAGTTTAACATATAATAATTCAACTCATGGCACACTAAACCGACATTCAATTCATTATTTCTTAAATCATGAAAAAAATATTTCTCCTAACTCTGAATATGACTTAATTAACACGAAACTTTACTTTGATATAATTCAGAACAAGAATTCATCTATGAAAAACTGTTACATCGATAACAACCTATCAATTACCAATTTGCATACTTTGCAAGCATACGTAAGTTACGAACAATTCAGATTCCTTTCCATCTGGTCGCCTCACACCCCCGATTTCATTCGTAAGACCCTTTTGCCCGACGAAAAATCAGCAGTTGATCTTGTTTTGAGAGTAAAGAGCTATTAAGCTTTTTATAAGCATAGAACCCATAAAACAATATACACAATTTTACTCACAATATTCGCAATAACCAACAACTTCGAAATACAATCGACATAAACACTGACACGAAAAGCCGGCGCTGACGACACACCGACAGTGAATTTAGTTAGGCAGACAGACAGACAGAGAGACAGACGGACGGACAAAATATACAGAAGTGTATGCGATAAAATTACTCCACACTTGTAAATGGACTCAACAAGTGGCTCATAAAATTTAAATCAATTCATTTATGTGTTTGGTTCATTTTTTCCTGCTGCCGCTTCTTCTTTCAGCAGCACCACTCATCCTGGCTTTGGATCCTGTGTTTCTTTTAGGACTACCAAGTACCAACATACCAAACAGCCAGTCGCCCAGCCACCCTCAAAGCCCGTAAACCAGTTTATTCTTAGCTCCGAATCCTGTTGTACTAAACGAGCATAGCCAGAGTTCACAAGTAGCAAAACCAACCAGCCACCCCATTCAGATACCAAAAGCAGCGTTCTTCTACGCCCACCACCATCCCCATCCACAAGTGTATATAGAAAACTCCCATCACAACACTCCAGTCAAAGAACACATGAATTTTTTTATTATGTCCGGATCCGGAACAATTTTTTTCCTTTTATTTTATTTATTTTTTGTTTTGTATACTTGTGTTGCGGAGTTGTAAAGATATACCATCCTTAAATTGTTGTTGTTGTTGCTACAGTGAGCACGTGGTATGATTTTCCCGCGGTATATTTACTGTCTTTTTTTTTCTAGATTTTTGTACACTTGTCAAAGGATATATAGTCATGCCAAAGCTATAAAAACGGAGAATAAAACTTTTATTTTTCGTCTGTTTTGGAATTTTTGTTGATGGTCATAAGTAAGCTTGAATATTTGCTGTACATTTCTTTTACTTCCTTGCCAGGACATTTTCTACATATATGAGGCGAGACGGATGCACTCCCTTTGCTTCTTTTCGATCTGTCTGCTCCATTCAGAAGGTAATAGAGTCAAGTGCAGATGATTAGGGCATTTTAACTTAACATTTATTACCAGAAATCATTTTGTAATAAAATTGCTCAACTTCAAATTTAGTTTATGATTTGTTGTTACAATGTCACACATGTGAAGTGATAATTTTTTTTTGGCAATAGATTATACCGGTAATAGATTATTTTTCGTATTTCGAGTGATTTTTTTTTTGGAGTCTTTGATTATTTAAAGTTTAATCAGTTTTAGGGGCAGTTTACACTTTATTCGAGAATTTTATTCTGTAAACAAAATTCATTATGCACGACCGTTTTCTTTTCGACACAAACCTCCAGATGCTTATTCCGGAAGAAGTTTTTACACGAATTTTTTCATAAAAAATTCTCGGAATAAATTCAAATTTTAAGATCTTTTTTATCAAAATTAAATTTTTGAAATTTTCGGCGTTTTATATATATTTTGAGGAGCTCTATCGATTGATAAAATCCTCTTTCAAAAACATGTATTACTTGCTAAGATATTCAGCCGAGTTTTCCATATATACCGAATTTGCATACATTTACCAGGGCACCAATCTTGTATTGCGACGCGTCTGCGTCTTTCTTCTGCGTCTTACGCGAAGAAATCGACGCGACTCAATATTGCAATCGTATATCTCGACGCAATGTGTGTCGAAAGAAATAATTTAGGATAATTTAGAGGACATTTGGTTTGATTATCAAAATAGTTCAGTTTGTGTATGGCATAAAGCATACATTCCATTATTTGATCTTGATTGTCAACATATCTGACATTGCTGGGGCAAAATGTTCACGAACTGTCAAAATGATAAGTGCAATCGAAATTTATATCCTCGGTTTGGATAATTCGAATCAAGAAAAAACTATCAATTTACACCTAATTAGAAGGACACTGAAATCACTGAAAGCATTTAAATCATCGGTGAAAGTTTCCCATAAATTCCTTTTCTTGATTTTCCCCAACGCATTTTTTTCGAGTGAACCTGTGGCAAGTGACGGATTTTCGCCCATAAATTTGACAATAGCCGCCAACTGATGGTTGTTTGTCTGTTCCCTATAATTTAGTTGTCATAATAAAATATAATGTATATTTAATTTGGTGTTATTTACTTTGGTTTTTGGCATTGTTTTAAACCACTTCTTACGAAATTAATTGCAACGAAGTAAACACCAAAGTCTTTATCGACGCTTGTCAATGCGTCGTAAGGTTTATGTCGAAGTTTGTGCGACGCGTCGAGCTACATGATCGACTTTTGTGTTGTGAGACGCGTTTATGCAGACGCGTCACAATACAAGATTGGTGCCAGGGTTGTTACTATTTTCCCCAGCCCAAAAAAAAACCCATAGGGGTTTTTTTGAAAAAAGCCCACAAAAAAAATCAAAAAAAAAAGTATTAATACACCATTAAAAACCCAATAAATTCCACAATAAAACCGCATAAAATTCCATAAAACTCCAAAAAAAACCCAGTGGTTTGCGCTCTTTTTTTAAAAAAAGCGGGTATTTCACAACCCTGACACTTATGGGAGAAATTCAAATCAATTTGTAAGTATTGTTTTATCGTATAGCGCGAATTATTATATATTTTGTTTTACGAGTGTAATTATTCTAATTTTGTAACAATATTTGTTATATGATTTCTACAGATTTACTAATAGATTTTCAAATTATTGTGGTGTTAGAAAAAAACATAAAAAAGCTACGTTTGCCAGGGGCAAATGGTCAAATACTTTTATACAAAAATACATTTGTATGAAGAGGCAGGAAGGATTGGTCCGATTGGATTTTATGGTATGAAAACGTTATGTAAAATCATATTTTAAACACATTTCGCCTTCATAAATTTTTCAAAACTGTGCATCGTTTTCGAGAAAATAGAAAAAAAGTATTAAATTTGTATGCGGGAGAGGACAGAAGTATCCCAACTGAATTTTGATGTATATTTATGTAAAAGAATATTCTAAACACATTTTACCTTTATAAATTTTTCAATATGACGTACCGTTTTCGAGAAAATAGTAAAGCACTGTTACATTTGCATGGTGGAGAGGGGAAGGAATGGTCCTATTTTGGCCGTTCAAGAACTATTTACGAGGAACGCAATTGTACGCAATTGCAATTGATATTTACGAGGAACGCAATTGTACGAAATTTCAAGTCTCTAGCTCGGTTATTTAAATAATGAATATATTCTTTAATACCGATTGAAAAGTAAATTTCAGTTCAAGGTACGGATCGATCATCTATAATTAGGGTGACCGTAGGTCCTGGAATAGTGGAACAGTCGCATATTTAGGTATGTGGTGCCGGTAAATACTTTACTTCCGTTAGAAGTTTCTGTAAATTACAATTTCTTTGTACAATAGCGGCGAGAACCTCCCTACCACATTTTAAGAAATTATAGACTTCCCCCTTTCGACTGAAGTCGATTGTATGGTAATTTCAGCGTTAACCCAATGGCATACAAATCAAACTCCAATCATATCTTGCAATAAGGAAATTGTTTATGTGTGACGGTCGTGTGTGCAGTTATTGTGATAGTATGCAACTGCAGATGAAAATGAAAGAAATCAGACGAACAAGTTCATCTGTTGTTGAGGCGAATCATGTGCAGATCGAAAATCGGTTGGGAAAATTAGAACTTTTTAGAACTGCAGAAGACGATAAAATTTGTAGGATGATTGTTTTCTTCCGTTCTGTCCAAGCTGTCTTGGCATAAGTGCATCCCATAGTTTTATCAAATGAAAAAACCGGCTTTATGTAGATCGCGCTCTAGCGGACGCGAAAATTTTTATTAAACCCGCCATTAGTGTTATTATTTCAAAAACAATAAAATTATTATTGTATGATTGCAAATATCTTTACTTTAATCGATTGAAATGTTGTGCTAGTTGAAAAATGCAATAATTGATTAGAGTTTTGTACGTTTTTTTCTACCTTTAATTTTTATTTCTTTCGTATTATTATAAAAATACGGTATGCAGTGATCCAAAGATAGCATAAAATAATATTATTGTCTAGTCTTAAACATAAGTATGTGACAAAATTCGATATCATAAAAATGAAAATATGACAATATCCTAACAAAAACTGAAATCTGCCTCCTGTCTAAAAATGTTACAATTGATTGCATTTATGTCTATAAGGAAACGGAAAAATTTCATGCAATTAAAATTACAATCGGAACGCATATTTTATGTGAAATTTAACGGTCAAATAGCATTGAGGTAACAACTTATTTCTCATTGTGTGAAATGTCGCTGTTTCTTATGCAAAATACGTTCAAGCCCTTTAATTCTGTTGCAACATTTTATTCGATTTGAATTTTCGATTTGCCTGTAATAGAAAGGACATAATTCAATTGAAAATATAAGCAATTTGTATCGCCGTGTAAATGCGCAATCAAAAAAAAAAGTGTCGTCATCATAATGAGGAAAAACGCCGGTAAAATGCAAATTTCACGGTTCGGGACATTAAATTACTTAAAGAAACCATTTGGCGGCTAAATAACATCATTGTCGATTTAAATTGATTAAAAATATGATATGAGACTTACATACGTATGTCATAGTTCAGTTTTAAAAAGCATATAAAAAAAAGGACTAATTTTTATCGAGTATCGATTACACATGGATAAAGGATATCTAGCTAACTGACTGACTGCATGACTGACATGTTTTTCTTTCGATAGATTACCTTCGAACTGGGAATAATTTCGCACTATTGTGCGTTTTCCATGTGGATGTCGTTGTGTCGTTCGTTTTCTCGTCAAGCCTTTTCCTTTTGATCCATATTTGAAGTCAGGACATGTGCAGCAGTTTTTTTTTCATCATGTTTCCCTGATTTGCGCCTCTTTCGCACTTAGGAGTCACAAGGAATGAAACGGATCTAAACGGAATGGAACCAAATGGCTCTGGATGGATGGGATTTTCCAGCAGGCACCGGGGACAAGGATTAGTTTTTTTTTCCGATTTCTTGGCTGGTTCATTTTTTTTTGGGTGTGCGTTTTTTTTCTGTGCCTTTTCAGAATCAAATGGGCGAATCTACTGATGGAATTGAATGGAAACGACTCCGTAGCAGGTCAAAAATGAGATCGCTGTTGGAATATTGATGGCTTCAACTTTGGCTCACTCACTATGACGGTGTCGATGTCGATGTCGATATCGTATCCAGGGTAGTTTTCGTCTTGAAAGTAGTTTGGTAGGCAGATGTTTGAGATTGGGGTTTTGTTATTGTTTCACCAAAGAGAAAAAGGATATGAAATTGTAGTACACATCCATATATCGCATACGTATCCTGACTCCTTATTCTTATCCTTTTTAGGGAAAATGCAAAAAACTAAAGGCCAAGGAGAAAATGACTTACAACTTACAAGGTATGTTCGGTCTGCGATTTAACAAAGTGGTTTTCTTTGTATTATGACGGGTCATATGCGAATTTTTTCCCCTTATCGATATTTTACATAATCCTAAGAACGAATGAAAATCTGGCAAGCTTAAATTGTCGATTTTTTGGGGGAAAACTACTGGAAAAACATGTCACTATAAACCATTTGGGTTTTTCCTCACTAAACCAAAATCCTAATAAGATCAATGCTGTTGCTTTTTACACGGCAGCATAATTTATAAATCAAGTTACAATTTAAAACTGTTGGATTTTTGAACTGGGCGTTATATTCAATTAAAATTTTCAAACAAACCATTTTATCAAAAATAGTATAATGTGAAGCTTGAAAAAGCCATATCCGAATGAAAAACTGCTTTTTTGTCTTTATATCTTAGAAATCGAGAAGTTTCATTTTTAAAAAGCTTTTATTTAGCTTGCTTTTTTGTGTGTTTGTCTAATTGTTTGTCTGTCAGGGTCAAATTTTGTAATTTAACTCTGACCCACTTCTACTCAACCGATTGATCTGAAAATCCGTACACATACGTGACTCCGATAGCAATACAATATTTTCACTATTTCATCCTTGTGAATCCTCACGAAAGTAAGGATAACGTGATTAAAATTTCCCCGAAAAAAAGACTCATCCGGGAGTTTTTGGGGTCGTTGAATCCGTTTAAGACATGAATAAGTCTGTAAGGATAACGCAAGATCCTATAAGGAAACCGTCCCTATCCATTTCCTCAAATTTTTCAGAAAAAAATCGCATCCGAGGGTTTTGGATTCGCTGAATCTGATTCTGATGTTAAGAAGTCTGACAGGATAACGGAAGGTCCTCTAAAGATAACGTGATTATCGTTATTTTCGAATTTTTCTGAAAATATCTCATCTGGGGGCTTTTGAGTTCACTGAATCCCTTTCTGACATTATGAAGTCTATTAGAATAACGAGAGGACCTTTTAGGATAACTTCATAACTAAATGATCAATTTTGCTATATTGTCTATGAGCGTAACAATTTTTCGACTGTATAATTTTCGCGATACCCTCCTGTGAAAAGGAGTTTTTCCTCTGTATCGGGGAGTCACAAAAAAGTTGCGTTTTGATGTATGAAAAGTTATCTGATATTATAAGATAAATACATTTTGTTTTCAGGAAGTGTCCATAAAATACGTCAACCTAATTATGGGCCTCTTGAACTTCCATTACCCCTCCTCCTTCATTTTGCTTTTTCGCACTACCGCAGACCCCCTTGCCATCCCTAAAAGTGTGACGTATTTTCTTGACAGCCTCTCATTAACTTTTCCGAAATAACGGTCTATTTAAGAAAAAAAAAATTATCGCAAGGGACTGTCCGTAAAATGATACATACGCCAGTTTTGTGATTTTCGGACCACTCCCCTTGCACCCTGCCACCGCAATAAAAAAAAATTGAAAAAATACATTTCAAAGACGTTAGTCCACGTTTTTCAACTTTCATAAGTTTTCAATTCAAATTTACTCACCAATAATGTGAATATTTAAGCAATAAATCAAAAAGGCTTGAGTGATTTTCGTAACGTTTTAGTTGGTGATTTTTGCATCCTTGTGCTGGTATTCTTCAATTTTGTCTAATAAATCTGTCAGATTTTTATTTATTTTAGGATACGAAAAGCTTCTTTTTTAGTACCTCTGGAAAAAAAAATGGTTGAAGAAATTTCATTGGCTTCTCTTATTTGTAATTTCTCAATTTTGCGGATATTGTCCAGTTGTGGGAAATGTAATTTCTCTTGATAATAGATGAAAGTGCTGCCATGGTGACATAATCGCCTTTTCCAATGGATGTCCTTTCCGCCTATACGGCGGCAACACTTGAATACGAGAATATTGGACGTACACTCCATTTGTATTGATCGTTTGTGTGACAAGATTTTAAAAGAACGTTCAATCACGATACAATGGATGTGTCCGAATATTTCCTTTTTTCCTATCGTTTTTTCTCCCCCAAAGCTTTTATTTATTTTATTCGGTTTTTTCTCTGGCGTTTTCTTCCTTTTTTCCCTGAGGAGAATTTTTTTTTAAGATTTCGATGGCGTTTGGTTTGACACTGCCTCGAATGATGGCTCAGTTTTTTTTTCTGGTGTTGTTGTTACAAACGTAACACACAGTGAAGTAGCGCCGCTGACCTTTAGCCTCGATCTAGTCGCCGTGGCATCACCATTGGACACTAGCCATGTCACAATTTCGAAGATGAAGACTCATCAGATTTTGGGTGGGGTAGAACGAGGAGTTTTCTAAAGCCGCATCAGCCTAGCCTGCTGGCATTAAATCTGGATCGGGATCTGGAGCTGGTCGGTCCGGCCCAATGCTGGCCACAAGACGACAAATCACCCTGTACTCAAGTGTACAAAAACCATTTGATGAAAAATCTACTTACAAACAGAACCAATTTCTTATGCTGTCCACTCTACGTGCCCATCCGCAATCGCTAGGATATCCCTCACACGTGTATGTGGGTGTAAATGTACATCCTTGAAGTGTACCGAAGGAATACACGGCCTTAAACCTTATATAGATGTAGTTTTATGATATTCCTATATCACATGGTTTGTGCGCCTATATGTGTACACATGTGGCTGGTATTATACACATGTATGTTGCGCTGTTCCGGAGGGATGAAGATGATTTTGTGCGGAAAACCTAGGGATGTCGAGATAAATGTAAAAAGGGTCGCTCGCGGCAAAATTGTTAGCCATCGTGATGTGGGTTGGTTGGGTTGGGCGATGGTCGTCGGTGTGATGCTGATAGCCAACGGAGCTGGTGGCTAGGCGATGATGCTGAGGGGGTGCTGGGTGGACAGTGGTTTGGAGCAAAAACTTGAAGTGGATGGAGTGCCTTAAAGAAGGCTCAATGGAAATGCTGTATGTTGGCGTATAGTTATATTCCTCTTTCTAATGCTTGTGTTATTGCGCTGGCTGCGCCACCCCCACCTGACACTAATGCTGTTGTTCGGTTGGGATGATGGGGGGCTTCCCGACACCCGCGATGATTCCGGTTTCGCTGATGTTGATTCGGCTGCCAGGATCATAGTGGTGTGATGGCGATTGTGGATTCTACATGCCGTTGATTTTGATGGGCACTAAACGGGGTGTGGCGAACTATGTTGAGGGAGGGGGTGGGACATCCTTTGGCTATGTCATGTATGGGTTTAAGGACCACGACGACGACGACACTGATGATGAAGAAGAAGAAGAAGAAAAAAAGGACTGTCACGATGTAGACGAACCGGGCATTGATCGGGGAATATTTTCCGAGGGGTGGAATCGAATCCGGCACGTTGGCGAGTTAGCGACACAAGTGTGAAGATGAATGTATTGTTTGTAAGGAGATGCATAGACTTGCTGATCCCAGAAATATACATATCTTTTATAAGTATATATGTGACAATTCAAATAGGAATTTGCTAAGGATGAGATACTGTATTGCAAGATGTATGGGTAGGCAGGCAGCGCTTACGTCGCACATTTCGCCAAAGTAGAGAAGTAAAACAAAAACAATCCTCGTTTTAGCAAATGTTCATCCTCGGATAGTCCTTAAAACTTATACCTATATAGTATCTATCCGTAAATAGGTGTATAGGAATTTATCTATAAGAATCTATCTTGGACCTAATATGTGTATATATCCTGGTATATACTTTTACATATGCGAAAAATACATTCGATTCGGCCAACAACATGTAATAAGTCCGCGTGAGGCGACTGTACTAACATGTGTGGCATCAAGATTTCGCCAGGGGACGAACAAAAAAAGGACTTGAGGGTCTCGTACTATACGTTTATGTTATGCATTGGTCCCATTTGGATATGTATTATTTTCTACAACGTCATATCCCTGTATGTGCACACGTACAAATGTCTGTGCGGTGCTTAAGTAGAAGGCCTAACAAAGGATCAAGAAAATTTCGCGCAAAATAAGATTTTTTTCTGGTTTTTCTTTCCTCACACAAATTTTTTTCTTCATTCGTTTCAACTTAAGGTCTTTTTTTCGTTATCTTTTTTTTGTTGTTGTTTTGTTTTTGCGATCTCTCCAGAAAAAAAAACACCCAGGGAACTGACAGAAAAGGCAGATTCAAGCTTAGCCAGGAAGCGTGTTGGTCGGTCGTTACTGATACATGGACAGCGACAGGACTACGGCCAAGCTACTCACAACTCGTATGTTGTCGGAGGAAACCAGCGGCGTATATATACGTGACATCGCAGGAAAACGAAGCAAAGCAAAAAAAAAATAATAAAAATAAAAATCACCCTCCCGCGAGGCACGAAAATGTCCATGTAGATATGTTTTTCTTGTGCCTTTTTTTCGTGAATAATTTTTTTTTCCTCCGCCTTCGTTCGTTGATGCTTTTTTGTTTTTCCATTTGCTTTCTTCGTCTTGTGTTGATTTTCTTTTTTGCCTCTCAATTCCTTCTTTTTCATTCTATTCCGCCTGTGGTGTGTCGTTTTTGCCTACCTCGAAAGTCGTCCTTCGTCCTTATTCAAGGAAGCCCCACTATAGCAGTATTAAAAGTACATGGCGAATCGCCAGTGAAAGGTATATCGTTGGTTCGGGGGAGGTGGGCGAGAGCTGGGGAACTGGAAAGTGACATGCTAGCGGAATCTGTTGGTGGACCATTGAATGGCAGGTGGGTGGCTGAAACGGTAAGGGTGATTCTTTCAAAAACTGGAGTAGAAGACGTATGTGTCCGCCTTGCTATATATATACATATATGCCTTCATCCTTGCAATGAAATTTTCATGTCAGTTTAGCTCAGATGAGTAATTGTATTTGGGTTAAGGGTCATTGATATATCTCTGTGGATTGTTAATTCACACACATGGCAAGCTATGCTACTGTAGGTGTCAGGTTGGTTAAAAGGATGCCAACCGCGGCATCAGCAACGCTAACGGAGGGGATATTGACGCTGCCGTTAGCGATAGTTTTTTTTTCTTCTTCTTGCGAACGACATTAGGGTGGTATTTTGACGAAGAAATGTACAAGGACGCGTGACACCAGCGAAATGGAATGACCTGAGAGAAAAAAAGGGCAAATTTGTTAGAACATACGAAAAAAGGAGAAAAACTTAGAAGCAATTCCAACATATTTAAGGTAGAGAATAGTTTATGGAAGCTTCGTTTGTGTGGCCAGTGTTCCATATCCTTGCTCTACTTGCTGTACCCCCCCTCCATGATATACGCGAAGGACCCATAGAAAACATAAAGATTCACGTAGACACGTACATGTCCATTTCGTTTCGCCTCCGCGAAATACTAGACCGAGCCGAGATGAACGGATGTGAGTGAAAAACCACGTCGTAGGTAACTATGGATTTCGCGCATTCATGTGTAACCATCATCATCGTGAACCTAAACAATCCTCGACCCCCATCTACATTCACTTTATCCGCTAAGATCCAGTCACTGCCCGTTTTCTACACGGATTTACCCCACGTTCTACCCTTCTACATCATCACTGAATTTTTCGTCTAAGTTAAGGCGCAAAAACGTAAAGTAAAGAAAAAGGATATGGGAAACGCGGCCAGCATATTGCACGTTTTTGCGGACGATGAACACTCTTATGTTGGATAAAATAGGGTAAAATCATCATCATATATGAATACATATATGTATATAAATAACACCATTAGGAGGCTATTTTACATACACGGAGAAAAAAATTATGATTCCCCCAATCATAAAATGCAGCCAGCATAATTATGTTTGGGGGATTCTTATTACAATTATGTTTGGCTGAAATTTCCCCTAGAGGAAATTTTTGCCATTACAATTATGTTTGCCGACACTGTGATTCCAACCATATTATGCTTAAAGCTGAAAGGAGAAATCAGGATATTTTGATTACATTATGTTTAGCTGTACAACAATATTTTCGAATTCGTCAACCATATTATGTTTGGGGCAACCAAAATATGTTTGGATTCCCAAAAAATTTTGACATTTGTCCAATTATAATATGATTGGGGCAAACATAATATGGTTGGTTTATAATTACAATTATGATCAATATAAGCAAATATTGCTTATATCAATCATAATTATAATTCCTACAAAACAATTTTATAGTGTAACTGGATGTTTTCACATCCGTAACACTCCATCCATTGACCTTTGGCCAAGCATGTCTTGTAGCCTTTTTCTATCAGGCCTTGATATTTTTCAGCTTGACTTGAGTATTTATACGCCAATGCTACAAATCTCATGCGAATTATACGCGAAGAGAAGAATTTGAACATAATATGTTTAATATTAAACAGATATGATCAGAGGCATCATATTTTTAATTCGGCCGCTTCAAGATTTCCCCACTTATTGTGTTCGTCAATCATAATTATGTTGAGACGCAGAATTTACAACAATATGTTGACATGCAAACATATTTTTATTCCTCCCAATCAAAATGTGTTTAGATATTATTGTCTTCCCAATTACATTATAATTTTCCAAAATTTCCCTCGTCGGGGAACATAATTATGATTGGAAAACTAAACATAATACTAATTGGAATTCATCGTCTGATAACATTTTGATTCGTCTGATTATATTTTGATTCCCCCAATAATTCTTATAGTACTCCCAATGATATTCAACCATAATTTTTTTCTCCGTGTACATATATCTATAGATACAGACAGGCTCTCCACTTCTAAATGGCCATTGTGCAAAGGCCAAAGCGACGGTATATTCGTTTTTCCATATATGGATTTTCCTACATCTCTAGATGGACTGAAGTGTTCTCACCGTCTCACCCCATATTTCTCCCCATCCATGGGTATCTTTCTATGGTAGCAGCGGCGAAAATCCGCGAATATTGATTTTCCTTTTCAGAAACTTAAATAAATAGAATGCATGTATGTATGCGACGGTACTTAATGCTCACGTCCAACGCCAACAACGTGCTGGAGTGCGAGAAAGTAGAATTACCGAAGACTTGCTTGCTAGCTACCATGTCCCCTTTCCGGATTTTCTTTTGATTTTCCCTTGCAGCACGTATCAGTGTTATATGCCTGCCGTTGGCGCGACTTCAAAAGTTTGTTATATTTTTTTTCAGCCACCCAGCACCCCGTTTCAAAAGATTATTTTTCTTTTCGTTGTACACTGGGACGCGGACAATCCGTTCTGTCCAGGAGTATAAAGCATCATAGGAATTAAGGATGATCTTATGCAATCCTAGTGTAGCGCATTGCGAAGAATGCCTGACCATTTCGATGGTTTTTTTTTCGAATTTTTTTTTTAAATAAAAAAAAAATTGCTATCGCTCATGTATGGGAGCGATGTGACCTTATTGGATAATGCGGTGTTCTCGAAATTGATTTTGTCGCGAAAATGGGGTGTTTCTTGATGCATTGACACAATCGAGAATTATGTCAATAGTCGAGGATTTCCCTCGTTGATTATAGGCGATTGTATTTATGTTCATAGTGCTGATAAATTTTCAAGGAAAAAAAAAGGTTTAGCGAAGTTTTATTGAAGTCAGAAAAAATTTGTCTTGACCATTTAACAATTCGTTACTTGATTTCGGACGCCAGTTTGTTAGTTTTGAGTAAATCAACTTTCGAGATTTGAGTTTTTAAAATCAAAAATCAACTTTCGAGATTGGAAAAACCAACCGATGGGATTTTCTCTAATTTGGCCAAGTGACTCAAACCGTTGACTTTCCCTAATATGAATTTCAGAAAATTTCGAAACTCATTCGGTAAAAATTTAAGACTTTATTGTATATGAATTAATTTTTGCTGATCAAAATCTTTTACACTAAATTTGTATCAACTCGCATTTTTTTATCACTATTGGTGTAAAATGTCAAAACAACACCAAAAATTTCTATCAAATTTACACCAAACATTTACCAAATTTTAACGTTTGATACCAAATGTCGATAAAAACATACGAGTTGATACAAATTTGGTGTAAACGATCTTGATGAACAAAAATTTATTCATAGAAATCTTTTACTTTTTTACCATGTACAAAAAAAGTTTGTGTCATATCCACTTACTAGTGATTTGTTATCATCATGTACGAGGGTGCACAAAATATGACACAATTCTGTACTTAGTGAAACATCAACACTTACTTAAGCAACTCTTAAGGTGCCGCTCCACATGAGAGTAAATACGCGAGTAACTCTCAAAAAATCTCGAGAGTTACTCGCAGAAGGTTGTCCATTTGAGAGTTAATTTCGGCGATTTTTCTCTTTTCAAGACCAATATTTTGATTTTTTTGACATTGGCGAGTTCTTGAGAGCTACTAGCGAAATTCAAACGCCGTTCGTATCTGGCGAGCAACTCCCCGAGAGTTCAGTGAGATTGAGTGAGAGGTGCGTGTCGACTAGAGAGTATAATCACTTTTGACAGCTCGCAGTAACTAGCTCGCAGAAACTAGCTCGCGAGTTTTTGCGAGTTTCTGCGAGCGACTCTCAGAGACGTATCCATTTGCGAGTAGCTGTTATCGAGAGGTTCTCGCCGGCATTTACTCTCATGTGGAGCGGCACCTTTAGATATGATTTACAAATGTGTGAAAAGTCCTCATGCTCTTAATTAAAACTTCCTAGTTTCGGAAAAAGTATTTAAAAAATAATATTATTTCAAATATCTCAAGAACCGTTAAAGATACGTAAAAACCGTTAGAGGGAAAAATGCAGGAAATTTTATTTCCTTTGAATTTTGTTTTATTCATTTTTCCCTAAAAGCGCACAGTTTTCGAGTAATTTTCAAAAAACTTTATTTTTTCAAAATTTGTTTAGAACTTTTGTTGTGCATTTCTATTGATATACAGAAAAAAGTTTAACAGGAAAAACTTTCACGACTGATAAATGCAAACCTAAAACAAAACAAATGTTCATTCATGTTGAGAACTCGTACGTAAAAACCGTTCAAGCAAAAATTTAAAAAATTTCATTTCCTTTAACCCATTTCTTGCCACAATTTGTATTCCATAATACCAACTTTGTCTCCTACAAAACGGCTGAAAGTTGCTCAAAGTTATTGGTGCAAAAAATGGCAAAAAATAGGGTCAATTTAGATATATGAACTTTTCCATAAAAGCGCAGAATTTTCGATATATCAAAAAAACTTCGATACATCCACGGCAAAAAATCCTGGAGTAATTTTCAATCCAAACATTCTATTAAACGAAATTTCAATACAATTTGGATTAGATTTTAATAAATGCGAAATATTGCGTATATTCTAATCTTTTTTTGTATTGGAGTTCCATTATTTTGTATTACATATTGAATTTTAATACTATATATATTAAATTCAAATCCAATATTATTCTGAAAATATTATTTTATTAATTACAATTAGACTTAATCCAAGTTGGATTAAAATACATACGCTCATTTGATTAGAAAGCAATACAGTCCGGGCAATTTCAATTCAACATATATTAAAAAAAAATTTTCTCAACCTTTTTTGAAGTAAGTTTTTTAGTATGCCACGAAATAGTTTTCAACAACGGTAAAGTTTTTTTTTCTTTAGTTCAATTGTGTTCGTGGAAATTAATTATTGTTTCCGAGTGAGTTTTTTAAGGGAGTACACTAAAAATGAAAGCTTGACAGATTGTAGCCGCCGCTGTCTGGTCAGCTTTGGTGTAAAATTTTTTGCGTGAATTATCCTTCAAAGCAGCAAAAAATTGTTCTTGCAACATATATCGTCACCCTTTTTCCAACGTATGAGCTCGAGGATAGTGCCATTGAAGGTTTTGTGAGTATTAAATATATATGTAGTTCTTGTCAATATTAGCTCTTAATGCTATGTTTATTTACAACAGGAACTTTTCTTTGACCCAAATAAGAAAACTGGATATATCGCAATTAAACTGAAAAATATCAATGCCAGAAGATTTACATTAGAAGGTCCTGAGGCAAAAAAAAGAAAACCCCTTAATACTGCAGCACTTGAAGATAAAGAAAATAGTGTATTGTTAGATGAAACTGTCGCTGAGCAAGATAGTTAATTTTGAAAATGTGAATTAGATTAAATAGGTTTAAGTATTATGTTCAATTTCTTTTTTACGCAATAAAGAATAAAAATCAAAAATACAAAATAAAATATTTTTTTTTGATTATTCAAATTTGTATCACCAGTAAGTATTGGAATTCAATATTACTTATAATTAAATTTTAATACAAACATGATTAACACATGTAATAAAAAGTTGGATTAAATTGTAATAGAAAAGTATTAGAACAATGTAATCAAACAGTATTACTTTTTAATCTAATTTCTATTAGAAAAATCAAATCCATTTTTGGATTACAATTCAATATAGAAAAGATTAAAAAAAAAATTCTAATCCAACCAATGTATTAAAATCCAATCCTGTTTTGGAGTGGACCTATATGTAATCCAATTTTGATTGGAATTCACTCCAAGATTTTTTGCCGTGTCAAAAACTTGGTCAAAAAACTTATTTTTTTAAAAATATGTTGAGAACCGTTAGAGATACAAACAAAAACCGTTAAAGCAAAAAATTTGAAAATTTTTGTGCCCTTTTTTATTACATTTATTTTTCTCCTAAAAGCGCATGCTTTTTGAGGAATTTTCATTTTTTTTTATTTTTTTCAAATATCTTGAGAACAATAAAAACAGATAGAGAAAAAAATTTAGAAATTTTATATCTTTTAAATTTTTTTATGTGCGTTTTTCCCAAAAGCGATAAATGTTCAAAATAGTTGTATTTTTTACCGTTATAGTTACCGTTACTTTTCCAAAACTTGATAGAAAATTACGATTTTCGTAAAACCTGTTCACAAAAAAATTTCAAGGCGTTCTCGAGTTATTTAAGATACGTAAAACGGACACACCGACAGACGGATGCACGGACAATCCGTCCACTGGTTTCTGATTTGTGGCATACGCCAGTATTTTTATTTTCCTCTTCTATAGAGGGAAGTCTTGAACGGTGGCATATAGAAACTTTCTGATCAGTACGAAATCGGTTTCAAGCAAAATCATGGGATGTCCGTGCATTTGTCTGTTCGTCTCCATTTTATGTAATTTAAATAACTCGAGAACGCGTTGAGTTAGCGACTTGAAATTTTTCGTAAATGAGTTTTACGAAAGTCGTTATATTTGAAAAGTAACGTTAGCTATAAAAGGTACCTCCCATTAACTTTTTTTTTTTTTGTAAAAAATACAGTTTATTTGAAATTTTTGCGCTTTTGAGAAAACAGGCGATTTTTACGGATCCTTGACGGTTCTCGAGATAGTTAAACAAAATATTATTTTTTACATATTTTTTCGAAACTAAATATTGCAGAGGAAAGTTGTGTTAACACAACTGATATTTTTTCACGGAATTCCATTTCTAACTGCCGACTGTCTGTGACTTGAGAAGAAAAGTTTTTTTTTTTTAATTTTGATGAGTGGAAAAATTAAGTAAAATTCTTTTACAAACAATCCAGAGGACCAGTTTTTTTGTTCTGACTAAAAGATTTAAAAAAAATATGAAAAACCATATCTGATACGATTTTAGCTTTGTTTTAAGAAAAACACTTTAAAATCTGAAACACAACATTCCTGTCTTCATATTATTCTAATAGTTCTAATAAAACGAACCCATTTAAGTGTATTTTTAATTGAAATTTAAATTAAACCTAACCATCATGTGGTGTGTGCCCAAGAACAAAAGGTACAAATGGACTATGCAAAACCATCATTTAGTTTGGATCCATGTTAGCAAAAAGGGGGTGAAATATTCCAAAAAGGCGTCACAATCACGTTCAATTTTCAAGCAAGCACACAAATGTGCTGCCTCTACGAAGTCTAATATATCATCATCATTGAGGGAATATACTTGAGCGTCTCACGTTTAATACAATTCCTACATGCTGTATTCTAGCAAACAATCCGCTATATGTATTTGTCAGGCAGTGTCTGGTCCGCTTTCTACTTCCATTGGTCAAGTTTAGCAACTTCAATCGATAATCTTCGATACGTGCGCGCCTAGGACTCCTTCGTTTCACTTCATGTATGCGGATGGCCAGCTCAGCGTTCCCTTAGAGTTTTGTAATTCCAAAACGGATAAAATATTCTAGGAGACCTCATTCACCACCTCCTCGCAAATGTGTCCGTATACCTTAGTCGTAAGAGAATGTACGAGTTACATTACGTAAGTACAAAAGGCAAATGAATACTCGTACATACATATACATAAAATTTTCAGCATACATACGTGTACATCCACTTAAATAACGTTAGACATTGCAAATAGAAGTGGGTTGGGATTTTTGGGGGTCGAGGATTACGTATAAGAGGCATGTATTTATTCCGCGAAAATCGAGGGTCCTGCATGATGGGCTCCAACGACGACGGCATCCCTTTTTCCAATCTCGAAGCAGATGGGATCGAAAGGATACGTTGATGGCGGTGCGCGTTAGAAAAGGAAGGACGGATGATGAGGATGACAAAGTTTGAAACACAGCAAAAGTCAAGGGACGTCCGCAATAAACCAAGGATCTGAAGGGTAACTAGAGAAGGGAGGTTGATTGACCAACAGCCAGAATTCTATCGCCAACTATATCTACTCGCATAGTCAAACATTGAATCTTATATGAGGCTACGTACTTGTTTAGTTAGAGCGGATACAAAGGATAGTCAAACAAACGACGTTCCCCGTATACTCGTTCGAATAGCGTAATCTTTGAACAACTTCATCCCAATCAGACTAACCTAAGCATCCTCATCCCCAAACAGAAATAGCCATCTGACACCGTTAGGGAGTTGTGTTTTTGACAATTTATGTCAAGTGTTTTGCTGGAATTATTTCTTGTCCCTTATCTTAGATACAGAGAACCTCTCCAGTACCTTCTCATACACGTGCGCCTCACATATAACCGTATTGTATGCCCGAACTCCCGCAAATCTCATTCATCCCCCATAGCTATTTCCGCAAATCCTCAATACACTTTCCGTCGTACAGTAGTAATTCGATTCGCTGGCACTCGAACCTAACTCCTCACAAACATACGCTATATAATATTGGATATTCCTATATCAAAAAAGTGGAACATTTCTAAAATGTTCTCTCTATAGTCCTTTGCACCGTGCTGCGTCCGTCCATCAGAACTTAGTTCCCAAAATGTATATTTTCTGGACATTCAATAGAAGCCGAGGAAGCTGATTTGACCCCGAAATCCGAATTGGACCATCTACGATACTCTTCTTATAGTGTATATTGTTGGTAAAGTTTGAAGTTTCGTTTTGGTCAAGCGTGGAAGAATATGATCAAAGTCCATGGTCAGATTTATATATCGTATATTTTCGTATCCTAGTTAGAGACGAAGGATAAGAAAATGACTATATGACCACCAAAGTTTATCTTCTGTCATTCTAGTAAATAGTGGACAGCACTTGAAACTATGCTGTTAAATATATTTTGGATTTTGTGATATAATTTCCAGAGACAGTGGACCTTTTTGTCGCACAATTAACAAAATCCAACCCTTAAATTTAAGGTTCGTCAAAAGTTTGGGTTCGCACAATATAGCATAATATACGTTTTTACTACATCAGATATTTTCTGCAATGTATGTGACTATCCTTTACTTTTGTATTCATAATGAGACAAACTATTATATAAATATATGGTGGAATGGTTTTGGGCTAGCGAACTGGGACAGTATTAAATTTAACTGCTAACGTAGGTGGTGAAGGATTTAGGCAATGCCTCAAGGACTTTTGCGTAAATAAAGAATTTGTTGGTCTATTTTGAAAGCAAGGACATTGTAAAGGACTCTCGGACAAAGATATAAAGTTTCTTATTCGCTTAGCGAATAAAATTTCCATTTTGCTTTTAACCTCACCACCCATAATCTTTGCCTAACTTCGATTGTATATACTCGTACATTCACATTATTTCACAAATAATTGAGGAAAGAAATTTCTAAGGGAAATGCAATCAACTTAAATAATAAAATGTTAATCATTAAATCTAAATTGTTAATTTGTAATTAAATATTGTTCGATCGGAATTTTATTAGGATGAACGTTTAAAATTAAAATGTTCGCAAGTGATGGTAAAAACATAAAAAAAGGTACAATTGCCAGAGGCTATCTAATTTAACCAATTGCATTTTGTTTTCCTAGGTTTTGATCTACTCACACTTTTAGCCGGGCGAAGCCAGGGCCAAATTCTATTAGTATAACAAATATTCAAGAAAAAACCCTTGATTATTTTAATGAAAAAAAAATGCCGGTAGTCTAAAGGTTAAAACGTATTTCATATACAAATTATTTAAATCTGTCTAACCATAAATATAAGTAACAAAAGATAGATACATCTTAAGCAATATTATTGGGTAGCAATTTATCACGCCATTTACCTGTGTATATTTGCCACGTGTTGAGACCGAAAAGTTTATGCACTTTAGATACTGATCTCGTTTTTTACATGTGCATATTGAGCATATTTGCATAAATTAAATACGTTACAGTTCACTCGGATAACTTTTAAATTAAATGCGTTTTGCTATATTGACTTGATGTTTTCTTTATTTATGGCATTTTAGCCATTCACAAAAACTACAAGTAGGTAACTTTCTTAGGTATTGAAAAACCCAAATATACAACGAACGCAACACTAAGGATTGTTTTGAAACTTCCACAATCCCAGGTAGAGGCTAGCAACACGAAAAAGTAAAGGGATGAGGGATGACAAGTTCGGTTCGGGGTAGTCGACTGATTCTTATTAAATTAGCTGTCACAATAATAAGTGGAATTCCTGACGTGGTTGCGTTGTTCCCATGGATGTACACGTCCCGAATGTGCCGATATACGCACAATGTTCCCTGAAATGGAGCAAATTCGTAACAAATTCGAGGGAATGGAATTTTTTTTCCACTGCCATTGTGCCTTTCTCAATCGGCGAAATGAAGGACATGGACATGGGTAAAATGGTACGAATATTATGTTCGAAATGTCAGCGGTGTTGTACCTTCGCGGGAAATGCTGACACCTTTAAAAACATGTTTTCCGCACGGGTTCGCGTTGTTTAACTCTGGATAATATCACACACATATATAAGAGGTTGATTTTTTCATCTATTGAATTATTTATATATTTTTGTTTATTTATTGTTATAATTTTCGAATGTGATATGTTAAAACTTACGTTACCATCAAATGGTTTTACTAAATATACAGACGACGTTCTTGGCCGAACCCAAAAATTAAGGACTTCAAAATTTCAAAACAAAAAGTTTTTTTTTAGAAACTGGGCGTCGCATATAGTGTTGGTAAATCATGCGTAATTAACTAATTTCTATTGGTTACATGTAATTAAAGTAACTGGTGTAACTATTTGTAATTAATGTAACTAATGTAGTTAAATGTAATTAAATAAGAAAACTTGATTTTACTGTTAAAAATTTCTAGTAAGAGATGCAAAAACCAACGGTAAGAAAATTACTCGTGAAAATTGAAGTTTTTGTCTTGTTATGATCGTAAGACTCAAATTCGCAATATGCATTGACCCTCATTTATAAATTCGGGTAAAGAAGATAATATATGTCGCCACCAGGAAATTCGCTTTTTAAGTAAATTTAGTCATTTTAGTTCAAGTCGGAATTTTTCGTCGGTATAAGGTCCCGTTCACAGTTGCGAGTTTTTCTTGCAGTTCTATGCGCATTTTATTCAAAGTTTGTTCCGAGAATTTTATTCATCTTAAATAATAAAATCTTTTAGGCCCCGTTTACACTTAACTGTCATCAGGCCGATCAAGTTGATTAAGTCGATCAAGTTGATTAAGTCGATCAAGTTGATTAAGTCGATCAAGTTGATTGAAAAAAAAAACATAACAAAAGCTATAATTGCCAATCTGTCAATTATTGAAAACCCGTATGGTGATTTAAGTGAACGGCGAACAGTTGTATCAAAATTCCACTTTGAAGTCAAACTTTCCAATCGTTTTCGTTCGTATGGGGGGTACCCCCCTAATGGTCCATTTTTGCCCAATCTGCGTAAAATTTCAAGTCTCTAGCTCAATTTGTACGCCCGCAATCCGCACCACAGACGGACTGACGGACAGACGGATGGACGGACATGCTAAATTCAACTTTTTTTATCATTCTAAACACACTGCCCAAATAGCATCGAAAAGTACGTGAACATGAGATTTGTTCTTTGCGGCTTTAAAATGCAGCAATTTACGCAATCGGGGCTAAAAATTTACACCTATAATTCACATCCGCGTAAAAGAAGCGAAAGAAGTGACGAGCGCGTCGCACCGATTAATAATGCGTCTGCAAAGCCACAATTGCTTTAGTGGGGAAATTGGTGACCCACGGTTCATCTTTGGGGCAACATTCGCTTCATGAAAACTCCTGCAGCGATAGAGCAGCATTTGATGGTTTTCGGGTCGAAATAGTCTGCCACTAAAGTTTCATTAAAGCTCCCCGTCTGAGAAACACCAAAAAAAAAACTGATGCCTTCAGCCGCCATATTTCTTACTGACATTTGATGGAAACGATTTCGTTTCGAGAATTAAATTTCTTATTTCAGGCGAATGACTGAAGGATATTGCATAAAAAGTGGATAGCATACATTTTTGAAACAGCATAATTTTATTGGCATCAAAATTTCATTGCAAAAGAAAAAAAAATTTTACCGATAAAATAAAATTAAAGAAATTTTTGATTAAAAACAAAATAATTCGATGGCCCATTAAAATCTGTTTAAATTTCAAATCCAATATTGTCGAAAAATTTTAATGGCAATTAAAATCACGACATGCAACCGGAAGAAAAGTCCATTATAAAATAACACTCCACAAAAGTTTCCATTAATTTGTCGCCATTAGATTTTTCTCGTTCGTCTTCTGCTTACGTTTTTATTTGTTCATCTCTGTTTACTAGCAAGCATTCGAGGGAGAAAGAAAACCCGCTCGATGATTTGTGTAATTGATGACGATTGATGAGATGACGCTCGCGCATGAGGCAACTAATTACGTCCCTGTCGTTATAATTGCGGCGCCGCAAACCGCTGAAAAGTGTTCCCCACTATGGGTCTCGTTGCGCGTCTCGTTGGCACAACTAGATACGTATTTGCGACATAAATTGCTTATCGCCGCGACTTGCATGGTGACGAAATATGGGGATAAACACCATAATTGCTGCTTAAAATGCTATTTGGGTGGTGTAATTCATTTTTGTGTGTGATGACGGGATCTTGGCGTTACAAATGGTAAGGCGAATCTAATATACCCTTTGGTTTCACCATACGGGTATAATAAGAGACTCGTTGCTCTACATACTGTTTTTAAAATTTGAAATGCCGTAAAACAGCATTTATTTATTTGCCCTGCATTTCTAGTTATTTTTCAAATGAAATTTCTGTTTTTAAATTGAGACTCGTCATAATAAGTCCGCTTTAGACTTTTTTTTAAATCTATCAGTGATTGGCACTGTAGGGCAGGGATAATAGCTATATTGGGCTGTAAAATCAAATTATTCTGTGCCATGCTGGATTATAAAATGCCCGGCAATTTTCCTTGGACATGAAATAGATGCAAAATTAACTTAGTTGATTACTGTAATACGACGATATTTCTTCCAATATTCTGCACTTTCTTCTGCCTTCAAATGCAATTCCGTTCCCAGCTAATTTTTCCCAACTTTCAAAACATTTTTTTGTAAAACTTTGTGTGCAGTAGCGGAGAACCTCAGTTTGAACATTAGTTTTTATAAAACAAAACCCAGAATAATTGTAAATTCAATTTGGTCAAGTTGTCCGAAATATTTGCAATAAATATATGTCTTTAAATACATTGTCTTGTTCGTATATTGCTTCCAAATTTAATACCACAAAAGTGAATATGGAATAAGAAAAGTTGTAGTTAACTGACGGAAAAGTAGATTGTTTATCCATTTCAAGTTTGTAACATTCATATCTTTACCTATTACTTGTCGCTGCTACACCCCTTATCGCATTTATCTGTCCTCTCGATATAATGTACAAGTTTAATAGTATTGTTGGAGTTTTACACGCTACTGGATGGATTCCCATATTCACGCAACATCCAAAAGGGACCCCAACAAAACGATCCAAAAATGCGAACAAAAAAAAAACTCTTGAGCTCCATCTCGGCAGTCGTTCAGAGTAATTTCCAGCGATTTGTAACTTTTTGCCCATACAGCGTACAATTGGGACAGGGTGGAGTTGATGATGACGATCGGATAGTGAAATGTATTGTGGGATGGGTAAACGAACATTTTTCGGGGGTAGTGAAATAGATGGGCTACCCGGATTAAGTGGAAGGATGAAGATGACGATGGCGATGGTAAAACTTTTACTCTCTATGGTGACAATAAATCATTGGAAAGGAAAGGAGCATCCCATATCACGACCAAAACATAACAAAACCAACAAGAAAACACACAGCGACGGGACACAAATCGGACGGTTCGGTGGCGGGAATGTGTGTGCCATCTGAAGAAATAGCATCAACAGAAAATGTAAAGGATCATATAAAGGATGAGTCCGAAGGAAAAACGGACATGACATAAACTGCTAAAGGTATTCTGCTGTCTCCGCAAAGTGGAAACATTTGCCCATCAAGTCCACTCTACCCATTCGGTCAGGATCTCCTTGAAAACTCAACCAAACCAAGCCGAGATATTCGCGTCCTTTGCTCCGGTCCGTTGTTTTTCACTTGCTCACACGGCACGAATCCCACATCCCCGATAATGTCGTTTTGTTCAATGATGGCTGTTTCTTGCGTCCGTACCACACCGTACGTTGTTGAAATGGACGGACGGACGGTTGGACGATTGGACGGTCGGCGTTGGCGTTGTTGTCGTTATTTCGTCCACCTCCTTTACCTTCTAAATGACAAACGCCAGTATATGAGATCCTCTTAAGGATCGCTTCTATCTATATGTCTTGTTAAGTATATAGCTAAATGGATATCTTCGCCTATATGGGAAACTAGAAAAGTGACACGGGTGAATATGGGATGGGGGCGGCTGAAATGTTAAGGCAAAAAAGGGGTTTTGTAGATTTCTGTGAAACTATTTCGTGTATAAAGCGATTCCCATCCTCTGCATACGACATAAGTGGTCAGTCACTTATCGTAGGACTTGTATTTTACATACAGCAACACATCTTTCTCTATCATTTACATCCTTACATCCTCCACCTGTATTTATCTATACATTTATACGTACATGTATAGTTGTTGAAGAGTGTATAGAATCATCTTATACATGCATGGATGGCTGACTGGCTGATGGCTATCCCATATAAAATTTTACCCATATAATCGTGTACACCCACAATTCGTCCCGAGCCTTGTCAAATGACGTTTACAGCGAAAAGGTTGTGAGCGAGTTAAAGCATCTTGGGCTGCTGTGCAGGTAGATAACCATAGTGTGTGTCCACCATGTCACACCCGCCCATCACGCTATTCTTGCTGGCCAAGCATCATCGGCAAGGACGCAAGCCACCCAGTATCCTTGCTCTTGGGCAATATCTTTTGACCGTTTTCAGAATCGCACGGTCGAAGGACGAATGTAGACCCCCATCTGGGGTACTCGTCGGGTCGAGCTGACCAGGACGGTACATTGGTATAAAAGGAGTGATCCTAGAACACGCAGATGGATGATGTCCAGTGAGGCAAGGCAATAAGTGTAGCTGGCGAAATCAGCTTCGGAGTGATAAAAATTATTTAAATAAAATAACATTAAATAACAGTAAAGGCGCAATAACTTTTTTTGGACATCCAGGTTGGGGGCAAACGGAACAACACGAGAACCAACAAAAGTAGATACTGGCCGACCGCTGCCATCGAATCCAGAGATATCCTCCAAGAAGAAGTGGCAGAAGACGATGCCGATGCCGACGTCAACGGTCGACCGTAACGACGCTGCAGATTAAAGGACATTCTCTATCCGGTAAAGATGAAGTGCCACTCTCTGGAGAAGAAGGAGTTAACGGTTAAGCAAAATCAGTTTTAGCTTAAATGGCGCGTTTCGGGGGCTAGGGTTTGCCTGTATTTGTGTATTATTATGGGGTTTTTCGTTGTGAATCGGCATACGGGGGGGATAAAATGGCATAAAAGCAAATGGTCCATGGCGCGATTCTCTGTCCTTCCCATGTCTTGTCCAGTGGCACATTATGTGCTTAATTCAGCAGACGGCGGAGTTTATGTGCGCCGTAAATCCTTGGACCGACAAGGGGCATGTGCTGAACAATCCATTCGCCTAAAAGAGTTTCCGTCCAAGGCATACTGTTTGTTGTGAGGTAGATTAAGGACTAACTTCTTGGGAAGGGGGTTGAGTTTTTCGGCTATTGTGTATGTTTTCGTACTCATCATTGAGTCAAGCAGAATTGAGGTGAATTGAGTCAGTTCAAGTTAACTTGAGTTTAGATTTCGGCTTTCACAATAAATTTTCTGAGGATCTTCTTCTGTATTCCGATTTCCGCATTTTTCCTCAAGTACCTGCAGATATTATTTAAAAGATTAACAATTTATTATCTTGATAGAAAAGCTTGCCACACTGGCAAAACGTGCGATTGAAATTCAATCAAAATCGTTAAAAAAATAAAAAGGCATTATGAGGATCGACGAAAAAAAAAAGAGTTTTTTTAATGAAAAAATACTTTCAGTATATTTTAGTAATGTCATTTCCCACCACTTTTTACTTTCTTATATGAAGTATAATAAAGTATTGTATTCATGAAAAATATTGACCTCTTAATTTTGCATAAAAAGATTTCCCGGGCGCTCCAGGGTCGATTTGAGCATTATTACAAAAATCTATTTCTGTTAGTCTGTTAGTCAGTTAGCTGTATGTACAAGATTTCTCAAAAATACATAGAGATAGAGCTAGGAAATATTACAGGAATATTTGGTCCTGGAACGATCGTATAGATAATATTTCGAAATTTATGTTCTGAATATACTGTAAGACAAACCGATGTCACGCTAGCTCACGTCTTTCACCCCTCCCCACACCCCTCCCCACCACCCCTCCCACCTTTCAAACCTATTCACGCTATGTCGCAATTTTTTCCATAGGGTTTGATTCTTGGTCACACTATCCCACACCCTTGTTTTCCTTAAATGTGTGACGTATGATTTTGACAACTCTGTACCACACAACGTGTTCAAATTCCAGAAGATTTCTCAAAAATACAGGAAATATTTTTAACGATTTTTTCAACCCCCGTTCGTGATCGTTGGTGAGAAGAGACAAAGAATAATTTCAAGTTTATTGACTAAAAATTCATGACCTCGAACTGTATGAATTCTTAATATATGTATAACAACTTTCACTTTAAAGCAATAACCTCTCCTACACACAATACAGGACCATATCCACCCAACTCTTCTGGTTTTCGTACCAAAAAATAAATAAAAAATAATAAACTAAAACCGCCTGATACATGAACGAAATCAAGCGGATATATACATGATTTCCACACTAACACAGATAATTCGTTTAAAAATTTATAAAGTGCAAGTTTTCTATATTTCAGGCAGGAAAAACTTCAATCTCTATCTCACACATTGTATCCATTGAGTAAGAGAACTACCCCCTTCCAAAATAACATATAAAACGAATATGTATTTACGTATAGTATAAGCCCCTGTCCCCACTGCCCCAGATTAGGTCCCTCTTGTTATCAAAAGTATACCATTTAGTTTTTTTTCCAGATACAACCGGGAAATTTGCCGGCTCCACACTGTGGGATTTCTTTCCAACTACATACCATTTTAAACTGGATTTTCACCGCTCTGTAGATTTTTTTTTACAATTTTTCCACTGAACAAAGTTCATGAGAATTTTTCTCAATTTACTTTCACTAGTATTTTTGCGCAGCTGCGTCAATTTCTTTTGTTTTGATGCGGGGAAAAAATTCGTTCAAATACAGGAAAATAGTTGAAATCTTGATTTTTTTTGCACACACTATTCGGTTTTAGAGAAATAGTTGTGGAAATAATGGTACTCCCGGCTACCTACATAAGCAAAAATCACATTTACCCCGCGCCATGAATTAATTACAATTTTCAGGTGTATTGTTTATAGGTAGAATTTTAGATTTTTCTTTATTATGAAGACTTCGAACTAGGGTGACCATACGTCCCGGAATGACCGGGAAAGTCTCGGATTTGGATCTGCAGTCCCAGCGTCTAGGTGGGATTTACCTTGAAACCCAACAATTTTTAGCCTGCGGCGCAGTTTCCTCAAACTGCCCCAGGCTCTCTTTCTTTTAAAAAAATTGTCTGTGGCGCATTTGTCTTTGGCGCATTTGTCTGTGGCAGACTAAATAATTTCCAATAGTAAGATGTTTGTTTCAAAAAGTTTTGGCCGCGGTGCGATTTTTGTAGTATTTTGAAAACATGAAACTACTTGCATACTCGTCCTTGCCGAGTTAAAGTTTTTTGTATAAGTTTCAGAATACCAAAAAAAAAAAACCGGAAAGAACTTAAAAACTTTTGAGAAACACCTTATCGTTGCAGGACTTTCAGTTTTATTCTAACACCAGATTCGTGATCAGTCCCACACTTCGTCGCCCCTCTCCCCCTGCTATCATTCGGTAATCAGTCCCGTATTCAGACAACCAAATATGGTCACCGTACTTCAAGCCAACAAATGTTCGTAGGCCAAAGTAAATTCTCTAAGTTGAATATAGAATTCAATCTGCAAATTTTCATCAAAAGAAGAACCTTTATGTTCATATCTTCTGTGGAAAGAAAAAAACCAGACTGTTTTTTCGTCTTTGATAAATAAAAAAACATTAAAGATTTTCCCATAGGCCAACAAACCGATTGACATGCCTGCAAAGTCCCGAAAAAGGATAAACGTCTCCCGAACGAAAAACATTGGCGATGATCGAAGCAAAACACTGAAGACAGACAGGCTTAGAAGGCTATTAGTGCGATATTTTATATCTTTTGCTCCTCTGCATATTCATGTTAAATTTTACATACAATTGTTCCTTTTCTTTAACTGAACGTTTCTATTGTTTGACACGACATATAACTCCTGGTCAATGTATACGATTCGGCCTCTTAAACCGCGAAGTTAGTAACCATGTCACGTTTTAAATGAAAATAACAATCAGACACCGATAAAAAGGGATATTTATCCTTCTTTGCGTTTTGACATATTCATTAACATGTTTATACAGCATTATGTCCTTTTTGCTGTCACTTTATGTCTTCTCAATCCCATCAGGACGACCAAAACCAACCCTACCAGAAGCGCAACACCGCGAACCCCTTTTTTCCATTAAGGATACCAGGCAATTAAATTCGTTTTTTTTCTCCTTGAAGTCTCTTCTGCTCATATTTTCTTCCATTTTCTTGGTGAAGAGAAAATCTGCTGCATTGACAACAAAATGCAATCACACTTGAGACGTTTTTCCACTGTTCCTTCAATTCGAGGGATTTCGCGTATATATCGCTGACCCGCTGCAATACGGTCATAATTTATAGATATACCCGCTGCAGAATGCCTCAAGGGCTGAGTTTTTAAGGACCTTTTTCTGTTAGATCAAAATTTTCACGTCTATTTCTCATGGGCCTTTGCCGTTTCGTCGCGATCGACTGCACACGGCAAAAATAATATAAATCGTTTGTAAATTATAGGATAAATTTACTAAAGTCCTTTTTACCTGCGCAATTAAGAAGATGATGTTTTTGGTGGTAAGAAACATCCCTTTTTTTGGTTAAGGGTTAATTCTACCGGAGGGCTGTAATTCGCGAAGGTCAACATGAAAAAAATGTTATTTTTAAATTATTAACGAAAACGTTTTAGAAATCCAAAGCCGAAAGGATTTTGGGTGTGTTTTTTTGCTATACTCAAATGCATCTTTTAAATCTTATTTTTTGTAATTTATTTATCATAAATAAAAAGTTTGTTGCAACAAACAAAATAAAAGAAAAATCATGGTATAGACTAGAATGTGGACCCGTCATTCTCGGAATAAAATATTTTGTGTACGTGTTAGAAATGTTAAAAAACTCTAGATATTTTGTTCAAAAACTTACCAGGTTTTGAAAAGTAGCTACATTACGCTAACTTTCGACCTTTCGAATTAGCCCTCCCTCCAGGGTCCTGATTTTTTGCGATTTTTTGAATGTTGTTAAATAATTGTGTGACGTATGGACAGCACCTTATCCTTAAAAAACAGTTTGAGGGACAAATCTCAAAATGTTAGCTCTAACTATAATAATTTTTCCGATAAACATTGGGAAAAAAAGATCTGCTCCTTATAGAAAAACAGGGCCTAGCGGAATCGCTAAAAAAATTATAAATGTGCACTGCAAGCGAAATTTTTAAAACAGAATGCCGTGCAGTGATTCAAATCAGGAAAAACTCAATCCCAAACGAAAATAAACTTAAATTTTCGCGCTCTTTAAGTTTTAAACGTTCTAGAAATAGTCGCTATATAAATTGCAAAAATGCGAATAAAAGGAAATGGATGCAGACCAAATTTTCCTGAGGTACTTGCACTCTTTGTGGAAAATTGTTGGAAAATGCGCAGTAGGAGAAAAAAAATGTAACTTGAAGCAACCACTAAGGCATAATAGAGTATTTTTTTGCATATTTAGTGATGACTTTTTCAAGCGTTAGAAAATATAACACTAATTCGGGAAATCTGGGATAAGATTTCCGGGATGCCGGGAGAACAAACCAAAATCAGGTATGGTCGCTCTAATTATAAGGGAAGCCGAAATTGTTGAGTCAACCAGAGCGATTTGTAACATTTAAATACGACTTTTAGCCTTATTTTCCATCAACAATCCATTAAAAACAGAAAACTTTTAGCATTTTCAAAATAATTATGAATAATACTTTTGTGACGATAACAAATTTGTTCCATTTTCCGAATAAATCCTTTACAGTTGCTTAGTTCCAATCATTTATCCGTAGGGGGTTTTTAAACGTTGAAAACATCCCCTGTCAAGTAGTTCTCAGCTTTCAACTCGAAGAAAATTTCATACATTTCCTTTCATATGAATTCCAGGAAAACATGGGCAAGTGCTTAGAACATGGTCATCAGGAGATGCCAATTAATTGTATATGTAGATGATGGAATATAGAATATACTGTAGGTGAATTAGTAAATTTATCTATAAGTATGTAGGTGGATACGTTTTATTAATATATTCGTACGTAGGCACAATACGTGTATGAAACCAACCATTGTATAACACAAAACACTGTTCATGTTCACAAGAAACTCATCGTCGTCGTATGTAATTAAGTCCATCTCACGTTTTCGTATATTCCAAGTTCTCCTTTGACGGCCACTTGAGTCTATCACCGTTATTCCTTCATCTTGTACTTGCACCACAACACCATTCCCCATCATACCACAATCCTTATCCAGTGCCTGTCCATTTTAGTTGAAGTCGACATGGCTTGGAGACCAAACCACCCAAAAAAAGCCCACATCGTATGAGCCCGGTATACTGGAGCAGTAAATTCAATAGAATACCAGCCCGTGTATACAACAGACGACATTTACGTTTAGATGGTTGTACATTATATAAGATACAATTTGTAAATATTGCCAGAGATACGAAAGGAGCGCAAGATTCATATCACGATGTTACGTACAGGCAAATGAAAATATGTACGAGTATCACACATGTGACCAGCATTTCCCGAGATACATCAGAGTGTTTCTAACAGCAAAGATGGCTGACGCGAATCATTTGTCCATTTTATACAAGTACACACCAAGGAGTGAGACACAAGAAGGCGTACTGAGAAATTGAAAGGAGCCCGCTTCCAGAAGCCTGTCCAGTTGCTTTGTGGGTCCGATGGTTGGCTTGTGCACAAGAGAAATACCATTCTAGGAAACTATACGCTTCAAACTTTGAGGATCTAGGATGCTTTGTATAACTACTACAGGACATTCATGCGGAATAGAGGGCCAGCAGTTTCGGGTATGAGAAACTATACAATAACAACGACTTAAACCGGGAAGAAAACTATCGTGATGACGATGTGGGCTGTAGAACTACTGGCCAAAAGGAATGTTAGATGAAAACATGTCATTCTCATCAACCACCCAATGTATCCCGCATCTTTGATTGTACGATTTCTAAAATTCTCCATACTCCCTCCTGGCGACAAGCAAAGCCTTTGAATAATTCTACGCTGGGCACTGACATAGGAAGCTAAGATGATGCGGAGTCCATCTGCAGCAATATTCCTGGAATCGGGTGGTCAAGAGCATAAGGATGTATGTTCGATGGAGCACTTGTACTACAGAACCTAGCTCGCCTCTGTTGGACTAAACTATTCCTGGCTAGCATTTAAAGTTAAGGCTTCAAGTATATCCTTGCCGCTTAGATATGTACGGAGAGGTCGATTATGATGATGATGAGCGCTGGAGCGCGGTGAAGGCGTTGACGATAAGGCAAGATTCTTAGAGGAATGAGGTAACCGTATTCCTTGTTGAATTCTGCATCGACTACCAGGATTTAAATTGGAATGAGATCCAAATGCAGCAATATAATCATCACCCTTTGCAGTAGTAGCCGCTTTTGAATAGGAGAACTGCAGAATCTGAGCCCAATGAGGCTCAGTTATGTGTGGCGTGAGTGTGTGCCCATCTAGTAAGGGATATGCAGGCTGAAATACGTTATATTATTGCGATAGCATGTTAAACCAGAGTCCTTTCTGCACAATTGTTAAATAGGGGGACAACAAACTTCAATATGTGCATCCCAAGCATATACAAACTGATGCAAACGGCTGGGAATGTATAGGGACCAGCAGCGTCCAGTGATTATGCAGAAACTTAATGCGACGTGAAAGCCAAGGACTCCAAAGAGTATGAGTTTGAAGATATGACCATTCGAGCAGGTAAAATGGTTAGTGGTAATAACGGGTGGTTTAGAGCTCCAGAATCTTTCTCAGTGCATATTCGAGTTTGATTCCGGGTGGTCAGCACTTGATATCCTCGAAAATGGGAATAAGGTGAAAAAGGGGCCAAACATAACAAGGTACCTTGATATGCATTCAGATTAAGAATAGACGGGAGCTGAATATTGGTATAGGAAACTGAGGTGAATTTCTATTCTGTCCATCGAGTTGAAAGGATCATAGAATTCTGCTGCAACAGCTTTTGCTTAAACCGTGCGGCCACCAACTTCTCTACTCCCCGGTCTATATATTTATAGATACATATATGTTGCTGGGCTGAACTGGTCTGCTTCGGTCATGTTAGATACTTTGCCAAGTGCCCACTCGAAGGATTGCATTGAGTTGGACCAGGGAGATTCCGGGGATTTGATTTAGAATGACGATGTTGATGATGCTCCTTGTATTCCCGATGCAAAGTTTCTTGCTTGGTGCCTTTCTATTGCTGATGCATTTAAGCGCGTGTTCTCGACGTTGTATTTGCTAAGGGCGCTTTGAGTTTAAAGGAGAATTGGCTTCGAAATGAAATATCATGGAGTTGCTATTTGAATAGGATTTGGTTTTCTCAGAATTATAAAGAATTCCTAACATTTTTTTTTTCTCTTTTTGGGATGATGTGGAATATTCCAATTTTACGAGCAGTTGAAATTTTGGATTTACAACGTATATTTGTCGATTTTCTATTTCAGTTGGAAATATTTTCCGTATTATACACAACGATTAACTAGCTAAATAAATTTAGTCAATTATTTTGTATGATTTAAATGAAAATCTAGAGTTTTTATTTGCGTTACGCTTAAGTTTAATACCTTATCTTCAAAAAAAATCTTCTAGTGCCTACAAATTTAATGTAAGGTCGCTATTCTGTGTATTAATATTTTTTATTTCGAGAAAATCTATTTTTAATGACAGAATGTGACAAGATTTTTACAATTAAATCTTACGAAAAGAAATCGGTTTTCTTTGCTATTAACCTTTTGTCTGTCCCTAATCAAAAATCACATTTGCTGTCTCTTGGGGTAACAGTGACTCCCGTGTACCATCTACAGAATTAATATGCAGAAAGCGAATAGAAAACAGAAAATTATTATGTACACAATTAAGTGTCAAAATTCTCTAGAAGTAAGCCCTCACTTTAAAAAATACTGCCAAGTAAAAAGTAATAAAAAAGAAAAAAAATATGGCTATTTAAAGTGGGCTGAGGTCATACAGACCACACAGGACAGGCAGAAGGTCAAAAATGTTTGAAAAAAAAAATGTTTCTTTTAAAACTTTTTTTGCGCTTCTAAAACATTTAACATCATCAACATTTTTTTCATTAAAAACAAAATCACTTGTAATCCAATGTTTCAATCCCTAAGTTGAAATTGATTGGAAGTTGAATGGAAGTTGAATGGGAGTTGAATGAAAGTTGAATCAAAGTTAAATGGAAGTTGTTTGAAATTTGACTAAAGTTGAAGAGTAGTTGAATAGAATTCCATCGCCGCAGAATTTATATAATTTTTTTTAGCTCAAAATTTAAAAAAAAATCACACTCAGAAAAATCATTCTCTAATTAAAGAAAATGTTCTGCAGATTGAGAATTTTTCTTCAGTGTAAATAAAAAAACTTATTCATAGTCATTTTTAAATACAGGTTTTGTTGAACACAAGTTTAACACGTTCACGCCGGCGATGTAATTCATGCTTCGCTCTATCGGACGGGAGCTAATCCAGGGTATTATGCAGCATTGACAATCCAAGGGCAAAGGAATTTTTACCGTGAAAATAGAATAGTACCTACTGAAATATTTTCGAATTCGTATCTTTTTGTAAGTGTAAGTTGGTTTTTTTTTCTTTTTTTAATTTTCAGCTATATGGAAATTATTTCTACTTACTAAAAGCTTTGGCTCCCATGTCACTTGAAATCGAGTGACGGTTCTTATGTCAGAGAATCAAATATTAAAATTGTGTCGAAACGAGAGCATGACTCTCAGGTCTTCTTTTTCGGCAGTCAAAGTGTTACAGATCTAAACATTTGGTGTTACGTACCGTCTATGAGCACAATCAAATGCGGGCCACCGGTGGTACGCGCCGGCGTGAACGTGTTAAACTAACAAAAAAAGCAAACTGTCATTTTAAACTCCTTAACAAACCTATGTTTAAAAATAACTATTATTATACGCACCATTATCTTTAATTTAAAGCTACCAATTACTATAATTTAAGTCAAATTTTTCTTTATTTTGGTTGTGTTCCCTCATAGATTTATTTGTGGTATTTTCATTATATTTTTGCATTTCTCCATTCCAAAGACATTTTTTTAACTTTAACCCTTTACTGCATGAATTTTTGTATTTAACTGAAGATTTGTTTTTTTTTTAAAGGAAACCCGGTTTCTAAATTCGGGAAAAATGTTAAAAGATATCTAGGGTCGAAAGCATAGAATGCATGAAAGAATTTTGAAACTTGTCATCAGCACTAAATTAGCCCATTTCGATAAAATGTGTATATTAAATATAAGAAATCCATGTTATTTCTGTTATTTGTTTATTTTTCTGATTGATTGGTAGTTGACTGATTGATAGTTGACTATTTAGCATTTTTTATTAGTGAAAAATCGTAAAATTCAGAAATAGTGATTTTGTTATAATTTTGGACTTATTTTTACTTTCCTCTTCTATAGGAGGAAAATATTGTATTCATGATGCAGACCAACTTGAGAACGGATAGTGGTTTCAGGATAGAAATAACTAGGATATTGGTTTCAGGAAAAATTATGACGATGTCCGGGCATCTTTTTGTCGGGCTGTGTGTTAAATAGCTCGAGAACGAATTGAGCTAGTGACTTGAAATTAGTTTTACAAAAATCGTAGTTTTCTACAAACTTTTAGAAAAGTAACGGTAACTATAACGGGTACTTCCCATACATTTTTTTTTTCTTGAAAAAATACAGTTTTCTGACAATTTTCTCGAAACCTATGCGTTTTTGGGGAAAAATGAATATAACAAAATTTATAGGATACAAAATTTCCTGCATTTTCTGCTTTAACGGTTGTTTCGCATCTCTAACGGTTCTCAAGATATTTGAAAAAAATTCAGTTTTTTGAAAATCTCTCGAAAACTATGCACTTTTGGGAAAAAATAGATATAATCAAATTTATGGGAAATAAAATTTTACATATTTTTGCGTTACCGGCTTTTATGTATCTTTAACGTTTCTCAAGATATTTGAAAAAAAAATTTTTTTTTACATATTTTTTGTCTGTGAATATTCAAAACGCAGTGTCACCACCTCAACGACGTAATTATACAGGATTTCTTCTATAAAAAATAGGTCAACAAAACCACAAAAGCTATTAATATTCATATGAAAAATAAATTCGAAATTATATCGCCCTATGTCGATGATCAACTAATAAATCAGAAATAATCGCAAAACCAATACGACATATTCTTGTATCACTGTCCATCACCGAAAATGTATCATTTGGTCCTTTTTCTTCGTTTCCGCTCTATTATCAGGCTTCATTAATTATCTATGCATATCTAATTCAAAGTAATTTCAGAAGCAAAAGCCTCGCCAAAAACTATAAATGTTAGCAGGAGTCGGGCAACCATCAGTCGACGGAATCTTTCAAAAGCCCGTACAAAATAGTGGTTGGAGCAGCAGCAAAAGGATAAAAGGGAGCGAAACAGAACAAAACATAAGCAATAGTCATCACACGATGAAAATATGCGTAGTATCCTTCTGATTCTGACTTAAATATCATAAGGAAGGACGATGGCAGTGGTCGTGGTAGCCGCAAAGCAACGATGGCGGTGATGGTAGCAACGGCGGCAGTGTAGAATATATAAATGTAAATGTCAAACCTTTTATTAGGGCTGACGATGACCCATCTCATTTGTGACAAAGGAAACATTTTCATTGTCCTGGAGCAACAATCTCATACATTTGCTTTTATTCATCAGGGCAAAGAAACATTACAGGGTGTCAGTGGAATGAAGATGGTATACTAGTGCGATGGGTCGGAGGGGGGTTAGTCGAGAACGTAGCTTAGTGAGGTCAGGATAAACCCACAGCCTGTATTAAAGACAAATGATAGAGAAGCTGATCCTAAATGAGAAACTTTAAGGTGAAGGGTGGTTAGTTGACAGGGTGGGTGGATGGTTGGACGGATGGGCATAAGAAGTGCAAAAGTCCTCGTCCCTTTGAGACGAATCTCATTTCAATAGAGGCGATGGTGACCCAGTTTGAAGAAGGATACTCGGTACAATTTTGACTATCAATTCTCTTGGACGACGTGAAGCAGCCAACCAACCAACCATTTAGATCTAACCAACCAGTCATCCAAGCAGACCAAATGAAACCAAGATGGACATCCCACATAGCCTACTAAACAAAAACCACTACACACTAACTGACATAGCATGGACATGCTGGGCACACATTTAAATAGTTAAGAGTGGGCCTATCGTTTTAATGAACACCCTGTAGCGTTTCGATCAAAGACGTACACAAAATAATAATTCGCAGAAATCCTTCGGCCGAGCTACGTACAAGATGAGATGAAGATATCGCCATCACCATCGCTAGGCTGAAAATCTCTATCTTACCTCATCCCGCTACGCCCCTTTTATTCGATCCCTATTGCAAGTCCCAGTAGTAGTCACTGGTGGCCAACCTCATCTTTGGGGCAGCAGTACAATCCTTATGGTGGTCCCGTCACACAGCAACAGAACATATCACATCTATCCAAGATATCCTAAAGGATATGCGAAAGGATATCTATCTGCTACTGCCTACTGATAGCTGTTGCCGCCCCTTGCATCTCATAATGTGAATTTACCCCGTATAATATGTAGTTGACTGTGGCCTAAAAGCGAAATAATATCGCCTTTACCTACACACTATGCTTGACTATAAAGTTCTGGGTCCTGTATGCTGTGTGTCGGGTACACACGGTTTTATGTGGTCCTCACAAAGGAAATTAGAACATTTGATGAGCCCCGAATGAGGTGCGGGCTGAATCTTACATAAATAACTATACACACTATTCGCTATACATATATTTATACTTGTATAAATATCCAACATAAATATTTATCCTTAACGCATTTACATAAACACACGATCTAGCTACAATTATATATAGTTTTAATACCTTCATCTTAAATATGCCAACACACATTCACAATCCGACTCCCACTATCTTTGACATGGGCAATTTCCCACCCATCAGAGCAGACCCTCAGTCAGCCTTGGCTCTGTGAACTCAACCCCATAGTTGGTGGGGTCTCCACAGCCCCCAAGCGAGGATAGCAACTGATCCTGATGCTCGGCTAAGTAAGGCATGCTTATAGAGATGGACGAAAGGATAAACACGCAATGGTAATTCTGAAAATACACTATTTCTTAGCTTTCGCTATACTCACTCACTATATGTGTCGGACTAGATCCTTTTTTTTCGTTGTTGGTTGTTTTTTTTTTTTTTTGAAACGGGTGATGGAAACGTTGCGTACAAGAATGATGCCAGGGAAGGGCAGATGTATAAAATCATCGTGAGACTTGGATAAAACGTCCGCTGAATTTAACCACCCACCAGCATTTATCCTCCCCTGCCACCCGGAACATTGGCCATTTACCATGTTTGCCCAAGCTAACCATGCTTTTTCGGTTACTTTTGCTATACCGCCTGGTATCGTTGCTAAACGAATTTACCATACTTACGGGTTATATCTATCCCGGGCTACCCTTTTCATATTTGAACTCGTCCCTTGTCCACGGGTCCATTTTCCGTACCCGTTTTCTCCAAGACCGTAATACGAAAATAACCAAAAATAGAGAAAAACATGTTCCTCCGAAGGGCCGTTGTTTTTAATAAACAGTCCAACATATACACATATACGTTACTAATTACGAAGACCTTTTACATTTTTCCGGGCAAATTTCCGACAGCGGACCTGCTATGCGTTCTAAGTACTTTTTGGCCTTTTTCGTAGTTTTCCTATTATATGACTAGCATCCAGTAGTGTACAAGTCCCTGAGTGGAAATTAGGGACAAATGGAAAACAACGGACAACATAATCACGTTTAGCGATTAGGATAGTGTGCCCGAATAGATGCTGATGCTAAACATTGATGCTTTCCCATATATATATATATCTATATATATAGAAATATCACTCCCCATATGAATGTTATACGCGTACTAGATATAATATTAGTACCCCATATATGTGAATGTACACTACTTTTAACTAACTATCTTATAGATTATCATACACGACTACAAAATTGCCATAGAGGTATTACACATTATGCTACTACACACAATATTCAAGAAGCGGATGCCAACATAAAGGGTTAAAAGGCGACAGCCTTAAAATATCCCTTAGAATTGTTGACAACTTTGCTTTTTGCGTTAAAAATTTTTTTTTTGTTTTTCGTGTAGTTATTGTAGTAGTAATAATAACCCATGCTAGTCCAGAAACTAAAAACAAAAAAACACAAAACAAATGGTAATATTCAGAACGTGCTTCTTCTGCAAAAACCCGGAACACAAAACAAATTATTGCTTTTTTCATTAAATTTATATATGATAATGTCACATATTATGCTGAATATATTTCACACAAAACTACAATAAGCTTTCACCGTAATTATTTGAGATTAAACACTGACTGTGGATAATTCTTTAAAATGTGAAAGGAATTCTTCAAGTTTCGTAGGTTTGCATAAATTTTCCTTAATTTTTAATCGCATTAGAGATATGTGGATAATTTCTAAATTCAAACAAAACGTTCAAAGAAGCTATGCACAAATTAATTTAACTTATAGTCAGCAAAAGCAAACTTCAAATATTATCGTATTTTGTAAACTCGTCTATCCAGATTTTTTCTATCGAATTAAATCTGTGTGTGATTTGAGATGATTTAAGAGTTCAATTATGAGCAAAAATTTGCGATTTCCACCAATGGAGAAGCTACCAAGAGAAGAAACCTAGTGAGAGTTAAGTCTTCGATTTTTTTTTCGCGTTTTCTTCGAAAATCTTTAAGATTGTCCCCAAAATCAAGTTACTTTCTAAAATGCTTCAAACCGGATAATATTTTTCAAGTTATTTTCTAAAATGTTTCAATATATTGATGCAAATCAAAAGTTTTTAGGGTGTGCTTCGATATTGGTTTTCTGGTTTTGATTCCTAATGCACCGTTTGCATCTGACACTTCATTTCGCGAATTCATAATTCTGAAATTTTTCCAGAAAGAGACAGGAACCGGAATTTTTTCACACAAAATCCCCGAAATAAATTCAAATTTTAACAACTTTTCCTAAGGCACCGTTTAGATCTGACACTCTATTCCGTTTACACACTATGACACAAAATCCCAAACTTTATTCCTGAAAAACGCCCGAACTCCAATTTTTTCATACAGGGTGGGCCAGAATAGACGCGGGGGTTTGAATTCTTTATAAATTTTTTATTTTAGCGAAACCTATAATTTTTTTTTCAAATACATGTAGTTGATTGATGGGGAATGTTTTTGGTCTAAACATGGAAAATTATATCCCGCAAGTGGTGGCCATTTTCTGCTTCGCAAATCCGTGCTCTTTCCAAGACATTTTCCATAACCTTTCGTGTTATGGCCTCGATTTCACTGCGAATGTTGGTTTTCAATTGGCTGATGGTTGTTGGCTTGTTGACGTACACCTTTTCTTTCAAATATCCCCAAAGGAAACAATCTGGAGTCGTTAGATCAGGTGAACGCGGAGGCCAATTGAAATCGCTTCTTTTCGAAATAATGCGTCCGCCAAACATGTCCCGTAAAAGAGCCATTGAGCCCACCGCCCACCGGTTCGTTGTTCTATTGTGTACAGGTCCATTTTAAATTGCCCAAGTCTTCTTAACAAAATGCTGAAACAAAATCAAAAAAATAAAAAAAAAGTTATAAAGACTTCAAACCCCTGCGTCTATTCTCGCCCACCCTGTAAAACAAATTTTGACAACTCTTGCTAAATGATTTTATTTTGCGGTAAATGAACAAAATTCGCGGAATTAATTCTGAAAAAATTCGAGCCGAAATTCAAGGAAAAATGGCAGGTGTAAACGGGACCTAGAATGTGAAAATTCAGTTCTGGTTTTGGTTTAAAAAAATTGGTTCTGATTTTGGTTTCTACAATTTCAAAACATGGTTGCGGTTTGGGTTTTGGTTTCTCAAAATTTCAATAGTTAAAGGTTTTTGGGTTTAAATATTAAAGTTTTTTAGTCAAAAAGTCACTGTTTCGTGACAATATTCGATTTGTACTTCATGCTTATCTTACACGAAATTAATTTTTATATCTTTTTAAATATTGAAAAATAATAACGTCGAATGCCTCGTCGTTTTACTTATTTATTGTTTCGTGAACGACAAAAGGAATCCTTTGAAATGAAAACAATCTTAAAAACTACCTTGAAAGCTGACGGACAAAGAACTTAGACGGCTATTAAATATAATTTTCATATTATTTTGTTTTTTCCCTTTTTTACACTTTATAAATTAGTGACCGTATGTGTTGCTGGTTTTTTATACAATAATAGCAATCATCGTGACGGATCAGTCGATACTTTTCCGATCGCCATTTACCGCAGGTCCACGCAATGTGATGCAAAATATGCTACAATTATGCGAAAAATAACCACCACTAGAGAACAACAGATGGAAGAAGCCATGGACAATAAACAAGCATCAATTCCCACGGAAAGTCGCGGTTTTTAAGACGTTTTCTTGCGATTTTTTTCCAAATGGTAAAAATGAAACAAAATAAAACCGACAAACAGAAGTAACCAAATCCCTATCTGGCTGGTTGGATAGTTTGCTGGTTAAGTTGGGCTCGAACTCATTATGTGCACGACATCTCAACGCAGCATAATTTCGCGATACGCTTGGGTTAAATTTCGCCTTTTATGCGAAGGGATTACACGCATTTAAAAACATACACACAGGCACACAAGAAAAAACTAAAGTGTCATGTTTTATTTGCCATCCGGAGTGTTCAGCCATATGGCGGCTGGACATGGACATATCATTTATCGATTCAAATAGAATTTAGAACTACTTCGTCAAGCTCAATTGATTCTCATGTAGGGTGGAAAGGTTCCGAAAAGATTACAAAAACTATAATTTGAAAAGTTCAGATAAATACTGATAAAAATATGGTCACCCTATAACACATTATTTTATATCGTTACTGCGTAAAGATTTTTTTAGAATGTCAAATAGCAGCAAGTACGCATTTGAAGCTCTTCCTTTAATGTTGACTTCACATTCTTGTCGAATGCAAGCCTCAACAAACGCGACTGCAGTTCTCCATTGCTTTCCCAACCCGGCCCGTTTTCTAGAAACTAGTTTGTAAAGTTGTGAGCCGTCCACAGTCACTCCGATTGGACGTGCAAAGTGCAAAATTGTATTTCAAACACTTTTTTTATTACATTTTCCACAGGACGCACCATTTTCGAATAAAATCCAAAAAAGTATACAACTTGTATGTAAGGCGTAACTTGATTGAATTTTGATGTGTCGAAGTGTTACGAAAAATTGTATTCTAAACACTTTTCCCGTCATTCTTCTATGGAGTGAATCTCTGCTATAGAGGGAAAGTATTTTGATTCGATAGTTTGAAAATGAGGGTAACGTATTTCTATATAGACGAAAACTGGTATCCCTCGAGTTACGCGGTTAATTGGCTCCGCGTAATTCGAAACCGCGTAAGTGGAGACTCAGGATTAGTGCAAAAGAATACATACCTATTATCTTTTTTATATAAAAACATTCATCTAATATTTTCTTTTTAAATAAAAATTGCTCTAAAACCGTACCGCGTAACTCGAGCACTGCCGTAATTTTCTTTCACGTGACTCAATTACCGCATAACTCCTGGGCACCAATCATGTATTCCGACGCGTCTCTGTCTTTCGGATTCGACGCAGCTTTTAACTCTTGACTTTGCCATATCAGCAGCTTCAAATTTGCTGGAGTGACAGTCAGAATAACGTTTCGATTCATAGTGCCGATTCCGCGAAATTTCAAGCTGCAGATATGGCGAAGTCAAGAGTTAAAAGCTGCGTCGAAGTCGAAAGACAGAGACGCGTCGGAATACATGATTGGTGCCCTGTATTGCGATATCTACGAATTTTTCCACATTGATTAAAATTAATTGAAAATAATTTATTTGGGTTCAATATCCTCAATTTATTTTGAATTTTTTTCTATTCTTGAAAGAAGTTTGGGCTGGTTTCTTTCCGCTGTCCACACTTTCAAAAGAATCAGGGAATAGAGATCTTAAAAATCATTTTGTTAAACTTTCGCTGCTAAAAATATTTCTTTGACAAAATTTGAATTGGCGACAAAAGCGAATTTCGGGGTTGTCTTCCTGAAACTGGGGTTTCGTAAAAAAACATTTTTTTTACTTTGCTTTCGTCGGTACTCAGATTTTCCTGTATAAAAAATGGCTTGAGAATGAAGATCACAAAACTGGGGAAATATCAATGCAAGTATTCATACAAAAAATCGTCCAACAGAAAAAAAATTTGCCGAAAATACCTTGAAAATGAAATATCAATTGTGATTTAAATCAAATATTCGACCAGAACATTGAATAAATCCCAAGATTTTCCTGTGAAAATGCTATAGGTTTATCTTTGTTTTTTTCTTTTTCTTTTCGTGGAAAACTTATTAATCTTCAAGAGAAGAAGCTAGAATTTAGCGCCAAAAATAACTAACAAAACATAGTGGTTTTTAAATCCGGTTTCATTTTGGTTTTTATCTAATATTGAATTTAATTATCCCATTACAGGATACATGACAATACCACAAGCGTCCAATTTTTATGAAAATCTCTTTTTACATAATACGAGTTCATATCATATTTTTTTCAAGATGGATAAAACTTGTTTGATTAAAAAAAAGGGTTTTCTTTCGTTACCTTTGCTCGCTGACTCTAATCTTGATATTATGTGTGAGACCAAAACAAATATTTGTACAATATCTCGATGAATGCAAGGCAGGTCTACAACTATTGTTTGTCCTGCGATTTCTTCTGTCCCGAAGCGGAATATGATGATAACACTCTGGTAATTAATGATTCACTAATTATTTAGGATTACCAATGCGTATTCTTTCTGTCTGACCGGATTCCTGTGATTAATGAAAAGTGAAAAGTAGGCTAAGGATGCGAAAAAGGGGTTTTCTTTTCAGCCTTCGGGACAATTAGAGCGAGCGGATATCCTCGAATGATACGCGGCGACTGCCGCGGGACGGGTTGCCTTTGCAAGTAACTTTGAATGTTGTTTTTTCTGATCAGTTTCAATAGAACTGTACGATTTTTACCTTTTTGCCCTTTACTGTTATTCTATCATGTTTTATTTTTTGTTACTTTTGACCAATGTTTGTGTTCAGTCCTTTTGGTATTTCTGGACTATCTTGGAATCTCCCTTGGAATCCAACAAACTCGAAACGGTTTTTCATGCGGTGCAATTTTGGCGCTGCCACGATACCGTCTGCGATATTTCGTGAAGAAATGAATGAATTCAAACACCGCTAAGAAGATTAATTGTCTTATTTATTAGTCATTTTGTTTGCATAGGCATATAAGAAACATTACATTACGTGGAAAAGGTAAATCGACATGCATTCGCCTTTTTTTCTTGCATATCTTAGTGAACGTAATGTTTGGGTAAGACGCGGATTACTCGCTTCCTTTTTTGGGCAACTTATTTAACCTAAACGAAGTAAGTAAATTAGTGGATATTTAAACATGTAGCGAGGAATGAACTATTATAAAGGCTAACTGAAAAAAAAACACGCGTCTTAGATTTACTTCTCGAATTTCTACATATGTGAATTTACCTTTCACCTCTGCCATTTCGGTAGACCATAAATTTTTCTCGTGATTTACCTGAAATATTTTAATTAGATTTTTCCCTAAGATAAATTATCCATTTCGCTTAAGTGGTTCTTAATCGACCATAAGATGCTGATTTCATTAGTCGTGAGCTATGGCAATTTAATTACATCCATCGGAATTGTATAAGATTTATAATGAATTGTGTGTATAATATGGATGTAGTGTAGATATCATATTGAATTAATTATTGTTATTTGTTTAACGATCGATAAATATGGGCCACAGTTTTTCAAAAAAAGTATTTTGGATAAATGCCCATCAATAACATTTTGTTGGATGTTTGACGTGCTTTACACGAATATTAAAGGTCACATTACCATTTATCGTCTAATATACCTAGCGAAGATCCTTTTAGCGAAGATCCGTCGCGACACACGAAGATGTGACCCTAACATTAGATTGTTGCCGGGACCGTCCCGGATTTGGGCATGTTATCCCGACGTCCTGGAATTTAAGTATTTGTTCCGGATTATTCCATTTAGTGCCATTTGCACCAATGAAACGTAGCAATTAATGTACAAATTAAATTATTTAAGTCCCAGAATTTCTACGATTTGAGTAGGCTAACCGCAACATAATAGGGCTATTTACTCTTTATCGTAGTTGATTGTAAACTCGTTGAATCGTAAATAAAATCGTAGTTTTTTGACAGTTCTCCATACAAATTTTTTTACGACGAAAACTACAATCTACCACACCCGAAGGTATGGTAAAATCGTAGTTTTTGTCGTACTTCTAATAAAGTGAGGTTAAGGTATTTTTGTGACATGTCAACTTGGTGCCAACTCTAAAATGAACATTGGAAAAGCAAGTAAATTAAAGTATTTATATGATTTAGTATAAATTAAGTGTTAAAAAATGCTTTAAACAATTTAGGTAAAGAAAATAAATAAAAGAGTCAAAAATTTACGACAAAACCCACAACATCTAGTAAAGCGCTGCTCACGCTTCGTTGTACTTTTTTCCATCGTAGATGTACAGTACAATCTACGATTTTACTATCTACGATCAAGAGTGAATTGCCCTAATGTTTTAAGAATAGTACGCACGCACAAAAGTGTCTTAGCCAGCAGCGCAATTTTTCCATATGTTTCTACTTCCATTCTGTCTTTATTTTTAAAAAGATCGCCCGTAGCGTATTTTCTTGCAAATTTTTTATTATAACGTATACTTTTCTCTAGGAATTTTTCCTGCGGACGCACAGTGTAGATTTTTGCTGTAAAAGTGGTCAAGATTATGAAACTCGACTTCTGGAGGAAATAAATTCTTCAAAATCGGAGGAAATATAGAAAAGTTATTAGGCTTTTAGATAAAAACAAAAAAAAAATTTATTTAAGATATTATTGCAACAAATTAGCAATTGCGTCATTGCTTTTACTTTCAGACTTAAGAAAAGAAATCTCACGCCAATTGATTACGAAAGTTTTTTTTTAGGAAATTTATTTGTCTTTCATTTGGTACATCAGCGTTTCTCAACCTTTCAGTATTCGCGGCCCAATTTTCAATCAAAATTGTCATCGCGTCCCCCCCCCCCCCCCCCCCCTGCATACAATAAAATGTATACAATAATAACGTAATTTGAGTATTTTGGCGCTAAACCTACACTACTACCCTAATTTTAAACACAAATTACCAAGAAAACAGTAATTTATTGACATTTGGCAACACCGATCCTCAGCGTTGACAAAACAAGAATCCGGTGCCTTTTTATTGCTCTTGCGTCATTTTTGCGGTTTCGCGAGAAGTTGTTTTAACCCTGAAATCACAATGAACGCGAAACTGGCGCAGAAACTGTTACTTAAAAGTTTGGTTCCCATAAATTGTTTGAAGTGACAACAGTGAACGTATAGAACGCAGCTACAACGTAACCGCAACGCAAAAGTATGCAAACTTCTAAGTTTACCGTAGAATTCTGCGTTGACAGTTCATAAAGTTGGAAAAATACCGTTCGAGGAAAAATTGATAGCCTTAGTGCAAATAACAAAGATAAAGACCAACAAAGCAAATTATCGCTTCAAAATTATCCATTTTTGTAATTTTTCCAAGTTTATACCACTTTATATTATGTCACTTGTACTACTTCACGAGCTGCCATTGTGCTCTGCCGCTAGAATTTTGCGCGTTGTAGTTGCGTTGGTTTCGCGCTGGTTTCGCGTTCATTGTGCTCCAAGCGTAAGTTAATAAGTTAATTATTAAATATTATGTCGAAATGTATTTTGTTTTGTATGTGGGTATGTACTTTCCTTTCAGTCAATTAATAAACTTTTTTAAATATTTTGTCTTGTATATGCTCGCGCCCCCCCCTTAAATGTACTCGCGCCCCCCTAGGGCCAAATTTAAGGCACTTATAAAAGGTTATATAAATATATTTTTTATGGTTTTTTCTAGTTATTTTAGACATTTTTCTAACGGGAAAACATAAAACATAAAATTTCGCGCTTGTTGAAGTTTCATGATAACCCTAATTTTGGCCAATATTTATACCAAATTCGATACTGTGCGCCGCTTTCGTGTTTCGTAGTTTTTATTAATATCGGGACATTAAAAATTATCTTCTCCGGGGCGGAGTGCCGAAAGGAAAATTAATAGTTTGTCCCGGGTTCGAACAAAAAATGTATGGTCACCTTATAAATAAACAAAGTGTGAATATAGACCGAAAAAAATCACTTTCCACAAACTATTTTTTGCTCAAAATCAAAATTTCGAGATTTTTTGGGGACGCTGATTACGAATCTGATGCCGGAATAGATTCAGAGTTTGACAACTATTCCTAAGTGAATTTATTTTGCTTATCTGTCGCAAAATAAATTCATTTAGGAAAAATTCGCGGAATAAATTCGCAAGTTTAAACGGGGCCTTACTTTTTATCTCACTATAAAATTGTCCGTTTCTAAAAAAATTACCTGACTAATTTCAAACTTAGAATCAACCTGACAAAATTTATAGGAAACATAATATGTATTATATATTATAAGGGATAAATAATGAATAAAAATTACGAAACGAAAATTGGTTAAGGCAAACAATTTTTGACTCGAGGGACTTGAGTTTGATTTATTTTTGGGACATAATAAAGGTAAAAAAAACAATGATTAGAAAAAACTTAATTTTGCACTCAATCTGTTTTTAACTTCACATAAAAAAACTAAGATTTTTTCAGATTTTTTCCCATTTAATTTCTTAAAAAACCCGAATTATATAGTTACATTCTAAATATTGACAAAAAAAAAAGAAAATAGTTATATTCTAAATATTCCCGCGCCAACAGTGGATGGAGGGAGGGAACAAAATAGAAAAACGAAAAAAAATCAACTGGTCAAGGTACATGCGCAAGTGTTCAACAAACGTCAAAATAAGGCCACCCCCAATTACACAAAGTTTTGCCATGTGCTTTTCACAAAGAGAATTTTTTTTATCTACGAGGAAAATGAGTATCAAATCCGGTTGATTTTGGAAGAGAATCCGAAAAGAGAGTTTAGTTACAAAAATAATAAAAAGAGTTAACCTGGAGAAGAGATTTAGTCTCCGAAAAAATCCTTTCATAAATGAAATCAATTACCTGCCAGTATTCTGAATAGGGAATTGCAAAAAGGTGAAAACTTATATACAAGAGCAAACGTGTAGGTAATGCACATGCGGAAATTACAAGAGAGTAAAAATTGCATTTTTACCGTTAGCCTAAAAGAATGTCAACTTTTAAGTTATTAAAAATTTCTCTTTGTAATTTTCCAAGTAGAAAAAATAGTGGGGTATCAGGAAAAATATCAGGAAAATAAAAAAGGTTTTTTTCGAGCATCTCGAGAAAATGGGAAATCAGAAAATTAACAATGTCGTCGGGATAAGGTCGATTTGGTGACGTCGAGAAAATTCTATAAAAATAAAATATACAGAGACGTTGGAAATGATTATATTTGGAAGGGATACACGGTGTTTAGTATGTACAGATGGATGTCGAACACATTGAAAAGTAAAAGTTGCATCATTTCTCTCTACGATTTCTTTCTCTACGGAAACTTTTATATAGAATATGGATTACTATGTTGTGATCAAGCTATACACAACACTACATGTGGATTCAGTTTACTACCACTGTTAATATTGTATGCTTGGGCCGGCTATATATTTTGCCTTCTTCTCTGTAGGTCAATGTCGTTAAAGTGTTGATTTACTGTGTCAAAACTTTTTATATCGTTTTCTCTTTTCATCTGCCATATTGTATAGGCGTATCGTACCATAGAAATCTATAGGATATCGTATACTTATGATGATAAAATTCTATGCTATATTGCTACATAGTATTCTCATGTTGATCTCTCCCCATTTTTTTTCGAAATCCCAACCGATGACGATATGCTGTTTGCCTGAATTTGTATGTACACACAGTCGTATGTGCAAATGTAATTATATGCGATTTTATGAGTCTGCTGCTGCTACTACTGCTGGCATTCCATAGATACACAGCATATAATGATATTATTGTCTGGCATAAGGATATTCGTATAGTGTTGTGTATCTGGTAATAAATTTCAATGCACATTTTTATCCTTTTCAACGTTTTTATTCTTCCTTTCTACTATAGAATGTTTTCGGTTTCTCTGGATAAAAGTACAAGTTCAGCCACATATAATATATGTTTTAGTGTGTGCGCTTATGTTTAGAAATAGTGAATTAAATTATCTATAACTCTATGTTTGTATCATGAATGTACAGCACAATATGTATTGCATAAATATTTGGAAAAAGAGAGAAAGTATTTTTTTTCCTGCCGGCTTCCTTGTGTGACTGTCAGAGGATATAACCGGATGGGGGTCATTAAACTTTTCGTTCATGAACAGTTTTCTGATTCTATGCAACGTGCTTATGAGGATCCGTTGGCCCCTCACACCCACTCGCATAACGTAACAATTTTTTCCACCCATCAGATAACCTTCAACCCAATTTTTACTCCTTTCACTCTCGTTCCATTGTGTGCACGTTGTCGGTAATACTTTCGATCGTTTGATTGTGACCGTGCCCTATCTCAACATGATTTTTATGAAGAACGATATCATATTTTCGATTTAATTGACTAACATGTCTCATATGGCATTTTTATTTCGAGACATTCGATTTTCTTGTTTAATAAAACTTATTAAGATGAAATTTGGTCGTCACTAAATCTTATACACAATCCATTTCCACAATTAATACTTATGAAAATGAATGTATCAAACTGGTGGCGTATTAGCACAAAAAAACATTATTTTCTGTTTAAACACAAAATTTGTAAGGTATTGGCCCCGAATATGGACCACCTAATTTTAAAACGTCATAAAAACTGAACGGTTGGGTCTTTTTGAATGAAACCAGCGGAAGAAGACACGGATAAATGACTGGTTGATGGAAAATTTTTAAAAAATTAGGAGCGGTAATTTTAATACTGAAAAATTTAGATTTTGCTTTTCTTTAAATGGATCTTTATATGGACCACAATCGGGACTACAACTAAAATAGTTAATTTCAGTTACAAGAATAGTCAATTTAACCACAAAATAGTAAATATTACTACAGTCGGAAAAATATCATAATAAAGCTGATCAAAGTTAACTGTATCCTGTAGCAGGCAGACAGAGTCATCCATTGTAAGACATTACATCTTCGAAATATCTGTCTCAGGTCAACCCGTGTAACTTTGTCGCTATAGGTTTAATTTTTGAATTTCTCCCGCCACAGGTTGACACAATTTTACTTTTCCTAATGCAGGTGAAAATTTTCCTGCACTTTAATTACCCCGTTCGCAGCCGACGACTTGTACTCCATTTTTCTGAGTCTCCTAAGTAGGGCCTGCAAAATTACCGAATTTCGGCTTCACGGGTAAACGGTAAATATTTTTAGTAAAAACCGGTTACCGGTAATGCAGTCAAATTTATTATAAAAATAGTCGATTGTTAGATACTATTTTGGTAATTGAAATTACTTATTTTAATTATAGTCCGGATTCCCCTCCATTAATTTTTTTTCTTTTTATGTATAGCCGAAGTCCATATTGTGGCACCATACCTTATAAGAATTGTAAAAAAATTGATTTCATAAACCAGTGAAATGAAAAATATCTCTTTTAGATTTAAAACACAAGAAAAACATAAGAAAACCAGGAGGCGAATATTCTCTAACAGGACAGATAAATTTTTTATGACAAAAATCCATTTGTTTAGGAGAGGGAAGAAGGATTGGTCCAATTGGATTTTGATGTATGGAACTGTTATGTAAAAGCATATTTTAAATACATTTCGCCTTTATTAATTCTTTGGATACTATGCATCGTTTTCGAGAAAATAGAAAAAAGTATTTATTTTGTATGAAGGAACGGGAAAGGAGTGGCCCAACTGGATTTTCAATCTAATATACTCCTATATAATATATCATATAGAGCGGAGGTTTCTAAGACGAGATGCCTGCTCTTTTTTGGGTGCAAGAGGGATTTTTTGAATGTCATGCCGAATTTTAAAATTAAATTCATTTCAACAAAGTGATTTAGCTTTCAATTTTGAGATGTTGACACGTAAAATTTGGTATTTCCCTGTAACTTTTCTGCCTATGGCGGAAGTTTCAGAAAAAAAATTTGCCTGCAGCGCTCCGTTCTTATGTTTCTCCGTAGAACAGATTTTACTATCAAAAAATTGTGATTTCAATTTTGTCAAAAATTTGCAAATATTTAGGACAAAAAAGGAATACCTCTTTTCAATTGTTACTTCCGGCCAGTTTGGAAATAACAGCTATTTTGTCTCGACACTGCCTCGTAAGTGCAGGCGCGCACTGCGTTGGCAACCGTGTAGAATGGTGTCGAAGTGGCAGTTTGATTGAAGTAGATTTTAGTAAGTATAGTAACTAATTAAGCATAAATATACTTTAATGCGATCTCCTATATTGGTTTTTGGGTGTTTCATAAACTCAAATTGCTTGCTAACGCTGTGCGCGCCCATACTAAGCCTGTTGTAAATTGATGAACAACATTATTCAATGTTGAACTTTTAAACCAATGAAACATAAAACCAGTTAACTATTTTGAGACGTTTAGAATTTACAATTATAAACAGAACGATTTTTTTCTAAAATTTGCAAAAAAAAAACTAAAATTCTTCACATAACAAATTTGTATCGTATTTACGAAATTGTCTGAAGAGTCTATAATAGCCTTGCACGGAAGCGTCAGAAAGCATTCGTTGTAATTTCCAAAACAAAATGTTCCACTATTGAAAGTTTAAACCTCTACCTACGCACTTGCCAGTATAAAGAACATGATTAGTACACGGCAAAAAATCCTGGAGTATTTTTCAATCCAAAAATTATATTGACGAAATTTTAATACATATTTTGGATTGGAATTTAATACATGCGATTTTTTGAAAATATTTTAGCCTTTTTTGCAGTCATATTTGAACAGTTTTTTATTATGTATCGAACTTAAGTACTTTTAACATTAATGTCTACAATTTAATCAAAATTTTAGACTTAAATACTGAATTAAACCAAAAATAAATTTATAAAAATTTCCAATCCATATTATTGGATTAGAATTTTCCATTGGATTACATATAGGTCCACCGTAATCCAGTTTTGATTGGAATTCACTCCAAGATTTTTTGCCGTGTAACAAGCAGCAGCAACCTGCCCATTAAAAAAAACTAACCTTTGGCAATGGTTTAAATCAGGCCTCGGCACCATGTATGTAGTGATTTACTACTACTCGAAAAAATTTTATGTTTCTTCATATACTATAACACAAAATGAGAAAACGCATCATTTTCATTTTTTACGCTCTTTCGCTTTTGATGGAGACGTTTAGGAACAGTGAACTACACAATTTATCATTATGCAATTTCAGAATCATTTGTTCCGCCTAAAGGAAATTTCTCTAAAAAAAACTTTCTTTAAGTTGTCAACCTGTCTTACTCTTTCTACTTCATTGAATTGGGCAAAATCGAACTTATGACAGCTGTTGCGTTTTAGATTGAATTTTTTATTCGACATGTAACTGCAAAAGACATTGACGGTTATCATTATTTGTGGTTATTAAATATTTGTTTTCCCAATCCCACGACATAGTAATTGAATTTGAATATGAGCGCTTCATAATGGAAAAGGAAAACTAAAAAATCAAATTTCTGAAAAAATTCCGTACATCAGTGTTCTTTGGGAAGCAATTATAATTTTGGAGAGCAAATGTATACACCCGTACGCATCAACAGCAGAAATCATACTGAATGACTGTCGTAGGCTCGCTCCATCGATTGTTAGTCAATCGTTTGATTTCGGCTGCCGAAGGGGCCGTCGTCTACCAACACGTATCATTGCGTTGGAGAGTCGAGTAAAAATGTTCATACATTGATTGTAATCTCGTAAAATTTGAATAAAAATGTTATCGTATTGAGGAGCCAGACGAGCCAAGCAGTGCCGAGCTCTGGTTTAAATAATAACGTATGTATGTAAACAAGTATATTTATTTTACAAGTTTCTGAAATTTTTTTTAGGGGGTGCAAGAACGTGGTTTGATATTCGGAGGGGTGCAAATCCCTGAAAAGTTTGGGAACCACTGAAATAGAATATAAAAGTATACAAATTACAAACCAAATAGAAAAATCATACGATAATATTAAAACCAAAAATTTATACAAAACAAGTTATCCCCAGAATTTGCCCACACTTCATAAATTTCGACGATTTTTCAAACCCTTTTGCACAAGATTACTAAATTAACAATACTGATTCAGTAAGTATAAACTTCTCAATCTAAATTTAAATGTTTCCATTACTCAAACGCTTCTCACAGAAATAAAAACCAGTAAAACTAAAAGGTATATAAAAATTTCAACCGAAATTCAATTTCAAAATTACATTTGTTTGGGTTTATTTTAATAATGGAGAAAAGATGATATCAATCAACGAATCTGTCAAAACTATGTCAGTACAATATAAAACAAAATAAATTAAATGGCAGAAGATAGATTTCTAGTCCTTTTCATAGTCTTTTTTTTTATTATTTAAAAAAGTTTTTTATTTTTATTTTCATCTTACTCATTTTTGCCACGTATATTTCCCGCAGAGTCGTTGTTCTTTCTGTTATACTTTTCTTCATAATGGTCTCATGTAAATTAAAACGCTAAAGGATACGAATAGAACTGTCAAAAACTATTGCAAAAGTTCTTTCCTTTGCCAATACATTTATATATATTTTCCTTTTTTCGTGTTCGTTTCTGTTGCCGATGTTTTTGCCATTTTGCCAGAGTTCAGCTTTTAGTTTAAAGAAGCCAAAGTAGAACTTTACATATACGGTTCAAAAAAAGGATGTCCCGCTTTGCATATATACATAAAAACGTATATAATATATACATATATAAGAGTAATTTTTATTCCATATAAATATATATATACCCAGTGGATTTTAGATGTCCAGAAAACTTCTTACATACGAGTATAAATAAGATAGATATAGATACGATTTTATACTATGTGATATAGAGGCGTATATAATAGTTAAGTAGAAATGGGTATTTCTCGGTGAAAACTTGACCACCCGGTGACCATTGGTCAGGGCTCCATGGAAAGTATCGATCGGTGTTGCCTTGCGGCTGTCGTTCAAAAGCAGAATCTACCAAGCTGGAGAATATCCTGGCTAAGGAAAGCAAAGACGGGTTGGTTGAGTCGTCGCTGCTAGCTTGGTCAGTTCTCGGTGAAGATGACAGAAATGATGGCCGAACACAGCATGAGATTGTAGGCAGATGTGGGGACACTTTGAAGAGTCTTCCTTTCTCGCGAGATCCATTCCATTTCGCTTCACGAACAATTTATCCCGAACCAAACCCATAACCACCCACAAAATTGTGTTTCTATGATGGACACATGCATGAATGTAGATGATTATATACTTGTACTTATATATATATATATATCCGAATATATAGCCTAAGTATTCTTCAGATGAGAAAATACCCACTTACTTGGATGGATATGGAATGGACCCAAAATCCTAAGCAGGACCCATACATACATTTCTATCTGTTTAGCTATGGCACATAAGAAACATCCTTTAAGCGGTTCCCGACTACTAATATCTGAATGTAAGATATGTACTATAGAACAAACACTCCTCGTAATACGATAACATAACCAGATATACACATATTAGCCTACAAACAAATATAGAAGAAGATTGAAGGATCGGACTTTATAACTAATATATACATATGAATATAATGATATATGAATATATTTATGTAGATTCGTAGAATCATTTTGACATGGAATCTACGTATAACTGCTTTTGCCAACACATATACTATAGGAAGGACTAAGGATCCATCTAAAACTTCTGTATGTTATGCTCAAGGCATCCGTTCTTTCGTTTCGCCATGATAAGATGTGGGTGGCCGGACTGTGTCCACGTTTCACTCGAAAAACATACCTCTGTACACATGTCAGAGTAGTTTGAGTTAGGTACACAGCACTTTAGGGATATTGTAGTCATACAAATTCAACGGAATATAAACCTACAGAAATGTATAAACAGCGTCCCTAGAAGCATCATCCACATATTCACGTAGTTAGTTTCATATATCTAGGAGCACAGGCGAAAAAGACGATGGCAGATCCAAGCGTCAAGCTATAAGTTGGCCAGAAGATGTACAAATGCGAATGTCGGTCTTTCATTTCGGTCGAACGGTCCGGAATCGGATCCTGGCCAATGGAATGGGAATAAGAACGTGTTATGTGCGGGAGGTGAGGTAGGAGAGCGCGTTTATTTCGTGGATCCATCAGACCCCAAAAACCGGACAAGGGGCCGTTAGATAAGAAAATGGAGACTGGATAAATCGAGCTGGATAGCTGCTGTTTGCTAGCTGGATGAGTGGCAGGCGAAATGGTTTTTGATTAATTCGGGATACTCCAAACAAATTTTGCGCCGAGCGGAGTTGATGTCTTGGAATATATCGGCGAGTTAAGGCCTCTTCAGATATACTGACACATTAATATGAATCATATAAAGGGAAAGGAAATAGGTCGATTAGGATTTTCTATATTTAGATAGTAGATACCAGTGAAAACTCTCACATGCGTGTTTGTATTTAGAATGATACAATTCCTGTTTTTAAAATGTTCTAACTTTTAATTTTAATTGAAGTTATCAGTTTCAATATTCAAACATTGGGCGCATCCAACTACCAGAGCGGCTCTGGAGCGAAGCTCAGCTGTCAAAACTGAGCAGCATTTTGTGTCCTGAATGCACCGCTCATTTATATATGAGCTGTCATTGAAAGAAATTATTGTTCAAGATGGACCGCGATGTAATTATCTCCGTAATGTTAGAAATTTGTGCTTCTGATACGATAAATCTGGAAGCTACTTCACTTTTGGTTGAAGAGTGTAATACTTCAGTTGAAGTCGCCCCAATCCGGAATGCGGCACCCGAAAGAAACCGGGATTATTTTGAGGTGACTATGCCGAAGTACACTCCCGAACTCTTTCGCCAACATTTTCCGCAACGCCGACTATTTCCATTCCCGTTTGCTCAGCAAGAACTTCCATGAGGCTTCCCGTATTATAAATAACATAAATAACTATAAATATTATAAATAACACCATTTATGTATTTCCGTCGTCGTTTTTAGACATGAATTGAGGTTCTGTAATTCTTCATTTGACATTTGCTCAGCTACTGAGCGGAGTTCTTTTACGCTCAGAAAAAATGTGAGCTGCTCAGTTGAGCCGCTCTGTAGCGATTGCGTTCAGTAACTGAGCACCTTTTTCGCTCTAGAGCGATGCTGAGCCGCTCTGGTAGTTGGATGCGCCCATTCGCTTTTAAGTTTGTTTAATTTTTATTATTTCAATAACTCCAATAACTCTAATTTAGGAATTTTTACGAATCTAAGGCCCCGTTTACACTTGGGATTTTTCCTTGAATTTTTCCTCGAATTTCATTCAGAATTTATTTCGCGAATTTTATTCATCTGTCGCCGAGTAAATTTACTTGGCAATAATTGTCAAAATTTGAATTTATTCCGATGGTTTTTTAGGAAAAATATTTGAGTTCGGCCTTGTAAATTTCAGAATTTTGTGTCGTGGTGTAAACCAGTGCTCCGCAACCGGGAAATGTGTGCCGGGAAATGATATTAGGTGTGCCCTGGTAAACATTTCAAAAAGCTATTTAATAATTCTTTCAGGATTTTTTTTTTTAGTTTTTTCATTATAAATATTTTATACACAAATTTTTTTATGTTTTCTTTTGTGGTGTGCCCCGGATTTCCAGAAAAAAAAATTAGTGTGCCGTATGCAAATAAAGGTTACGGAGCACTGGTGTAAACGGTCGTGCAACATTAATTTGGTGTCGCAGAATAAAATTCATGAAATAAAGTGTCAAATATAAACGGGGCCTAAGAAAGACAATCAGTAGATGTACCCATTTCGCAAAAGAATTTTATTTTGTTTTCATAATGTGCAGGTGTAGATGCAGATTTTTATAAAACCGTAAAATTTAATGTGTTCAAAACACCGTTTCAAAATTGTGTGAAAAATATATTTATATATCAGTTTTTAATTTAAAAAAAATTAAAAATTTCCAAAAAAAAAAAAAAAAAAATTAAAAAAAAAAAATAAAAAGAAAAAAAATTTGAAAAAAAAATAAAAAGAAAAATATCAGGTGTGATCAAGCTGTGATCAACTTTCCTCTGCAATATTTAGGTCCGGGAAAAATTTGTAATAAGGAATATTTTTTTCAAATATCTCAAAAGTCGTTGAAGATACGTAAAAACCCTGATTTTTTCAAAAAAAAAAACTGAAGTTTTACCGTTACTTTTTGATAAAAGGATAGAAAACTACGATTTTTGTAAAACTTATTTACACAAAATTTCAAGTTGCTAGCTCAACGCAATCTCGAATTATTTCAGATACATAAAACTGACAAATTTCCCTGAAAGTCGATAAAAGCATAGAATTATGGCTGGTTTTAACTGTAGGTTGACACTTTTCTAAAGCGATGTTCTTTTCAGGTAGCGTTTTGAACTAATTCGAAGTTCGCTGCATCCAACCGAGAAGCCAAAAGGAACAAAACATTAACAAAACATGGAAAAACTCTTTTCTTGCAATTTTGAAACTTTTAATTTCAGTTTATATTCATCCTTGACACTGCACAGTTTTTGACTGCGGCGCATTTCATACAGAATTTTTGTTTGTATACCGCAAGTTAAAATAGCATAAAAATCTAGATTTTTATGTGATTTTAACTCGCATTTCTGCGAATTTAATAATTTTGTGGTACTTCTAGGAAAACGGATTTTTGGTGTTCAGTATTCGGATTTTTGGTTGCCTGGCAACACTGATTTAGATTAACTTTGGCTCATGAATTTTCATCCAAAATTTATAAACTAAAGATATTTTTGAAACAACTGGATTTGAAAATTCCATGAACCAGTAGGGGAGCCAATGATTTTTTGGCGAAAACCAATTAAAATTCAAAAGGCAAACAGTAGAGCCGAAATTTTGACGTGATGAAAAGTGGAATTTAGAAACTTTTATTTTAATTGAGTCGAACCTGGATAAGTGGGGGTTGGGTAAGTGGGAAACTTATATAAGTGGGACAGTCCCGTGAGATCCCACTTATCCAGGTTCGACTGTATATCTGTTCCGAGATTTCTAGATCCTACTAGGGGCATTCGCTTCACCTCGCAAAACCATCCCAAACTAGACAAAAAAAAAACTCATCTCTGGACGTCTGCGACAGTTTTGCGAGGTGAATTGAATAGTCATATTGTATTTTATAGCAAAATTTGCAATTAAAATGCCTTTAAAAAAAATACACTGATTTTGCATGCATTATCGAATTCCAATTTAACTATGATACAAATATAGTGGTATTTCTTCAGAAAATTCTTCTGCAAACATAAGATAAATTGTATTTTACGAGTGTGTATTGGCTATTCCTTAAAGAAATATTAGGGATTTTCCATAAATAAGAATTGCATTTTCGATTTCCATATAATTTAGCATCGTAGGCCCATGATTGATTATACAGAATTGATAGTCCACCATTCATATCCAATAGTAAGTCGTTTGCATTTTATAAATGGATATCTTATGTTGGTGGAATTTTGATGCATGGGGAATTTAACAAGAGATTACGCGAAATGGGAAATTCGACCCCCTGGTGTCTTATCTTGGTTGAAATTCCCCCATATCCAAAGTCTTATCTTTTGTTTGATTAAACATATTGTAACATAAACATTGACCGTTGTTATAAAACCAACCACCCCGCATTTAATGTTCTAACGCTGGCACACTAATGCGATCTGAAGTTTAAATTCAACCCCTTAACAACACGGCGCGGGGAATGGCTGATGATACGTACTTGTTCACATGAACACAATACTTAAGCACTTTGCAAATATTTCGGTTGGCTATACACGAGCTTAAAAACATTTCGTATCCCCCAATATGAGTATATCCTATCCATCTATCCATCCTGTCGTCCTGTGCTGCTGTCCTATCCCATATATATATACAAGTAGTATAATATGAATTGCTGGGCCTTTTGTAAAATTTTCGCAGTAAAACAACACCAGTGGTCACCCCTTTTTCTTTAGACAGGGACCAGGATGGATACCATCTAAGGCTTAGTTCGGCATTAGTTAAGGCATCGTCTTCAAAAACAAAACCCTAAAATAGGGTTCGGTTAGGAATACAGCGGGCTGCAGCTCGAGGGTGGACGGGTGTGATTGGATATAGGCAAGGATACGAACGGATATGGTATGTCGGATATAAAGGACAGGACACTCGCAAATGGTTCGAGGTGCTTTGGGTCACCCCACTTTACTTTCGTATTATCTCGTGGACAAGGGGCGATTTTTCTTTTTTTGGATCACCGAGGGATGAAAGTTTTCTCTAAAGTATGTAAGGGTCGACAATCTTATACGGGACAAGCGATATACGCTGGCTGGGCCAGGGTTATTTCGATTAATGTTTATGTATGTGTGTGTGTTTGTGTAAGTAACTTAAGGGTTTTCACCCAACAAAATTTCGAGAAAGCATTTCACTGTATCATATGGTCAAGTCTACATCTTATTGATCCATTTTCAGTAATTTTGTCCTTTTCGCTTGTTTTTTTTTCGACCATTGTTGGTTACATTGTTGTTGCTATTGTTTTTTTTATATATTTCGTTGGTCTGTTTCGTTCCTGTTGGCAATGCGTTTTTTTTTATTATTTATTCTCATCCTTTCGCAGAATTCCCATACAAAGGGTGGTATTTGCTTGGGCAAATGTTTTTTTTTGTCAAAAAATTTCAATCTCTTTTGCGTTATTATTGTTGAGATGTGGAAACATTTTTAGCTGCTTTTACCTAAAGAAACATTCAAGTAGAATGTAAAGAAAACTCTTGACCAGAAAATTCCACCCAAAAAATATGTGTGTTTTTTTATCGTTTTCGTAAGCTAGGTATCCCAGTTATAATCCGTAAGTGTGAAAAAAAAGGATGTAAAAAGTATTTTTAAATAAAAAAAATTAAATTTGTAAGAAATTTTTGAAAAAAAATTTAAATTTTCATCATAAAATATTATCTTATTTTAGGTCTATTTCATAATAAGGGGCTGTTCATGAAATACGTTACTCTAATTTTCGTCTTTTCGGACCCCCTTCGTTACGGTTTTTACTGATTTTTTGTATGAAATTTAGTATTGGTGGCACACTATGGCGCCCCTCCCTTTCACATCTAAATGTGTGAAGTATTTTATGGGCGGTCCCTAATAGCTTGATTCAAAACTTCAAAATATGAAAGAAAAATCAATTCTAAAAAAATATTCGCTTTGAAATTAAGAACTGGATGTTGATTTACGGAAAAGTTATGTAGAATCGGATTATATACGTTTCTTGTCTTTATATTTTTTAATAGAATTAACCGCTTTCGAGTTACTTGCAAGAATATTTCGGTTTGTATAAAGGAAGAGTAAGCCATGCGATTGAATTTCCATGTGTGGAGCAGTTATAAAACGTCACATCTTAACCCTTTTTGTCTCTATATAAAGAAGCGTTATTATTGCGAAAAACATTTTAATGGATTAGTAGAATTGTGTGAAAAAAATTTAGTCAATTGAAAATTCTTGCAATATTTTTTGTATGGCCTGAAGTTTTTGGCGGGCCACCAAAGAAGGAAGATATTTTAAAAATGGTAGGCAGTTACAAAAGTTTTTCTCGCAAAGAAATTGTGAAATTTACAAAACATCGAAAAAGATTAAATCGTTGACAAGTATAGGTTTTCACGAGAAATGTGCATTTTTAAGTGCCTGCCAAGTTTTTATCCCTGCTGAAATTTTTTTTTTCAGAATTAGTATTTATCTTCAAGAAAATTAAAAATGAATTGCGCCAAATTAAAAAGCAACACCGAAAATCTCAGAAACTGATCTCAACTCAAAACTCGAAAAAACTACAAACGACAATTAAATTCTCAGGCGACAAAATATGTTACAAAACCAAAATTTGAGCAAAGCCACTTCCGTGTGTCTGTTCTCAAATTGTAGTCTCCTACAATTTCTTTTCTTCTGCCTCGTCTATAGTTCTAACCTAAACTCTGAGGCGCAAATGAGATGTCAACATTTCTAAGGAACTGCAATTTATCAACAGCAGAAACAGTGGCATGTGGCAAGATTGATGGTGGTATTAGAACCAAGCAGTATCTCTCACTACTCATTTCGCCGAAGCAAGTTTGAGCCACCTTGGAAAAGGCTTTCCATGAAATACGTCACAAATTAGTGGGCGGGGGAGATGTGTCACACTAAAAATTGTGTATAATCTTCAAGGAGCGTTAGGGGAGCAGGAGAGGATCCTTACCACGATAAACATAACGTACTTTTTGTACAAATTTTTAGACGTTATAGTGGAGCGTGTAACTGAAGTACGTGTTTACAAAGTTCATAGAATTTCATCAAAAAATAGAACTTCTACTTCGATTCAATCAAAATAAATGGTATTCAGGTAAAATTTAAAAAAAGTAGGAAAAGCTACAATTGCCAGGGGTCAATCGTCACAAACCCCATATTATGACAAACAAGTTTTTTTTTGAAATATTTAAATAAAAACCATTTGTATGTAATAAAGCGAAGAGGTGGTCAAATTGAATCTTGATGTATGCAAAGTTTATATAAAATCATATTCTAAACACATTTTGTCCTTATTAATTTTTCGCTACGATGCACCGGTTTCGAGAAACCAGGAAAAAAGCAGTTAACTTGTATGGTGGAGGGGAGATGAAGTGGGTTGACTGTATTTTGATGTAAAAATCGGTTATGTAAAATCATATTCTAAACTAATATTATTTCAATGAATTTTTCACTGCGACTCATCGTTTTCGATTAAATTGCAAAAAAGTGCTTCGTTGGAGAAGGTGGGAAGGAATGGTTCGATTTTGCCCGTTAAAGAAATCAACTTTGCTATTTATGAAACATAACAAAAGCTATAGCTATGAAAAACGGATCTGCGCAAAATTTCAAGTCTCTAGCTCAATCCGTGCGCCCGCAATCCACGCCACAAACGGACGGACAGACGGACAGGCGGACAGACGGACGGACGAGCATGCAAAAATTAATTTTCTTTGTCATTTTAAACACACTGGTGTAATTGATTTTTGTGTGTGATGACGGGATCTTGGCGTTACAAACGGTAAGGCAAAGTTAATATACCCTTTGGTTTCACCATACGGGTATAAAAACGCAACTGTAAAAAATTTCAACTCTCTAGCTCAATCCTTTCGAAAGTTATGGTGTTCACGGGCAGACAGACAGACGGACAAGCAGAAATCAGAATCTTTTGTCATCCCTAACACCCTGGTACAGTTCATTTTTGTGTCCGGTGATTGGTTCGAGGCGTTATAAACGGTATACTAAATTTAGTATACTCTTATATGATATATCATAGAGCATAAACAATGAGTCCTCGAAGAACACCCGTAGTCAGTCAATTGAAAAGAAAATGTAATGAAACTTAAAAGCCAAACTAAAATACAACATGAATAAGACCTGTTTCGCAATTGACATCCGAATTTAAAACGACTTAAACCTCAATTTCGAAGCAAAAGTATACCAAAGCCATTCTGATAAACATAATGTTTTTTATGTTAAGGAAAGGGACAAATATTCTCATATTCGATACAACTATTTGTATGGTCAATTTTATATTTTATGTGCAAACAAAATTACATACGAAAAATTGTCCAATATCAATAGATGGGACGAACAAATCAACTTCTTCTCCGACTACGAATGTAAACAATGGACGAAACCATATAAAATTACAAATATAACTATATAGAAAAACACACAGAAAAGATATGTGATAAATCCACGAATCATTAATTTGAGGCTTATTTGATGTTCCAACATTGACAAGTTTGGTGTCCGTTAGAGATGAGACCCAAATCGCTTGCGGTGTCCTTTCGATATTTTTTCTAGCGTCATGTTGCCTTATATCATGGGAAATTTATGGATGTCCTTTCGGGGGTTAATTTTTCATATTGTTGTTGGGTGATTTTTTTCCATTCTTTTGGGCTTGTTTTTTTTTCAACAATCATTTTATCATTCACCTCTTTTCTCCTCAAAGACTATTTTCTTGTTCTCCAATGAATCTAATCGTTGTTTTGCCAAACAAACAAAAAAATATCTACCCGAAATGTATAAGTATTATATAAAATGCTAAAAGTGATATCTGTATGGTATGGAAAGTGAGTAAAATGAATGAAAACTGTCCGAAAATAAAGTTGACTGGACCGGATCAAGATGATTAGAATATAACTTGATGGCAGTAAGAAAGTAATGTTTGTTTGGCCCTGGCCTCTTTTCATTTCCATACTGTCCCGTTTCAAGACAAAGGGTGGTTGACATCTGCAGTTTTTGTCTTGTTACCGTGTGTCCTGTTTCACTCCTCTCTTTGATCGTTTAATAAATTATTCATAAGATTTCGTTAAATAGACCCACAAGATTATAAGAAAATCAACAGGAAAAAAATTGAAAGAATGCAAAAGATGCCTGCAGAGGATGCGCATTTCGAATAAGCCACGCGATAGATAGTCCGATATTTAAATATCTCGGGAATCCGCAGCATAATAACTCGCAACTGTGTTCTATTAATCGGGAATAATTCACTTCTCATCATTCTGGGGGATCAGTTGTTCCCACTGTAGACCCGTATGAATTCAGATTGAGGTACCTCAGAGTGGTTTATTGGTTCCTCTATAACTAAACGGCGATTTCTTCAGTATTTCATCCACTCCATCTTCGAATAGTTGTTGAGAACACCTTTCTATGTCTTCTTAATCAGTCTTAGGCAGACACGCAATATTCCCGACCCGAGTCGTCGTCGTACAAAATAGTCTTACGTGTGTCTAATCAAATCCTTGAATCCTCATTCATTCCTTCACCGCACGGATTCGTTTTCGGTGATAACGAAGAATTTTTCCTTTCGGCGTAATTTGGTGAGTGGCATCAGTTCCACTACCAAATTGTTAAAATTCGCGTGAATTACCACTTGCATGACCACCAAATAAACGAAAGGCAAACTCACCAAATGTTATACGCGATTTCGATTTATTAGCGAATATAACAGACATGCTACATAGTAACATCTCTGATGACTCTTATTTAATTTTTTTTTTTTACTTTTTTTTGCATTTTATGCATTGGCGTTTTTCATTAATTGTTTATGTTTTACATAATCTTGATGTCGAGATTCGTGTGGTATTTCTTGTATGTTTTTCAAGTATTCTGATTAGAATTATGCACCAGAGAGACCTGAATTAATTTAATCTTTCCCATATAATTGGAACGCTCTTCGACAAACGACGAGATTTTTGAGTATTTTATAGTTTTAAGTGATAGTTTGTTGGGATTTTTGTTACAAAAAAGTTACATTCAAACCAATTCGACACCGGGAGTGGAAAACCTTTTGGAAGGAGACCACAGTCTCGAAAAAATCTGGGACCAATTAACACCGCCTCAAAACATAGCTGAAAGTAAGCACCTCTCAGTGTTATTCAGAAAAAAATTAACACCGAAACGCGGAGAGTTTAGACATTCCTGTTTTGGGGACTTAAAAATTCACTTTAACACCGATTTGGTCTCAATTTTGGATTAACTACAAAAAAGAGTCCAAAATTCACTTGAACTCCTTTCTGGAGTTTTTTTTTTATTGTGAAGGGCGTTGACGTTTAGAGGAAACTCTCAAATTGACTTCAGGAACATATTGAGAAGACAGATCCAGCTTACAAATCGGGAAGTCTATGTTCGAGTCTCGGTACGGACATGAAAGAAAAGTTTTTGACAAACTAATGCTACATTTACACGAATGACAAATTTGTCATTTTTTTCTTGTCATTATGTTAATTCCCGTGTAAATGGCTTAATTTTTGTAATTTTTTCTGTCAGAAAATGTCAATCTCTCATAAAAGAATGAACTTGTCCATTCTTTTATGCCAGATTGTCATTCGTGCAAACGCAATATTAGTTATGACAAAAGTTGAATACTAAAGTTGTCATAACTAATATTGCGTTTGCACGAATGACAATCTGGCATAAAAGAATGGACAAGTTCATTCTTTTATGAGAGATTGACATTTTCTGACAGAAAAAATTACAAAAATTATGCCATTTACACGGGAATTAACATAATGACAAGAAAAAAATGACAAATTTGTCATTCGTGTAAATGTAGCATAATATTACTTGAAAAACACGGAAAAAAATCAAAACCTCTCAATTGCTTAAAAACCAGCATTTATGAGGTGAAATTTATTTGTTTTTCTAACTCCTTTAATAAGTGTTTTTATCACCGAAAAAATGATTAAAATTAACACCCAGAGACAGGGGAACTATTGAGAAGTGAGGGACACTCTCATGGTAAAAAATCTTGGATTGAATTCTGATCAAAATTGGATTACAATTAACTAATATGAAATCCAATATAAAATTCTAGTCCAATAGTCTGTCTGTCCATGTAACTGTCCGCCTGTCTGTCCATCTGTCTGTCTGTTTGTCCGCCTGTTCATCTGTCCGTCTGTCGGTGAACTCCATAACTTTCAAAAGGATTGAGCTAGAGAAATGAAATATTGTATAGATACGTTTCTCGTAAATGGCTAGGCTAAATCCTTAAATGAGGAAATACGGACTATTCCTTCTCCTCTCCCCCATACAATAGAAACAGTTTCGTATAAATTTCTCGAAAACGGTAAATCGTATTGAAAAATGGATGAAAGTAAAATGTGTTTAGAATATCATTCTACATAACTTATCTATATATAAAAATTTAGTTGAATCACACTTTCCTCCCTGTCCCATAGAAATGGATTTTTTCATCAACTACCACCCTCTCGACCGGGTTTTTCACGATTTTTTGTATGGAGTTTAGTGCCGCCCGCCGTTACACTGTTCCCCCCATTTAATCAATCCTCCGTGGAAAGATTTTGCATACCAAAATTGACTTCAATAGCATAATCCAGCATACCCTTTACCCTGTGACTTAGATTTAGTACAAAGCTTCAACGAAATTTAAATTTTTTATTTATCTTTTCAAACACAATTTCTATAGTCGTAAATTTCAAGCGCAATTTACTCATCTATAATCGAAATATTGGATTTCGTTATTTGACTATTAGAACATCCATAAAGAATGCCACAAGTTAAAGGACCAGTTTACCAGCAATATCAAGCTTGAATTTCTAAAGCAATCGTAAAATTATAATTATCTTCATTGCATCGCATCTAATCTCTCATACGCATCAAACTTAATCCATTCAAAAGATGCAATAATCGGCATAAATCACACGAAAAAGGCCAAGGAAAAGTTCAAGATTATAACAATATTTGTATAAAAATTTAACAATGGAAATCGGACAGTCATCAAAACTAGCATGAATTATTCAAAATGATTTTTTGGGCCCTTAAATCCCTTTTTCTTATTCATTTTCCTCTCGCTTGTACAAATCTATTCTTAATAAAAAAGTTAAAGGTGAACATTTCGTTCAAAGGGACCAAAATGATATCAACGAAAATGAGGAAAATTTCGATACGGGACAGAACAGATGGACTGGGGTGGGTCTTGATGGGTTATAAAATGGGATGTGAGATTCTTTAATGGGACGGTGATCTCACCTTATCCCAAACAAAGGCAGAAAAAAAAATACTTTTACCTTATCATTGTAACTTGATCAACAGGTTTTTTTAACTGACCGTTATTTATGCTTTGTGATTCATATTAAAAGTAAATTATGACAGAAACTGTGTGCCAGTTTTTTTTAAATAAATTTTTCGAAGAAAAATTCAAATATTTTGGTTGGCAAGAAAACTTTCTTTGAAGAAAAGCTTGAATATTGAAATGATTACCAAAGTTTTAAGGCATAGGATGGTCTTTTAAATGTTTAACAGTATTCAGACAAGGTTCATTAGCGCTAAAAAAAATACTTTATGTGAATAGCTCATGACTTTCCCCTGGAATAACTCCTGAAGTCTGTAAGAATAACGGAAGGCCCAGTAAGGATTACGCGACTATCCTTTTCTTCAAATTTACCAGATAAAAATCTCACTCGGAGGTTTTGGGGCCGCTGAACACGCTTCTGAACTTTAGAAGTCTGTAAGGATAACGGAAATTCCTGTAAGCATAATGTGACTAACCTTTTCCTCAAATTTTCCGGGACAAAATGTCTTTTTTGGATGTTTTTGGGGTCGCTGTATCCGATTCTAACGTTAAGAAATGTTAAAGGATATCTCGAACGCAAGGATATACATTCGAAAACTACAAGGTCCAAAAAAAAAAATTGAAAAAAACAATTCGGAAAACAAGTTTTCTGATGTTATGTACGACCTAAATGTGCAAAAAATTACAAAATAAGTTTTCCAGGATATTTCTGCTGAATTCAACGATCAAATGTAAAGCCACACACTTGATATTTTTATCGAAATATAAAATTCCAAAGAACATTTCGCTTGATACCCTGTACAGACATTAATGGGTAAAAGTGTATAACATTAGAAAACCTATTTTCAAAATTTTTTTTTCGTGTTCAAATTAAATAATTATTTTTAATCTACGCCTTTTGTTCCCATAAAGCTTTTTATAGGAAAAGCACATTATCTTGTACATACACCCAGCTTTAAAGTTGGTTTCCAAGACCCGACCCGGTCAAAAGAGCTTTTAACTAAGTGCTTTAATGGGTAGGTTGACACTCAAAGTCGTGCGAGAACAAAAATATGCAAATTTCTTTTTTTAATTCGATCTGGTAAAAGATAAAAAAAAACTACAGTTGCTAAATTGGAAGCAATCGCAATATACCCTATATGAAAACCTTGAATGACATTTCGATAAAAATTCCAGTCGGAGTCTTGCGATCTAATTTGATTTTTACTTTCCTCTTCTATAGAGGAAAAGAATTGTAGTCATGACGGCAAAGAGAACATTTCTGATTAGTACGAAATCCGTTTCAGGAAGAATTATGAGGACAGCAGTGCATCTGTCTGTCGGTCTGCCCGTTGTTTTAAAATGAACAAAATTGGTGGACCATTCCCTCCCCTTCCCCCCTACAAACGAAACAGTTTTCTGCAATTTTCTTGAAAACGTTTATTGTGTGATGACGGAAAAAGTCATTTAGGTAAAATGTTTTTAGAATAGGATTTTATATAACTTATCCACACATCAAAATCTACTTGGACCACTCCTTTCCCCTCCCCCGTACAAATCCTACGAAAATGGGGAGTCGTATTGAAAAATTTATTAACGTAAAATCTGTTTAGAATATGATTTTATATAACCGTTCCATACATCAAAATCCAATCGGACCACTCCTTTCCCCTTCTCTTATACAAATTGATTTTTTTAAATAAACATTTTGTCTGTCATATAGAGTATTGACGATTGGCGTTCGGCAATTGTAGCTTTTCTGATGTTTTTTAATAAAATGTTTCGAGTTGAAATCTAATGTTGGCTTTTAAAAAAACAATATTTTTTTTTAAATTTGTTTATTTCTTGATTTTGCAAAACATAATATTTTCGAAGAAACATCGTAAGAAATTTGAAGAGAGCGAAAAGGTATTGCAAATTTGCTTATTATGCAATTTCCTTTCATTTTTTAAGAATTTTTATGTGAATATTTGTTTTATTGCAAGAAGGAAAAACTTTCTGCAAGAAATGCTCGAGAATTTATTAATTTCTAAGCTCATCGAAGGTAATAATAAAAAAGACGCTATCAAAGCTGTATCATCAAATATGTTTTCTTAAAAAAAAACTTTCTAAATTAACTGCACCTGCAGAGGGTAAAACGCGGTGAATTTGATAAAATATCAATAAATCTCTATTAAAAATGATTTTTTTCTTTCCAATGAAAATCAGTGAAAATGAATGGCTTTTATCGAGTTTTTTATAACTCAACTCGTTACCTTAAAAATATCTATGTTGAAAACTTTTAAAAGTTTTTAATGTTTTCCATTGTACTATTTTCTTTTTACACAGTTTACTTGAATTCGTCTTTTCGCATCCACTTCAAGTAGTGATGAAAACTACATAAAAATCGTAAGTAACATTAAGGCTCGAGAGTTTTTTTATGCTTCCAATAGGCAATGCGGTATTATTCAACATTCGAAAATCGCTTTTCCGACTGCTCCGCGTCCAATAATAGCTGTAAAAGTTTTAGAGATATGTAAATTATCCTTTATGGTATCCTCAAGGCTATATCCTTGCAATTGTGGACGAGATTGTTTTTTTTGCATGAGGGCAGACATAAATCTGTATTTTAACCCAATTTACTACGAGTTTGTATGAATACTTTATGTTTAACGTTGAATTACTTGGAAGTATTAAAAGTCTATACGATTGTGAAGATTCTACGTGTGTAGACAATTGATGTAAGGAAATGTTTATGCATTCAATGATAATACCTATCTCTGGAAAATAAAGACTTTTACCCTAAAAAACCATCTAGAGAACTCTACTTAAGTGGTTCTGATAAAAGTTCTATTTACAGCATAGAAACTGCACATCCATCTCGTAAATGTAAACATGTGTGTATATTGTGTATATCTAGAGAGATTGTTTTTTTTAGCGTAACTGACAAAGATGTGAAACTTTTCCTGCTTACATATGCTTTTCTTCAGCTCTGGTAGACTTTCTCTGGATCCGATCAGGACGTACAAGAATAATATTCGCGCATATCTATAGAAATATGCATCCATCCATCATTTTGTGATATATCTAAAATAAAACATTCTAAATAGCATTATATAGATATTTTTGTTACAATTTTATGTGTGTGTGTGTGTGTGTTTTTTTTGTGCTCTCCGTAGGGTATCGAGAATACTCTACGATAGACGCTTTCACACTGGTTAATGTGCAACTTTATGATCGCAATATACGCTAACAATAGTAACATTGCGTTCCAATGAAAAGAAAATAAGTTGAACTTGATTTATGTTTATAGACTTTTTGGTCGACTTATTTTTAATACGATTTTATAGATTCGATGTGAATAAATTGCTGGCCAGATATTGGAAATATTTGAAACTATTTTTAGATTTTCTTTTACAATGTAGAAAAGTTTTGTATCTAGCTTTAATCATCTTGGGAAAATTTTGATATTTATAACATTTTCAAATTCGTACATTTATACATAAAAAATAACGGAAGGTTAAGATAACGGAAGGTCTTATAAGGATAACGTGATTATCCTTTTCCTTTCCGGAAAAAAAATCTCATCTGGGAGTTTTTGGGGTCGCTGAGTCCGATATTGACATTAAAAAGTCTGTAAGGATAACGAAACATCCTGATAGGATAACACAATTACCCGCTTCCTCAACTCTTCCGTAAAAAAAACTCATCTGTGGATTTTAGGGGTCGCTGAGCCCGATTCTGATGTTAAGAAGTCTGTAAGGATAACGGAAAGTCCTGTAAGGATGACGTGACTATCATTTTCCTCAAATTTACCGGATAAAAATTTTTTTGTGGTCGCTGAATCCGATTCTGAAGTTAAGAAGTCTGTATGGATGACGAAAGGTTCTGTTAGGATATCCTGACTTTCCTTTTGATAAATTTTCCGGAAAAAATGTCTTCTGGGTATTTTTGGGGCCGCTGAATCCGATTCTGGAGGAAAAAGTCGGCAAGGATACCTCAAAGACAAGGATATATATTCCAAAACAAAAAACTATAGATAAGCGTGGCGTAAAACAGACGTCATTTTGGATTTTTAGTCTTGCTAATCAAACGCTAAATGACTAAAAAGGATAAAATTAAAATCGAAAAAAAATTATTAAAAAAATCAACTAAAAAGGAAAAAAATAACTTTTTGGGCTCTATGTATCAGAAATAAAAGCATGATTAAAGCGAGATAGAAGCATAAAAAATATAAATAAAGTAAATATTTATATCGCTTTTTTAATATATAAAAAGCCCAAAAAATTAGTTTTTCCTTTTTAGTACACTTCTTTTAAATAAAAGCTTTTTTTAATTTTTTTTTCTCAAATTTTCTTTTAGGTAAAATTATGTGTTAAATTTTAACAAAAAGAAAATAAATATAAAAGAGATAAAAAATATAAATAATGTGTTACATATTTTATGGAAAGCGTTCCAACCCATAGTTGAAGATTTCCAATTTTTGTAGGAATCTGTGCCAATATTTTAGGAACTGTTCCTTTTTCGGAAACGTGTCGGGAAAAACGTATAATTTTTCCCGGAGACATTCCTAAGTTTATCGAAATGATAATCGAATTGGATTGGAAATATCACTAATTTTTTGGACATATTCCAATAAAAAATAGGAAAAGTTTCTCAAAAAAGTGAACCTGCTTTAAAAATATTTAGACTGATTCCCAAAAATGTTTGGAATTGTTCAACTCTGGGTTGAAATAATTTCCATAAAATTTGTTGTACTTCCTTTTAACAGTAGAAGGTTTCCCAATGATAATTGGAAACTTTCCCTACATTATTACCAGTAAAAAAAACCCGTGCTGTTTTATATTTTGCCATCAGGGTGGGAGATCTTCACTAGAAAATTCTGTAATGACTGAAATTTTTCTCTCCGTGAAAATTTCAGATGTTAGATATTTCAAAACTTTTTCTGTAGAATTTTTTTCTTGTCTTTTTTTTAAGTTATATTTTTTTGAATAGAAATTAATTTCCGATTTTTGAAAGACTTTTTCTTTCTGCTTTTCCTTAAACTAAAAATATTTTTTAAACAAGCTTTTCATGCAGTTACCATTTTAACAATTTTAAGATCGTTTTTCGTATTTTTTACTGAAGTTCTTAACGTCTGAGCATTTGCTATGCTTGCTAGAAAAAGTATTTACTAGAAAATTTCATCAGCATAATTTCGCAAAAACATTATATCAACTCTATGAAACTGTTTCGACGTCTCAGGATGTTGAGAAATAAAATCTGAAATGTTCAAAAAAATGAACTGAAGGTAAAATTTAGTTGAATGCAGTTAATTAAAATCAAATTATATCAATATATGTTCTTGTTCTACAAACTAGCATTCACTTAATTTATTTTTGAAAGATGCGCAATTAAAATTCTAAAAGGTAATTAAAGTTACATCTGAAGGTGTTTCAAGACTGTTAAAATTACTATGCTAAGGATTCAACTATGCAAACCAAGCAATCTATTCATTTACCTATCTGTAAAAACATCATACACACGTACAGATACATATTATGGCATGAATAAGTGGTTATAAGAAAATTCATTTTAGTGATTTTCAACATTATAACAGCTGACTAATGGGAAATTAAAGCAACGAAATATTCGCCTACCTTGACATGATGATAGGCCATCGTAGATGAAAATTCTAATCTCTGAAACGTAATTAGGACTTGTATAAGTTTAACTTAAATTGCCAACTTAATAAATGCAAACAATGCCTATAATAAGAACAAAGCAGTCAAGGCCACGCTTATCCTTAGGCGTAATGAAAATTCACTTTTATGGTAAGAATCTATGATGGAGAAAATGATGGCTTTTTGTTTCCACTTCATAAATCTAGACATTCCCTGCAGATATTTTGAAATTTAAATAAAATGTATAAAATCAACCGCCACATGATTGCCGCATTAAAGTGAAATTTTCATATTTTGTTGAGATATCGGTTTGTATACGAGGTTAAAAAGTTCAAGGAATCAAATGAAATATGGCCATCTCGTATCGATATTGAATTCCAACAGCCATAGCCACACAAACAAAAATACACATTTTTCCAGAGTCGTTTTTCTTTAGTGTTTGGCAATTTTCCAAGCAACTCAAATTCGTACCTTGTCTGATTGATTTCGATTGTTGATTCATCAGAAAATAGTTTGCTTATACAGCATTAACTTTGTTGTAAACAATGTCTGAATATGAAATCCAATTGAATTCCATTCAAACAAAAGTTCGTTGATTTTGATTATTCTACAAATTTAGAGAAATCCCTCTGCCGTCATTAATAAGTCTAAAATGGCGGGAAAATCATTTCCTACTACTAACCTGATAATTTATTCTTAATATAAAACATTACTTCGGTGAAATCATCAATGGGCAAAATTCAATACGCATAAATCTAATGAAAAGAATAAAACTAATTTGTTTACAATTTAGACAAATTTTGTTGGTGCATATTTTATGCTGTTCTAATAATTAAGCTGTTTATTTTCACTGTATATTTGACCTAGAGATGTCTGGAAAATTTCATGCTGACAATCTTTATATATTCGAGGATGAGAATTTGTTTTGGTGTTTTTCAGACATATTTTATTAAATAATATGAATTTGAGGATAGGAAATTCATATTATAAAGTCTAGTGCAGTAAAAAAAAGTGAAAAAACCCCGTAAAGTCTCAATTTTCTGCGCTATTATGGTCTCTTTTTATAAAAGTAACAGGGACGGGAAACGGAATAAAAAATCGTATAGTTATACATTTGGTTACGTAACGAAATTAAAATTTTATTTCGTTACGTTATTTCGTTTTGTAACGATAAAAAAATCAATTTCGTTACGTTATAACGTTATTATTTCGTTACACATTGTATTGAAACTGAAAACAAAAAAACGCACTTTAATAATACACTCATACCTCGCTTTACGGCCTAGATACGTTCCGGGAAAGTTGGCCGTAAAGCGAAAAGCCGTATAACGAATCAATTATTTTCATACAAACCCATACAAATTCAATAGGATCCGTTCCATTTTTTTTTTAAATAACGTAGTTTTTAGTTTAAAATGCATTTTTTTCTTTTTGTTTCATTTAAAAATGCTTACATACAAAATAAAAATGCATAACAAGTAATATAAAGATAACTTCAATAACAAAAAAAATCATATGTACATAAAAAGATAACTTCAAAAAAATTAAAAAAAATCATGTGCACATGTCCATATACATAATAAAAAACATAATTTAAAATGTTTAAATCGGTTCTAATCTGATGACGAAAATGAACCGCCGTTCACTTAAATCACCATACAGGTTTTCAATAATTGCCAGATTGGCAATTATAGCTTTTGTTTTTTTTCGCAATTTTTTTTAGGCCGTATAACGAAACATTTTGGGCCGTAAATCGAAAAAGTGCCATAATTAAAGAAGGCCGTTATAGCGAAAAGCCGTATAAAGAGCGGCCGTATAGCGAGGTATGAGTGTAGTTTATCACAAAGTAATTCAGTTCAGTTTCCATAAAAATAAATTCTATAAAAAAAAACTTGGCAAAAAGAAAATACAAAAAAAAAACAAAAAAAAAAGTGATTATTAAGTTAAAACATAACAACAGCTATTGAAAACCCGTATGGTGATATTCGTATCAAAATTTCACTTTGAATTAGGGATGTCAAATTTTTGAAAAAACCGGTTTTCGGTTAAACCGGTTTTTAAGACTTCGGTTTAAACCGGGCCGGTTTAACCGGGTCCAAAAAACCGGTTATTAAAACACCGAAAAACCGTTTTGTTCAAATTGGGTAGGTCTTAGACGCAACAAATACACTATAATGCAAACTAAAGACCTGAAGTGCCATATAATCCATTAAGAGGCCATAAATCGCACAATATAATATTGTATTTGGTTTAAAGTGCCTAAAAAGAAGTATTTCTAACAAATTAGTTGCACGAAAATTGGTTTAAAATTATTTTTGCGTACAAAAAAAAAATGATCGGTCTTTTTAAACGGTTTTTGGCTTAAAAAAAAACACCGGGTATAACCGTGCAAAAGAAAACACCGAAAAAAAAACCGGTTAACCGAAGCAAAAACACCGGGTAACCGGTTCTTTTTTGACATCCCTACTTTGAAGTCAAACTTTCCAATAAGATTTTTTTAAATTTATTCCAATCGGATTTTGATGTATGGGAATTTTATGTAGAATCATATCCTAAATAACTTTTGTTCTTTCACTTTTTGATAGGGAGCACCGTTTTTGAGATATTCGCAAAAAACGTTTTCGTTCGTATGGGGGGTACCCCCCCCCCCCCCTAATGGTTCATTTTTGCCAATTAACGAACTTAGCCTCGCATTTTACGAAAAACGGATCTGTGCAAAATTTCAAGTCTCTAGCTTAATCCGTGCGCCCGCAATACGCGCCACAGACGGACGGACGGACGGACGGACGGACGGACGGACGGACGGACGGACGGACGGACGGACGGACATGCAAAAATTAATTATTTTTATCATTCTAAACACACTGGTGTAATTCATTTTTGTGTGTGAGGACGGGATCTTGGCGTTACAAACGGTAAGGCAAATCTAATATACCATTTGGTTTCACCATACGGGTATAAAAAAATCGCACAAAAGTTTTGTTCATTAAAAAAATTTGCTCGACAAAAACGACATTTTGGCCAATATCAAAGATATAGAATTTTAGGCTATTTTGACGTCGCGTCGCTGATTCTGAGTTAGACTTTGCTTTCGCGAAATTCACTCTACTTCTGAAGTTACAAAAAATAAAATATTTTCGACACCAAAAAAGTTGCTTGAAAGATTTCCTTTTTCGTATCTCCAGAAATAGAGAAAATTGGGCCAAAACAAAATCCGATTTAGAATCAAAATACGATTAAAAATACTACTCCAATATTTTTAATTATATTTTATGCAGGTGGCAGGTCTGTGGGGTTATACTTGATGAACTTTTGTGGAAATTTTCACGAAAAAAAATACTGAACAAAACAAGGAAAAATTAATAAATAACGAAAAAACGTAACATTTTTTTTCGTTTTTCGTTATGTTTTTCGTTACGTTTTTCGTTATTGTAACGGCATTGAATTTCTATAACGTTATAACGTAATTTTAAAGAAAACTCCAGAAAATCATTTCGTTATTTCGTTACGTTACGAAAACTTTTCCCATCCCTGAAAAGTAATCTTCCTTACTTTAAAGAAACACACTCCGATTGTTTTTTGTTCAACAAAATATTGTTGGTAGTTTTTTTTCGAAACGTCGAGTTTTTTCAAAAAAAAAAACACTGAAAATAAGACAAATTTTATATCAATAGTACGTTTTAGCGTCAATTTCACCTAATTTTGTTAACATCCTATAATATTGTGCATTTTCCATTGACAATGCGAATGGTTTTCGACTGTGCTTCAAATGAAATGAACATTTGTTTTGTTTTAGCTTTGCCTTTAACAGTCGTGAAAGTTTTTGAAACAAACATGAACCTTCACGGTGATAACACAGTGCCACAGTTGCACTGGACCTAATTCAGGTTTAACAGAAAAAACTTTCACGACTGTTAAAGGCAAAGCTAAAACAAAACAAATGTTCATTTCATCCAATAATATATTTTCACGAAAAAAAATGTTTTTTAACCCCTCTATTTCATGACCCGAAGAAATTCAAACCAAAATTTTCGTTATTAAAAATTCTGTGAATTCAAATTTCTTTTGGACAGTGAAGCACACAGGGAAACGTTTATTGCGAAGATCATGTATAAATTGTAATTTAGGATTATTTTGTATGCATTATAAGGGAAAATACACGTGGGTCATTTTATGATCCCAAACATTCTATTTGTGTGTATTTTTTGAACATAATAGAAGGGTTAAGCCAAATCGGAGCAGGAACCAATTTCCCACGCTCTTCAAAAAAATCAACCTTTATAAAAAAAAATTTGAAAAAATTAAATAGATAAAAATTAATTCTTCAATAATCAAAAATTCTCTTAAGCAAAAATCATAAATTCTATTATTAACAAAACGCCTAGTATGCAAAATACATAAATGAGATCTTGTTCTGTTACGAATTCTCTCAGATTAGCATAAAATTTTTTGATTGTCGATAATTTCGTAAAGAGAGAATCTTTTTTTTTATTACTACAACAAATTTAGCTAAAATTGTTCGGCTACGATCAGTGTTTCGCGAATCTCGGCCCAAGTGGGTTGTCTAAACCAGGTGAATGGCCACGGAAAGCTCAAAATCACGTCAAATCAAATAAGCCGATATCTACTTGAACCTTTATCATACATAAGTGTTTAATGTTGCCGGCAAAACATAACCTCCGACGCGACGTATGTGAGCTTTGAATACAAAAGCCGTTTACTCTTGTAACCGTCAATATAGTAGCGAGTGAATTTTTTTTTCCTGAATTTTTGTATATCATTGATTAAGTGTTAAAGTGCTATAGGTACGATATCAGGTGTTAGTTGAATCGAGTTTCCGGATAATTTATAGCCAACGACCTGCAAATTTTTGTGTGGAAAATATACATTCGTCATACACTGTTACTGCCGTATGCTTAATGTCATATTCCATCAATGTCACTTAAAGGTGTGAAATATGATACCTGGCGCATGAAATGTAATCGTTAATTGCTGTGTATACAATACAAAATGCTCCGATGGTGACCATTTGTTGATTTAAGTGATTATTTCGTAAAATAAATGTGACATAAAAATTATATTACCGACTTATCAGTCACTTTCGACAATTAAAATAGAGAATATCGGAAAAGAAATTATATATTTCATTAATCACATCTATTTTGTATTAAGGGGAAAAACTTGATATAAAAAATGCAAGAGACTGCTAAAACCAAATCAACATATGAACAACATATGAAAATCTATTGACATTGAAGAGGTAAATTAAAATTCTTTGCACATCTCCGGAACTCAAGTGTAATTCTGGGGGAATTTTTTTTGTACATTCAAGCATATAATATCCAACATGTTTGTATTGAATTTATAAATATTGAACAAACATAACAATTAAAAGCAAATAAAATATGCATCTACACAAAATAATAAAATTCAAAGTCAGCCATATGGTTTATGTTAAGTCAATGATTTCACTCGAATTTCATTTGATTTTTATTTCTGCAAACGTTAAGTATTTTATGCTTTTTATTGCAAAAACCCACAATTTGATTTAATTTTGTTGTTGAAGAAGAGTCGATTCGCTCGTGGTCGAAAAAGTCTAAATTCAAATCGGCGGTAAACGGAAACAGACACTATTTAACATTTTGACGACCACAGACACAAAAGTGGTATAGAAATTTAGCCCATATTTTCTACCTGTTTATCAAATAGTTAAGATAAGCAATTAAATTTTTTTCTATAAAATGAAAATAACTAAGCCTTACGCCTGGGGCCTCAGATTTAGACATTTGAGGCTCCAAGCGCAAGAAAATTTTGAGTTCCGCATGACAATTTAAGGCTCTAAGTTGTCCAATTTTTTCAGGTGATTTTCTAAATAAATGTTCGCGCTCCCTAAGTAATAGAATAGTTAGATTGCAAAAACAATAAAAGAAGAATGCGCCGCAGGCGAAATTTCTTTGACCAACGACTACTTTTAAGAAAAGTAATGCTAATTTTTGGGTTATGCTGTCATGAACTCACTAAAATAATAGTATTTGACATTCCAATTTGTGTTATCGTGGTTAAAGAGATAAAACCTGGAGCTTTCACCTCGGTGGTATATCTTAAACTTGACTCACAAAAATTTTCACCCCCGGCGTATTTTTTTTCAAAATTTTCTGTCTGTAGCGAACATGTCTTACAAAAGTTTTCATCCACTTTTGAAAAAATTTGCTTTCGGCGTAACGTTTGTTGCAATAAACAAACAAAATTGCAAACTTTTTTAATTACTTTTAAAATTTCCAACATAAGAAATTCATTTTCATCAATTATTTACAATGATTGCCATAGTTTACGCAAAAATGGATTGTGACTCTGAAACATTTATAATTAATTGAAAACGTCGTTTTGAACTCAAATAATTTGGATGTAATTTTCATAGAAAATCCCTAATTTTTTCCTTATTATCGCTCAGTAAACCAAAATTTTATTGTGGCCATTTTCCTGCCTTTTATTGGCGATAAAATAATAAAAAATCTAACAAAAATAAAAACAAAAACAGAAAAACCCATTTTTACCCATTAATTCTTATTCACATGAGTACTTTGTTCTTATCAACCAAACCCATTTCTTAGTAACTGTGGTTATTTATTTGAAATCGACCAATTACGACAGAAGTAAACACTGATCACATGACTAGTCACCAAATGTAGAGTTTTTTTTGCTATTTTTAACATTTCGAAGATAAATTGAAGAAAAAATTCAAGAATATGTTGCTAGAAATTGTTGCTAGTTTGTTATTTTATGAACAAAAACTATATTACTAATAGCTCGTGAAGATAAATCCATGCAGAACTTAAAAAGATTTTGAAATTACAATTATTCCTAAAACCATTTGGTAATACGCAACATTTTATTAAAAAAGTAATTTCCTATTTATAGATTAAATATTTCGACAGAAATCGTCTCAATTATTTAGTTATCTTTATGTCAATGCAATAAGAAATCATAAAGATAAAAATAAATCAATTCTATCCAGAATTAACTCTTTCAGATTAACTGAATTCACTCAATATTGTAATGCGACATGTAAGTTTAACAAATTATTTTAACGTAAAAATCTAATTCAAAATCGGGAGAATACAATAATTTTATTTTTTTAAATTTATGACGAAATATTTTTGTAATAAAATCTGAGAGAGAATATAAACTTATAATTTTCGGCCAACATGGATTTTTTGTTATTTTTACCTAAATATTGTTAATTTCCTGTAAATTTGATATTAAAAATATTTTTTATATCAAAATTACAAGGAAAACCTTGGAAGTGGATTTTCAACTATGTCCAATTCTCATGATTGAAATGTAAGCTGACCAAACACATCCCGGATTGCCCAGGAAAGTCCTGGATTCGGGGAGCAGGTCCCGGATTTTTCAATTTAGTGTTATAATTTATGGAACCCTAGGAAAAATGAGCACTAGATATGCGAAAATTACTCTACTAAAGGTGCCGCTCCACATGAGAGTAAATGCCGGCGAAAACCTCTCGATAGCAGCTACTCGCAATTAGACACGTCTCTTAGAGCCGCTCGCAGAAACTTGCAAAAACTCGCGAGCTAGTTTCTGCGAGCTGTCAAAAGTGATTCTACTCTCTAGTGGACACGCCTCCACTGAACTCTCGGAGAGTAGCTCGCCAGATACGAACAGCGTTTTAATTTCGCTAGTAGCTCTCGAGAACGCTAGAAGCTAGAAGTTAGAAGCTCGATTTCGCTAGTAGCGATAGAAAAATCGCCGAAATTAACTCTCAAATGGACAACCTCCTGCGAGTAACTCTCGATAGTTTTTGAGAGTTACTCGCGTATTTACTCTCATGTAGAGCGGCACCTTTAGGCTAGAAGTAGCTATAGATTATATATCTTTTGTCTGCGGGCATTTTTCAACAATTTTCTTAGAAAGGCGGATGTGTCTTGAAAGATTTAACCTGTGGCGCATTTCTCCTTTTCTGGTATTTTTACAATTTCTGTCGCGATTATGTATGGAATGTAAAATGCGCTAGAAATTAAGTAAATTTTCATCGTATCGCATTCCGTTTAAAAAATTTCGTCTGCGGCGCACATTTTTTAATTATTTCTTCTTGGTTTTCGTGCAAGTCAAATTTTATTTTCTATCTAAAATTTGTTGGTTCGTCCATTTTTGGCTACCCCCCTCCCTTCTTACCCACTCATTTTCTCTCGGATTAATAAAAAGTGAACAGCACATGACTTTCTTATATAAAATCTACGTTCTTGCGCAATTTACGATTACACTATGACCCGATGAAAAAAATTGTGGTTTATATTAAAATATAAATTTTAATTTTACAAAATCTGAAATATCGCTATAACGGTCAAATACATCGATTTACGATGAAATGGATTTGACTGATAATGGTCAAAGATATCGAATTACGGTGAAATGTAGAGAATTTTAATATCTTTAGTTTTTCCTTCAAATATTTTTACGGGGAACCGTTAGTTTGCAAGCAATTCGGTAAAAAATATTTTTCACTTTTTAATGTAACTATCTCAATATCGGTAAAAGATAACGGATAATAGTGGAAGACAAAATTGTGGAGAATAAAGGAGGATATCCATTGCCATGACTTCTGTAACTGCAAAAAAATGCAGAAAACTAGAGCAAGATAGACTTATATAGATCTAAAGAGGAATAACTGAATACAAGTTAAACGCCATCCCTTCCAGTTTTACAATTTTATAGCAATAATATCAAACCTTATGCTATGAATATAATGTTCAAATTGGCATGGTAACAAAGCTTTTGACTATGCATGCGAAGGAGAAAAAGCTTTTAAAATGACATCACGCTATAATAACAGTTTGAATGTGTCCGTGCTTACTATTCACTTACAGGGACAAGTGTGATTGTAGTAGAAATCGCCATAAAAAACAGGGGAAATTATTCTTGCAGTTGCCGACAAATTTTTGCAGTTGATTCTTATCTCCCTTTCTCGTCAACGTATATTCACATAAATGTGTCTCTATTTTTTTGCAGTTGCCGAAGTCATGGTAATGGAGATCCTCCTTAACATTCCTATTAATTTATGTCTAACATACAACCAGAAAAAAACCGTTATTAGTCGAGCTAATCGGCTTCAGTGAAACACAAAAATGCAGGATTTTTTTTTTGTCTCCAACTCTTGTCATACTTAAGCCTACTGAGAAACCCGTAGTTTCTATGTAACTCGCAAGAAACGAAATTGCGATTTTTAAAAAGCCGCCATTTTAGTTACTTCCGGCTAACGGATTTTTATCAAAATTTGATAGGGTCGTCTTATTCCAGACACGTCTGTGCAATTTCATGGCTCAGTTAGTTTTTGAGAAATCTTAACAGACAGACTAACAGACTAACAGACATTTTTGTAATAATGCTCCAATCGACTCAAGAGTGCTCGGGAAAAGTTTTTTAGTCAAAATTAAGAGGTCGAAATTTTTCATGAATACAATACTTTATTATACTACGTATAAAAAACTAAAAATGTTGACGCTATTTAAATATCAGAATAACACGAGAAAGGAAAATTGTAGGAAAACTTATATCGATTTGAAATTTAACTTTTTTTTCGCTGCGTGTTCAACCAAAAATTTGTGAAACAATTATAAACTTTTGAATATTTTATTATAAACATTGTTATTGGGATTTACTGACAAACCTGATTTCATATCCAACTAAATATGTAAGTGAATTAAACATAACTACAATGACCTACATATGAATTGGTTTTTGTTAGTAATTTATCAGAAAACTAATGAATCGTTTGTAAACAATTTGAATCTCTTTCCCAAAATAAATATTTCAAGTTGTTCTAAATTGAAACTAACCAAAAAATTACAATAAATTCCCCATCTGGTTGAAGTTCAAACAATATTTTGTGGATGCATTATTGAAATAATATATTTAAATACAAAATAACTAAAATTTCCTACTCAAATGTCTAGAAGCTTCCGATCAAGTGTGGGGGTCTATAATGATTTTCCACCCTGGTTGAAGCCACTTGCAACATTACAAATCTGGTCAGCTCGAAATTTAATTTCAATTTGCAAATATCATAGATTTTCGTTTTAGAATCGAACTAACTAACTAGGGGCAAGAAATCAACACAGGAATAGTTGAATTGTTCATTTTGCATCGTTAATACATTTCCAGATAATATTGTTAATATTGTATGTCTGTATGTAGATTTAGTTATGCGGTTACAAGTAAATGCAATACAGACTATATTTACACACAACTATATGTTTTTATGCGTTTAATGTTGGCTAAAGGGCAAACTCAGACTCAGATTCCATTTAGATCGGTAAAACGTTATTGATGTGTATTGGAATTTCCTTAGGCAGATACCAATTAATTATTTTTGGGGCGAAGAGGTCAATGAGTGTTTGATATTGAATACAGAATTATATCGATCCCCTGTCAAAGCAACCCCAATTGAAAAGTTTGTTTTTGAAATCTAAATCTAAATACCATATGCTAAATACCATAAAAAATATACAGTACGCTATTGATTTCATGTATGTCTGACGCGATTTTCCCCCTTTCCCCTTTATCTGGAATTCAAATAAATCGTGAAATTATTGTTTTTTACTATCGTTAGATTTTATTTATGGTCCAGCAGATCTTTTTATTCCACTGTACAGCAATTAAAAATGTTTAAAATGATTTTACGAAGTCTTCCAGTTAACATATAATCAATTCTTAAGGAAACAATTTCAGAAAAAAACATTTTCAATATAAATTCAATCTTATGCCAGATTTATTGTTTTTTTTTTGTTTTTTTTTTTTTTTCAGAGAAAAATCAAATGAGGAGAAAATAAATGGATCTTTCGGAAACATCCGCAATTGAAAGACTTCGATCAGATATAGCACTGGACGTTTTCCTCAACACTACCCGCCCAGTTTCAGTTGACATTCAATTAAAATTCTATGCAATTTTCTCAACAATATTCGGAATTTTAATTATTTTATTTAATTCGGCGATTGTTGTGTCAAGTGGACTTATCATTCACAGAGGTAAAATTCAAATGAAATCGTAACAAAAATAATTAATAATGAAATAATAAACTAAGAGATAAATGTGTAGAAGAAGCTGTCCATAAAATGCATAACTGAAGGGTAAGATTTCTCAAAAACGACTAGACCCAGAAAAACCCTGAAAATGTTACAGGGACGGGATGTTTGTTCCTGGAATGGGACGATTCTGTCAACCTTTCGTGGAAATCCATTAACCGGAAGTAACCAAAATGGGCGCTTTTCAAAAATCGCAATTTAATTTTTTGCGGTTTACTCTGAAACTACTCGTTTTTCAGTACTACTATGTATGACAAAAGTTGAAGGCAGTAAATTTTCCTACACTTTTGTGTTTTACTAAAACTCGATATCCCAAACTAATATCTAAATACATATATTATTATTTCGAAAAAATCAGTTTTTTGTGACTATCTCGAAAACGTACTAACGTTTCGGTAGTTCAATGTATGAAACGAATTAAAGGGAATAACGATTCCTACATTTTGGTTTTAAGTCGTTAATCGATATTTTTTGCCGTTATCGATATATTTTCATGAAAATATAAAAAATCAGATTTTTGCAAATTGCTTACACACTAACGATTTCTCATAAAAATAATCAAAGGAATAAAAGATAAAAATACTGTCTAAAGAACGATACACAAAAATGCCCCTTGACTAACATTTGGGTCTCACTTTCGTTGTACCTCCATTGGAAAGGTAATTTGCTCTACACTCAGAAAAATGTCCAGGTCAACTTTTTGTCAGGTTAACTCTGACCTTACAGAGGTTTCTGTAAGCCTGCTAGCGGTCAGAGTTAACCTATCTAAGGTCAACTCGTGCAGCTCCCAATGCCCTACTTCACCTGCTGGTGGCTTAATTTCAGAATTTCTCCGACCACAGGTCAACTCAGTTTTACTTGCCCACATGCAGGCGAACGCGCGCCTGCCCGAGGCCAATTACGCCGTATGTAGGTCGTCGAATTAGCCTCCATTTTTCTGAGTGTAGTTTCATTGACACAAGCTCTTTTTTGGCGGGGAACTGCTGGGGGATAGTCAGCTGCCATCTTAGACGCAATGGAAAAAAATACCAACCCCCTGCAGTTCCCCTCCAAAAAAGAGCTTGTGTCAATGAAACTAGAGCAAATTACCTTTCCAATGCAGGTACAACGAAAGTGAAACCCCAACTGGTTCTAAAGTTAGCCCGGGGACATAAAAAAGTCGAATCCTGCATGGTTTTTTGTCTTTTCCGTAAACCGATATCTTTTACCGTTATCGAGATATTTCAGATGTCGTAAAAAAACTATTTTTTATGTTAACTAATATTTTGTTCATCGGGTCGTGTTATACATAGTGTTGCGAAAGAACGTAGATTTTGTCTAAGGAAGTCATGTGCTGTTCATATCAGATATTTTCTTAAGTATAAACACAAAAAAATATCTCATATTAAACATTTTACAATAAAATGCCCCACACACGATTTTTTTGTGGTGGAAAACACGCTTGGGGTATAAACCTTCTTTTTTCAAGACGAAATTGTAAAATCCGGGTCAAAGATTTAGTTTCCAGACAACATCTTCAAATCCAGGACGTTTGGTCGCCCTAGGGCTTTCCATAAAATACTTTACCTAAATTTCGGACCTTGTCGTGGCAACTTTCGCGATAATTTGTATGTGCCCCTCCGACCACCTATAGCTGTAAGACATTTTATGGACCGTCTTTAAAAAAAACTCTTTTTTTTATAAAATGATATTTTCACAGAATTTTTAAAAATTTTCATCTTTTATTTCTGCATTTGAAAGTGTTAGAAAATTAATTATTGCGCATTATAGTTTTCTAATTTATTGCCACGTATATTTTCCATTAGAGATGCAAGAAATTTATAAATTTTCATTTTAAGGTCAACAGCCACGTAGCACTTATATATTTCTGGGGAATGTGGCGTTGTCGGACTTTCTAATTGGCTGCTTCGTTCTATTTAATGAATATTGCCCTATTGAGCATCGAACCGAAACAATATGTGCTGTCCAGCTAGGTATGTGTATAATATGTCCTTCAAATCCTATCATCCGAAATTCGCCCACATAATTGCCATGAGAAATTATACAAAATCTCTAATTAAATTTCGATATACTCGCATAACGAAAAAAAAAAACAAAATATAGGAATGGTCGTCTCATCCAGTATCACATCCGTCTACAGTGTTGGATTAATTGCCGTTGATCGATATTTATATATCCTGTATGGACTGCAATATGGACGCTATATCTATCCAAATCGAGCACGTGCCATGACTTTTATGACATGGATTCTGGGACTCATAATTGGCTTCCTACCAGCGATGGGAATCCGGGGCGATACCAATGGCGGTGAATTCTGTTGGTTCGTCCTACTGACACCGCCAACTCTAATATTAGTTACGACAACAATTGGAATCATTCCATTGGTAGTTATAATTGTTTTATATAGCATAATACTACGTGAAGCACTTAAGAAAATTGGTGAATTAAGATCGGCTGCCGCCAATCACAAGGGAACCAATTCCGGTAGTCTTCGTCTCTTCCGTGGCGGCACACAACAAACTGAATCCATAAGTAATCCTCTTAATACAGTACAAACGGATCAAATGAAAAATCCTGCCAATGAATTTTCATCGTCATCACCATCGGCATCGTTCTTTAAATTGAGGAAATTCTTAAATTTTTTCAAAAGGTGAAGCACCCACTTACCTGTTTGACATTCGAAAAGTTTCATTTTATAACATTTTCTTTTGTGTTTTCATAACAATTTCAGATCGTCTCGTAGGAACCAAATCACCATAACGCCAGTTTATAACCCCAGTAAATGGCGAGCTATAAAAATCGTCCTTCTAACGACTGGCAGCTACTTTATAACATGGGGTCCATTTTTTATAGCGTCAACAATGTTCGCCGTATGCGATCCAGCTGCAACTCCAATACTTTGTGATAATTTAAAAGTGGCCATCGGTAGTCCACTCGCAATCCTAGGATTACTTAATAGTGTACTTAATCCAATCATATATGCCTGGTGGCACAATGGATTCCGTGAGTCTGTGAAAAAAATCTACAACGGTGTCATTTGCAATCGACTGAGCAGAAATTTTAATGACTTTTCAACATCGAAATCTTCAAATAAAACTCAAACCACACTCGCAAATAGAATTAGTTGTGGTTCAAACAGCAGCAGTTGCGGCGGCAGCAATTTCCACAAACAGCAGGTGCCGAATTCACCGGTGAAAATTTCAAAATCTCCCACACTGAATCAAACTTTTCATATGGGCGTCCGAGCAAAAGTTTTTGAGTCCATCGATTCTGAATCATCAGCTTAAACTGTATTTTATATCTCAATTATAGTTTTAGTGTATTTTAAGATTTTTTTTTGTATTTAAAATAAAACTTTTTTAAAAAAGAGAATTCCGTTTATTTGTAGAGGTTGTAGTCAATTTTCGCAGCGTGAAAAATCAATTTCTATCGGTTTTCACATTACACGGAAAGAAATAATTTTGGATGCAGTCATCATATTATAATTAGGGCAAACATATTTTGTTTGAGATAAATATATGCTCTTCCGACGAGTTATGTAAAACCTTAAGCTAAACACATTTTACCTTCATAAATTTTTCAATATGACTCACAGTTTTCGGGAAAATCGCGAAAAACTTTTTTTTTGCATGGGAGAGGGGGGAAGGAATGGTACAATTTTGCCTTTTACGAGAATTTTACAAGAAACGCAACTGTACAAAATTTCAACTCTCTAGCTCAATCCTTTCGAAAGTTTAGAGACAAACGGACGGACATGCGGAAATCAAAATCTTTTGTCATTCTCAAGTTCATTTTTGTGCCCGACGATTGGTTCCATGCGTTGTAAACGGTATACTAAATCCAATATACGTCTATATGATGTAATATACGTCTATATGATTATAGAATATAAAAATTACGACTATTTTTGTAATGGAAATTACTTGTTTCAGTTGCACTCTTGATTCCAACTATTTTTTCTTTTCGTGTAAACCGCCGACCTAAAAAGATTGGCAAACCCTGCTTCGTGGCACTAAATCAGTTTTACTTGAGTTCCAAAAAATAGATGAATTGCAGCATTTGTAAGGTTTTATTGTAACCCAAAGGTTATTCTAGCAGTTTAGACTCATGGTATCGTTCGCACCAAGCAGTATCCTGTCACCTGTCACTACTAACCTCGATTACGCAAAAATGGATTTAAAATAACAGGGTGCCGCAAGTGAGATACAGATTCCAGAACCCTCGGCCAAATGTTAGACGATGCAGCCATACAGGGAACATGCAAGAAAATAAAACACAAAATTATTGAAAAATGTTTTTTTTATTTTAAAATATGTCCTTTTTTCTTTTTTGTGGCTTTTTGAATTTTTTTTTGTCTTTTTCTCGAAATATACTTTTTTTTTGGGTATATATAATAAGTATTTAAATACGTGAAAACAATAATTACAATAATTTTTAATACTTAGCTTTAATTATTTTATTTATATATATATATATATATACTTGGTTTTTGTATTATTATTATTTTTTTTCTTTTGTGTTTTCATTTCATTTTCATACATTATTTGTTATTTAATTTAATATTTATATATAAATATGAAATCACGTGGTGGTATATATGCGCAAGGTATGTTTATTTTTATATATATATATCATGAAGTATAATATATAATATAAAGATAATGAATTTCTATACTGATTGGAATGCTTTAATCAATTTTTTCCCGTCACGAATTTCGATTTTTTTTAATGTATGTTCATCTATGATTTTCTTTTATATCTTTTATTTAGTTTTCAAGTACACAGAGTGGAAAGATTTATGAGGTTTGAAATATTTCATTGTATGTACTCTTAATTTTGTTTACTCTTCAATTTTCTTCAGTTTTTGTTTAGACCATTCTACCATATATTTTAAATTGCTTCGAATCGGACTGATTTAGAAGTGTATTTCCAAAAATAAATGCCGCGTATTCAGAACAGATTTTTTCGTTGTGTTTTCTATCAATTAAAATTATGTATAGTGGACCTCGCATTTACACAGTCTTGTGCTATGTGAATTCACTTTAACGGGGCTGTAAATTTTTAAAGTTGGTAACGAACTTCCGGTAAAAAGTTTTTTTTTCCATCATAACACATGGATCAATAAGTCCCGAGACTAACCCAGAGATGACGCTCGTAGTAAACCAGTAACCACGTCTTTCTAGAGTACTAACCTTTGCTTGAAACGTGTCAAAATTTTAAGTCGATCGGACCAGAAACAGCTGAGTTATCGAGGTTGGAGTAAAGTCGTTTTGTAGTTTGTTTAAAAAATGGAAAAAACCGAGTTTCGTGTTCTGATAAAACATTGTTTTTTAATGGGTAAAAACACCGTGCAAGCGAAACAATGGATTGAAAAATGTTACCCGGACTCTTGTCCATCAAAAGCAACGATTTGTCGGTGGTTTGCCGAGTTTAAACGTGGTCGTACCGACACAAATGACGCGGAACGCTCGGGTAGACCTGTGGAAGCCGTTACACCGGAAAATGTGAGTGAAGTGACAAAAATTATAATGAAAGATCGTGAAGTGAAGCTCCGTGAGATTGCTGAGATAACACAGATATCATATGGAAGTGCATTTACTATCCTTCATGAAAAATTGAGCATGAAAAAGGTTTTTTCCAAGTGGGTGCCGCGATTGCTTTCGATGGAACAAAAACAGCAACGAGTCGATGATTCAGAAAGCTGTTTATCGCTATTTACTCGCAAAAAAAAAGATTTCTTGCGTCGTTACGTGTCCATGGACGAAACATGGATACATCACTACACTCCAGAGTCGAAGCGGCAGTCATCTGAGTGGCGCACAGCTGGCGAAAGCCGTCCGAAGCGTCCGAAAACGCAGCAGTCAGCTGGCAAAGTCATGGCGTCAGTTTTTTGGGATACGCATGGCGTGATTTTCATTGACTACCTCGAAAAAGGTAAATCGATTAACAGTGATTATTATATTGACTTGCTGGTGCGTTTGAAGGAGGAAATCGCAAAAAAACGACCGCACATGCAGAGAAAAAAAATCCTTTTTCACCAAGACAATGCACCCTGCCACAAGTCGATGAAAACAATGGCAAAATTGAACGAATTGGGCTTTCATCTGCTTCCCCACCCCCCATACTCGCCAGATTTAGCCCCCAGTGACTACTGGCTCTTTGCTGATCTTAAAAAAATGCTCCAGGGAAAAAGATTTGGCTCAAATGAGGAGGTCATCGCTGAAACTGAAGCTTATTTTGAAGCGAAAGATAATTTTTTTTATAAACATGGTATTGAAAAATTGGAAAAGCGTTGGAACGATTGTATCACCCTAAAAGGTGATTATATTGATGAATAAAAAAAAATTTGGCAAAAAAAATGTTGTTTTCATTGTTAGTCTCGGGACTTATTGATCCATGTGTTACACAAGGGCGGCAGCGGAATTTTTTTTCCAAGGTGAAAGGAGGAGGGGGGGGAGGGCTATCGGAACTACATTTGTATACCTTTTAGTAAAAAAAACCTTTTAGCAAAGGCAAATTTTTTATTAAAAAACGCATATATTCAGTAATTACATATTAGAGAAAATGCGCCGCAGGTGAAATTTTTTAATTATTAAAAACAAATACGCCCTCAAATTCACATAACAATTGCCAGAGAAGCGTATCTTCATGTTGTGTTCATTGTGGGGTACAAATTTGACGTAGTGCACTTCCAAAGGACTCAAAATGTAGCCTAAAGTGTTGTCTTAGAAAAATGAAATCCTGGGTGGTCGCCTTTATGCCAGAAACGAAGCTCATTGTCTAGTCAATTACCTTGTAAATTTAACAAATCATGAAAAAAATCACCCTGTTTTGAAATCAGCAGTTTGAATATTTTGTACTATTCTTACAATTTACATCCGGCTAGTGGCGATTTTAAGTACATATAATCTATGATTCTAGATGCCAATCAACCTCGACATCTATATTTTTGCCAATTCCAGGGTGGTGGGTGGCAAATTACATGCGGTTACAATATACCCAGTATTTTCGCAAATCGAATAAAAGGCGTATAGCGGGAATCTGCTGTACTTCAAACTTGACAAAAAAAAAACATTTTTGACTTGCAATAGTAAAGCCTCGAAAGCTACTCATTTGACGTGTTTAAAAAAGTTAGGAGATGGAAAATTTCTATGGATTGAATTTTTCACTTTAAGGCCCGTTTGCGTGTACTATTCTTAAAAAATCAAGTAGGCTAACCTACTTAAGTCGTAGAAATACTGAGACTTAAATAATTTAAGTTGTACATAAGTTGCTAAGTTTGGTTGGTGCAAACGGCACAAAGGGTAACATTTTTTCTGATTCGTGATTTTTTGTATGAAATTTAGTACTATTCGTAAGACTGCCGCAGACCATAATTTCAGCCACCGCCCCCCAAAAGTGTGTCGTTTTTTATGGACAGACTCAAGAGTTTTTTGTAGTAAGAAATTCGTAAGACAAAATTTTACCTTGCGGCTGCAATTTTTAAGACTAATTGCTATAATCTCATAAAAAATTGTTGTTTTTTTTTTGGAAAATATTTATTTGATTTGAAAATAAGTTCTAAATCAGTAGTTCGTTTTACAATGTTTTCTTCCACACTTACTTACAAACAAATATTCCTAGCGATATCAGTACTTTATGATATTTTTATTTACTTGAGAAGTGTTTTGAATTCAAAATAAATTGATTTTAAATCGCAAACTTGAAACCAACGAAAGAAAAATTATTTAAATTCAAGAAGAATTTATCCATAATTTTGGGGCTTTTTGCGTTCATTTACTGTATTCAAACCTTTTGTGAAAACGACTTATAAGTGGTCCGCAGTACACCTTAGTGGATTTTTCGTTACCTAGGAGTACTCGAGAGTGCTTATAAATAGTGCCACATGAAGTTGGAATGCAGTTGTTTCTGCTTTAATTCACAATAGTTTAAAGTGGTGCGTTTTTCTAAATGTAATTTGGTAATCGTTATGGAAAATTGCCCGTAGAAGTGAAAAACCAAATTTTTAACAATAAAAATAACAAACATAACAATTAAAAAGCTTTGCCCAATTCACAGAAATCAATCGAAGAACATAAAATAAAGTAACTAAATTTTAATATAAATAACAATTGGTTTTTATTTTTTATCGCAACTATTTTATATTTTACGATTAATATTTAATTTTATTAACTTATAAATTGTTTCATGTTTCTTTTTTCTTTTAAATTTTTAATAATTATTATTTATTATAATTATTATTATTTTTAAATTCATTTATACTTCAATTTTTTTTTATTGTTTATTTTTTTCTTATATTTTTGTTTGAAATTAAAGACTTACCTCGGTTGTTTCCATAATTTCTCCAATTTCTTAATGTTATTCTTTAGATTAAATTGGAATTCTAAAATATATGTACGATTTTTATTTCAATTTAATCCTTGCTTTTAAATTTAACATTTTCCAATTAATTACTTTATACATAATTGTTATTTATAATTTTTTTTATTTAATTTTTTTACTATCTTTCAAATGGTACAAAATTCTTTTTTATTTATATATAATTTTCAGTTTCTTCATATATACTTCAAATGTTCTGTTTTTTTTTTTAATTTGTTACATTTTTTTTTGTTCTAATTACAATTATTTATTCAATTAAATATTTTATGTATTTTTTTTTTGTATTTTATTTATAATGTGTATACGTGTATCATGTGTATCTTGACTGTTGAATTTTCACGTGTATGTAGAGTAAGTTCATTTTTTATTTTCATTTAATAGAAAACCTGCTGAGTATATTTGTATGTATAATGTATCATCGTATATTATGTAAAAATATTTTCTTTTAAGTGAATTTCTTTTGTTTATATTGTTTTTGAATTTATATTTTGTAGCTTAAATTTTAAATTTGACAGTTTTTTGATGATATATTTAATTACTATATGTTGAAATTTTCTTTTCTTTGTCTTGTTGTATGAAGTATCTATATTGCAAAGGTTTCAAAATAGAAATATCTATGAATGTTTATTACTGATTGTTTTTTGTTGACGTTGTAAAATTGTTCACCTTCTCCTATTTTTCATTTTTACATTCTGCAAGTTAGAGAGAAATAAATCTCTACTGATATTAAAAAAAAAAAAATTTTGAAGTATTTTGGGTTTGTTGCGAAATATTCCGTTTACTTGTAAACTGTTTTTCAACTTAAATTGTTGCAACTTCGAGATAATGGAATATTATTCAATCTGACTTTGACTTTGATATGAAGACTCGCTTACGTGCCGAGATGTCATTCAAAAGTTTACTAAACACACAAAGCCGTAAATAACTGATGGCAGAGAGGTAACTATAAGTTTTTATGGTGGTGGAGGAGAGGGGTGGAGGGGGAGGGGAGGGTGAGGTAAGAGCTAAATCTGTTAAGTCTAGAACAGAGCTGTCAAACTCAATTCCCACATTAACCGAAGGCCCAGAAACCTCCCACTTTTCTCCCCGCAGGAAAGGGTTGAACCGCGAAACGGTCATGGGCGAAGCACCTAGTTTTCATATAAATTATAAATATGTTGACCATACTTTCCCGAAAAGACCACGACAGTCCCGAATTCAGGCACCTTGTGTCGGCGTCCCGGAAATTAAACTTTTGTCTCGGAAATCCTCAATATAGTGTCGTAATGTTTTTACCAATAAAAAAATACCTTGGAACCCCAAAATTTCGTTTGGAATGCTATTTTTTCGGAAATTACTGCCGTTAGCGCATTTTTCTTTAAAAAAAATTCGGCTGCGGCACGATTTATGCAACAAATTTATATAATGGGATATTTGTTTCTAAAAGTTTTGCCTGCGGCGTAATTTTTTTTTTTGAAAGACCCATACCACTTTGTATAATATTACAAGAAAGATTGAAACCAATCCTGTCCCATCCAATATGGCATTTGAAGTTTTCACGATTAATTTCGAAGGATTAAAAAACACCCCCACCCCTCGCCCATGCTATCCACCGGTAATTTGTCCCGGATTCACACAAAAAACCCAAGTAACAATTTGAGGTTACATTCCGGTTAAGAAACGTATTTGAAACCATGGTAACAGATTCAAAAGTTTCACATTTGGTTTCTGTAACCTTTCAGAAACGTTTCAGTAACCCTATTTAGAAGCTGGTTTCAAAATAACCATTTTTGGCGGGTTTATTCGGAAACCATCTAAAATGTAACCTAAATTGAAGGTTTTTTTGTAACCACGGTTACAAATTGTTTCTTGGGAAAGTATGGTTAACCGTATTATAATGGAACTTCATGCTTATTTCAAACAGCTCAAGCTTGCAGAATCCGACCCCAGGGTCTCCATATAAAATTATGTTTTTTAACTCGGTGGTTGCTGAAAATCAATGTGTTGGAATCCACAATAAAGCAGATGAAATTGGCAAAAAGCTGCACACTAGAATAAATTCGAGAAATTTTATTTTATCAGAGTTTATATATCCGTAATTATTATTACTATTTTTTTTTTCATTGAAATATTTTTTCTAATCCGCAAATCATATCTATAGAATTAATTTTAATAATGAGTGTCTGTTAAGAGAAAATCCATTTCTTCGAGAAAATATTTTTATCAGCCAAATATAAAATTTATATTTCATTACAACAAACCCGAAATACTTAGAATTGGAAAAAAATCGATAAATATTTTAACAGAAAATACCGACTTTATAAAATATCATTAATTATTGATAACATTTGAAATTGCCATAATTTTGAAATTTTTGAACAGCTACAAAACGAAACGTATCAGCTACATAAATAATTGATATTCTGTCAAAATTAAATCGTATTTAAACGTAATTTAAGATACTTTGTATCTACAAATGTTTCAAGGATATAATTTTGTTTTTACTGTTGAATTTGTTGTAATGTATTTGATGTTGGTTCAGATAAATGTACATTTTCCTATATTCGTGTTCATGTATGTTTGTCAGTTTATGTTTTGAAGAAATACAAATACTTGCGTTTCGGCTTATATATCCTTTCATAGATCACTAAATATACTGCTAATAACTTATAGACAGAGATCCCATTTGTCCTATACATCGTCCTTCGTCGTCATATGTTGCTAATGTTAAACGTGATAATTTATTGCACAGCACTCCATTACCATTGTTTTGAATGGGATTTGGTTCTGAAAATGGAAATTTATTGACAAATTAGATATTTTCATATGTCCTTTATGCATTATACTCATTCATATCAATTTATCATACTTTTCTTTTTCTTTGTCTAAATGAAAAAAAACTACTTAAAATTGTATAATTTAAAATTTATCACCAAAAATTTTTCAACGAAAGCAACTGTAATTTTTGTTTCAAAAAATGATTAATGAATCGATATTCAGATACTTTTAGATAATAAATTATATACAGGCGTATCTCGATTTGCGATGTTTCGATATACAATGCAATTAGACATCAGATATTTGAAAAACAATTAAAACGGGAATATATGAGGCGATGAAAGCAAAAGTGGACCAAGCCACATAATCGAGTTTTTGAAACTTTTCCACTTTTGTACTATTATTGACTGTAAATTTTTGGAACATTCTGTGGACTTCATTACTCAATGTTGAAATGTTCTTTTGTGGATGCACAATTTTATCTAAAAACTCACTCGCAATAGTGATTCAAACACAAAAAAAAACTCACGATTTCGACATGTGGGTTAGTCCACTCTTGCTCTGATAGCCTCATATGAGGGCTCATGAATTTTGTCAGAATTCCAGGGATGCATTTTAAGAAATATGCACAAATAGTTTTTGGTACCCGGCGTTGGTTCAGGCGATAATCCATAACTTAATAATCAATAATTTATTTTGATGTATTTAGGTATATAAAAATTATGAAAAAAACATTAAATATGTTTTGGATGAAATTAGTAACAACTCGTCCATTTTTTGGGGAGAGAGAGATAAAATAATTCAATGTTAATCACATTTTATTAAATATACAGGGTGAGTCACAACTACTGTCAACAAATAAAAATGCTGTAAAAAATAAAATAATGAACGGATTTCAAAGAGTAATATATTTTTTGTTTAAAGACATAAAAAAATTTAATAATTAATTGCGAGCTCAAATCTCTCTCCTTTCTCCGTAATGGTGAGATGTAAACGTTAAAAAATGTATTGCAGTTGGCACGCATTATTTTCTGTGGCATTTCATCCTATATCTTTACTAATGCTTCTTACCGGTTTCTTTGGTCCACCTGTGCGGAGAATTTTCCATGTACCTGACTCCCTAAATCGTTTTATAGTCCGGAAGATAAATCCGGACTATAGTCCGGAAGGATAGCAGGATCACAACAAGCTCTCTTTTCGCGTCCATGTTTATAATAAAAAAACTGATTCACTGGGGAAAAATGCCAGATGTGCATAACATTAATACCTAAACTTCACTGACAGTAGTTGTGACTCACCCTGTACAATTCCTACAAAACCTTTAAACTTAATTTTCTTGTGAGTTTTTCTAGCTATAAACTGGCAGATAAACCTAAACTTTTTGTAGATAGCAGACAAGGTGGTGTGTATAATACAAGAGAGACAGAGGCAGGTTTGAGTTAGCGATAGTTTTCCTTGTCACCCTGCTCAACACTAAAGTAGGGAATAAACGCTCACTCTTGCCCTACAACATGCTGTCACTCCAAAAGTTGGTTTTGCTACACACGTATCGATCATGTTGTCAGTCTTCATTCGTTTCCAACTTTTCAAGGAGATAAGATGGTAATAGAGAATTTTGAATTTGCAAAAGAGGATGAAGCATTGCGAAAAATTCTTCCCAAAATGTTTTGTCTTTCAAAGAAGCCATTTTTATTATTTGATTGCCCTTCTAATTGTTTTCTTGAATTCACTTTTTCACTTCAAAAGATGTTACTCGTTCAAAAATTTCACAAGAATGAACGAATGTCCTACATCACAGCAATACACCTGCGATCATGTTGGCCAACCTAAAGCCACGCCCACAAAATCAAAGATAGTTTGATATTAGACGATCATGATCGCCAACACGAGTTTTTGTTGTCCGTCAGCACTACACACGCTCAAATTGGCGTGACAACATGAAATGTTGTAGGGCATGCGTGAGCGTCTATTCCCTGCTTAAAAACCGGTTCAGAATCCATTTTGTAAGAGATAGCAGGAGAGAGGATTCGCATAATACAAGATGGGGTGGTTTGAGTGGTTAAAAAGTTTCCTTTGCGGACGACAGATCAAACACTAAAAATTGTATCCGAATCTCTTCAACGGTTTTAAAGACAGAATGCGAGGGGGCTAGAAGATATTTTTACAAAAGCTTATAGATCCACTCGTTTAGCAGTGATGATCCAAAATCGAAAAAGGTTTGTATATGAAGTGGGAAGTGGGTAGGATGACGGAAGTAAAAAGGGGTTAGGAAAGCGAAACCGCAAATAGCCTACATGTCTAAATTGCATATTTCCAGACAATTCAAGGCATATTATAGACATTCAATTTTATATAGTGGATTTTATAAATATTTTTAAACAAAACTTAAGACCATGGTTACACCTGCAATTTTTTTAAACCCTCCGCGAATTGTATTCAGAAAATATTCCTCGAATTTTATTCATATACCGCAAAATAAATCCACTTAGGCCCTGTTTCTGCGATTTTTTTTTGAATTTCCCCAGGAATTTTATTTAAATTTTTTCCACGAATTTTATTCATCTATCGCAGAATAAATTCACTTACCCCACGACTCCATTGGACTTTAAAAAATCATGATTTTCCCCCACTCCATATTTTGGCGAATAAAGAAATAGGCGCGTGGGCATTTTCAGTCATGATTTTTCATATTTATCGTGTCTCCATAGCGTGCTTAGAAATGTCAACCAGGAGGTAATTAGGGCAGCCAACTAGAAATCTGCCAATTTAACTGAACAAATGTCAAAAAAAAATCCTACTTTTCAGTAGCCGAAAAAATCATGACAGTAAGGAGATTTAAATCATGATGCAAGATCTTTTGAGTCTCCATTAGACTTTTTCGTGATTGGATTTAAATCCAATCTGGAAAAAAGTTTAATGGAGTCGTGGGGTTAGCAAAAGATGTCAAAATTTGAATTTATTCCGGCAGTTTATATGAAAAGAATCGAGTTTGAGCGTCTTTCAGAAATAAATTTCTGGATTTTGTGTTGTAGTGTAAATGGCTGTGAAGCGTGAATTTAGTGTCGCGGAATAACATTCACGAAATAAAGTGTCAGATGAAAACGGCACCTAAGGGTTGTCCATAAGAGATGTCACGCTTATTTCAGGTTTTTGACCCTCCCCGCCCCTCATCACATTTTTACGCGACATTTTGTATGGATCTTAGTGCCGCCATCACCACAGTAACGCAGACTCCTTCATTTCTCTAAAAGAGTAATGTATTTTTTTGAGACAGCCCTAAAAGTAAAAAAAATAAAAATAAAAAACATAACCATAAAAAAGCTAAAATTGTTATTTCGCTTTGCAAATCAACACAAATAAATGTCTGCTCCAATTCTCAAATTGTAACCATCGTTAAAATACTTCCATAAATTATTGTTCTGCGAAAAAAATAGGTAAAAACAAAGTGTTTTCGAAAAGTTTTCAGAGAATTTAACTTTATGAAAACTGGCATCCATCAGAATGGAAATAAAAATCTCAACCCTAAGCCACTCAGTACTTAAGAATTCATTCCCATAAATTACAACATGAAAAATTGAGAGCTTTTGTTCTTAAATACAAATTAGGTTTACGTTCACATTGAATAAAAATTTCCGTATATACCGTCGAAGCGTGAGATATAAACCTCGACCAAGTGAAATGGTTTAATTAAATTCAAACAAAACTTCTCTTGATAATGTGGAACCAATTACAATTTACAACCACTAAGTTGTCTGCCTGGCGCTAACATAAATTCCGATGACATAAAAATTCCATTATGTTCCTTTTCTCTGGACTGTGCTACCTTAAAGGAGTTTTGGATTTCGGAGAATAAACGATAGAAGCGACGGATATAGTGTAGGAGGAATTGGAGTCTGAGAATATATCGTCGAGATGAAAGGCGTAGGAAATCAGCGGAGGCGGGATTACAAAAGGACTGGCAGCTCAGAATCTCTTTTTTTTTAACTTCTTTCACATCACAGGAAGGTGGATTGGATAGCTTACTGCTGGGAAGGCTGACATCCATCCCTGGATTCCCGGTGTTTTTTTCCATTAATACCTCATACTTCAACCAATTTTTCCAACTGCCCTCCCCTCTAGACATGAGATTGAGGGGCACTGGATCCCACTGGAAATTTATTGTTAACACTTTCATGTTTCGCTATGTGAGGCAGTTTTCCTGTTTCGTTTTTTTTTCGGCTATTCAATATACCCTTAGTTTGTACTGTTTTCCCGGTACTTTTTTTGTTTTAGTTCGTTACTGTGCGAACAGAAACAAAAACATAAAACATTTCTGGGGCAGGTTTATGGCCGAGTATGTTGTTACCAAAGTTATGCGGTTAGTTATAGATCAAAGAAAGGACCTTTAAATGGCTTTGGTAATAACTTTGTTAAATGTACGAAAACTGTATTGTTGTTGGTAATGCTACTATGTATGTTCAAATAGTATTCTATATTCAGACGATATGTATGGAGATATTGTTGGAGTATTTCATACGTTTGTTCAACTACTTTCGGTTTATAGGGCGATTGTAAGGCGGATACGAATTATGTTGCGATCCATATACGAATATATCGAAATATATAGTATGTTTATATTAAAGAAAAGAAAGTAGTATATATTCAGTTTATGAGATGATTTTATAAAGCGATGGGCGATACTGTGAAATGGATACTTATAGTGCTTGTTCTATAGACAACTAAAGTGCACATAAAAGATATTTGAACTTAATCTAAACGCATACATATATGAAATCGGGTTATAGTTGTTGTACTTTATATCCAGAAAATTCAATTTTCTGCTCCTCAATAACTTTTACAAGTTTTCTATTTAAATAAAGTTAATTGAAAAAAATACTTTTGAAAAAGTTTTGCATAGTTGTACACAGTTTTACACAAAAAAAAAATAAGGCTCAACTTTGCATTGCATATTTTTAGGGAATACTGAATTTCACTATATATGCACCGAAAAAACCCGCAAATAAATACGGACTATCAGTTTTACAAAAATAGTGTAGAAAATCGAAGAAAAACTGTGATTCAAGTTTAATTTTCACAAGATCGATTATTATCAAAATGCCAATTTACAAAATCGCATAATTAAGTGTCTTTTTTATGCCATTTCCCAAAGAAGAAGAGTACACTCTCGAAAAAAAAAACAAAGTCCTCCACGCACCGAAACGGAGTTTGAGGGAGTCCATAATCTTTCGGAGAAAATCGAAATCCTGACTGGTGACAAGTGTGAGGAAATTTTTCATGGTTCGAAATTATTCGTCAAATTCTTAAAAGCCCAATCAGAGGGGAGAGAGTTTGTGTCAATTTTTTGTTTTTTGTTTGCGATTTTATACAAAAATCTCACTATTGAAATTTTTTCTAATGAAATCCGCCGCAGGCGAATTTTCTTAAAGAAAAATATGCTAGGGGCCGTGGTGTGTAAGAAATTGCGCCGCTGGGGAGCAATTTTGAGTACCGCGATCAATGTTATTTAATTGGATTGCAAAATTCCGGCTCAAAAGTTTAGTTTCTGGAACAACAGGCCTAAATTCGGGACTGTGACGACCATTCCGGGGTGTATGGTCATAGAATAAGGAATCATAGAAAAAACTCTGCCGAACAAATTTTCGACAAATTTCCCCGTCGAAGGGGGGGAAAAGGTCCCTATCATTTACTCGCTACGGCCTAAAAGTTAAATACTTTTAGACTAGGGAGCACGAAGCAGAGAGAATCATTTTCGTCGTATCTATTCAATAAGATGGAGGAATCGAATGGATAATTTTTTTGCGTGTTACATCGGATCCTCTTGCTTCATCTCACAGTGGAAAAATTTTCTCTAAAAATTTGTTCTAAGAATTTATTTTCTAGATTCTTTGTTCTCTGGTATGGTTGCATTACCTATAATTTGTCCGAAGCCACCAGTGGCAACTAGAATAGTTTTCATTCAGATGTTTTTCCCCAAATTTTCAAAAACCCAAAAAAAAAACAAGTATTCAGACAAGAGATTTCCAGATTTTCTTGTTAATAATTTAAGTGGGAAATTGCTTTTCAAAATATTTTATTGGCAAGTAATTTATCTGAATGCAATAATACATTTTTCTATTAAATATTTTTATTGGAACGTAAATAAATCGTTTTTATATTGTGCAATAAAATTAAATCAGATTTCAATCTCGCACACATTGAGCCAACGACAACGTCATCATTGTCAATAATCACAGCAACGGCAACAGCCACAAGAGTAACAACATTGGGAAGTAATAACAAAAAAATGGAATTTTTGAGGAAATATCTAAGAACGTTTGTAATTTCATTGGAAACGATTCATGGTTTGATGCAATCTTTTGCAATCATATCTGTAATTTGAGTGTAATGTTCACAAATATTACATACCATACTCGTACTTGGGAAATCGTTGGCTATTATTTTGTTGTATGTACTCGTATAATTCGGTATACTATAAGCACGTAGTTTGAAAGAAATCGAAGGAAATTCTGTGAAATTTTCTTTTAGAAGATCACATGAAAAATGTTGTTCGCATAGTTGTTACGTTTATGTTTGATTGATTTCCTGTATGTTGAAATCTTCCCATCGGAAAGGATTATAGAAATAGCAGAAAAAAAAATAAAGCCAACGGCACAAATCATATAAGAAACAAATTTATATTTAGATACAGGCAATGTTATATTATATTTCTGTATTTTTACCAATCGTACTAAGATACTATATAGATTATTTATTATATAAGAGTATATCACTATGTCTAAAATAAGATACAAATCCTGGACTGTATTTTGAAGAATCTCATTTCATGCTAGTAGTGTAGCATTGGTATGCGTACATGTCTAGAGAGGTCACATAGGAATGATTTTTTTTTTTTTGTTTATTTATTTTTTCTTCCTTCAGTAAATATAGCTCACGATAATGCTATCAATTCAGAACGAAAGGATAATGGAGAACCATTTGGTGGAAATACATTTACGATGTTGGCAAATAGCTTTCCTTTATTTAATATTTATCATGAAATTTCTGTTTTAAAAGTACTTTACGAAGTTCCAACTGTGTCTCTGAAACATTAGATAGATGAAAAATTGACGCAGTTTAAAAAAAAAATTGTATTTGTTTCATTAAAATAAAGAATTTTTCCTTATTTCCTTCGTTAATTTTTAAAACTTTAACGGACAAGTTTTCAATTCTTAGAGTTGTGGAAAAAACTACTTTTTAAATTGAAAATGTCATGGGTTTTTTTTTCTAAAAGTTAGAAAGAAATTTATCGCAGTTCAGATGCTATAAGATCAACATTAAGTAGATTTGTATTTTTTTTAATTGATTGAATGACGAAGTTTTCTTTCCGCCATTATTAAGAATGACAATTATTAAAATATACGTACTGAATTTGTAAGAAAATAACTTATATAGTAGTTTTGCAATCGTTGTCGTTTTATTAAAATTCCACGTATTGCAAAACTGATTGCACGGTTGAAGAAATCGTTAAGTTTGAGCATATCCTTTATAAGTGTTATATTAAGAAAGTTTTGCTAGTTGATTTTTCAATCTTTTAAAATTGCGAAAGAAAACATTTTGATATAGAAATACACTTCATACTTTTCAATTTTTTATGTAAAAAATAATCGAGAACCGTTAAAGATACGTAAAAACTGTTAATGCAAAAAAATATACAAAATTTTATATCCCATAACTTTGGTTATATGCATTTTTTCATAAAAGTAATTTTCGGGAGATTTTCGAATAAATTTTTTTTCGAATATCTTGAGAACCATTAAAGATAGAAAAAAACCGTTAAAGCAAAAAATGTAGAAAATTTTTGTATCCTTTTTATAACTAATTAAATAAAAAATATTTTGGCTCGGCTGAGGATTGATATAAATTACATTTTTTTTTCGCCTGCGGATGAAGAGTACGGGTATGCTGGGTTCCTGGGCACGAGGGTATTGCCGGAAATGAGGCAGCAGACGTACTCGCTAAGGAAGGAGCAAATTTAGACCTGAGCAGAGCAGAGTCAATACCGCCCCCCCCCCTAAACTATGCCAAATCCTCCATTGATAATCGCACAAAGGAAACAGCGGCAAGGAGGTGGGCTGAGATCGAAACCTGTAAAGTAACCAAAATTATGTGGAAGTCACACAATCCTAAAAAGACCAGTAGTCTTCTACAGCTACCACGAGCGCGATATCGGACACTGGTAGGAATTTATACAGGACACGTTCTTATAGGTGAACACGCTTTCCGGTTGGGCCTACACTGAGAAAAATGTCCAGGTCAACTTTTTGTCAGGTTAACTCTGACCTTACAGAGGTGTCTGTAAGCCAGCTAGCGGTCAGAGTTAACCTATCTAAGGTCAACTCGTGCAGCTCCCAATGCCCTACTTCACCTGCTGGTGGCTTAATTTCAGAATTTCTCCGACCACAGGTCAACTCAGTTTTACTTGCCCATATGCAGGCGAACGCGCGCCTGCCCGAGGCCAATTACGCCGTATGTAGGTCGTCGAGTTAGCCTCAATTTTTCTGAGTGTAGTGGACTCTAACCTGTGCAGGAGCTGCAAGGAGCCCGGAATTGCAGAAACCCTAGAACATTTATTATGTGAATGCCCTGCGTTGGCAAGAGCAAGGGCGGGCACTCGCTTGGAAGCCTAGAGGTAGCTTCCAAGTTAGATCTGAAAAATATATTAAACTTCGCGATGGCTACGGGAGTCTTTGATCTCACAAAGACATAGCCACAACGGACAATAGGACCTAGGCATCCTTTGTGGTAGCGCTATGGACCCTAGCGGTCTATGCGAGGCCCTGCAATCGAGCAGGCCGCCACCGAACCTAACCTAACCTAACCTTCGCCTGCGGCTCATTTTTATCGATTTTACACAAAAGACGCATGTATTTCAAAATATTTCGCCCAAGGCGCTTTCGTATTTATTTCTATTTTTACAATTTCCGTTGCCATAATTTATGAAATCTAAAGGGCCATCCACAGCCCCCCCCCCCCCCCCCTCCTCCTCCTCACCAGCATCTTCGCACAGATTGACAAGAAACCATATGTTCACCCTATTTATTTCAACACTTTGTATTCAATTAAAAACTATAATTTAACGTTCATTTCGAAATGTTTACTTGTTCGTTCGAAAAAAAAACTAATTTAAATATTTTTTTTTCGATTTTTTATTGAAAATTCTGGCTATTTAATATAATTTTTATAACATACGAGCTGCCATTAAGTCTTTTATTCACATTTTATATACTAAAGTGCGCTAAATCAATTTGCCTGCTAACATATTTGTATTAAATTGCACACGAAGGAAGAACGGTTGCATTTAATTATGCATCCCATTTAATTTGATTTTAATTCTATATGGCCGATTTAATTCCATTGCAGTTTAATCCCATAAATAGAATTCTAGATTGTGGCATTTGTCGAGGTGAGTCTCTAATCACCTTACGTATAATATGCAAATTAAATTTCATGTTAAAAGCCCTTTCTCTAATGTCGCCACAATTGATATAAGACAATGTTTTAATTCCAGTTAATTACTCTACCTTAAAATTGTTCTGTTTGTTCTTGATTTAATGATGGGAATTTTAGTCGGAAGAACATTATAAGGACATGGAATTCCAGTGCTAATTTTGTATAGAATTAATTTCTAATAGTAACGTATTTTATTTAAATAAATGTATGTAAGGCGGAGTTAACTTTGGAATTGTTAACAAGTAAATTACTTTGTAACATATTCAGACTTTTTTTACATTAGGGATTTTTCATAAAATACGTCACGCTAATTTTTGACCATTCGAACCATGCCCTACCTTCGCCACACTTTTTTTTCAAATTTTTGTATGGAGCTTGTACCGCCGCGCCGCGCCGTAAAGTGTGTCGTATTTTACGGGCAGCCCCTTATTTCAATGGGAAAATCAGATATCAAACAATCAAACACCGCCATCTTTTTCGCTCCAATTATACCTACGGGTTCACATCACTTGCAAATTCTGGGTAGGCTCTCAACATTTGTAAGGTTTGCAGAACATCATCTGCACAGACCGCCCTTAACCATGTCGTTGGAACCAACCACTATTTGTACATAGAGCAGTGAAACAGTGATAAAAGGCATATAAAGATGATATTTTCCAAATAATAAAAGCACCAAATCTTAACCCAGGGTTGCTAAAATAGTTATTTGTGTTAGTTACTAATTCGAAAAAATCCGGGAACAGTTGGGAAAAATATAATTCTGAACAAAAGCAATTTTTCCATAAAAAGATATTTTTGTCATAGGGCTGACCGGGGCCAGTTAGCTATAGGGGTAAGTAGACTCATTGCGGTTAAGTCAACCACGGTTGAGAACAAACCTGCGTGAATTGGACTGTTTATTCAGTCACTGACTTTTTTTTCACGAGTGTGTTAAAAATAAAATGGCGGTTTGGGGCTAGTTGACTCACAGTATACTGGAGTTAAATGACTTGATATGAATTACCTATATTTTTTTGTTAATTAATTTTATTTTTTTAAATTAGATGAAATTTTATTTATGTTAATCTGAAATGTTATTAATTTTTTAAAGAATATATTTTTTCAGAATTATTATAGTTTTTTAATATGTTCCAACACATTTTCCCCATAAAAAGTATAGAGTCAAATAACCCCGTTCACAGAGTCAACAAGCCCCAGACACGGGGTTAGTCGACTCATCGAACAACTTTTTTTAAATGTAAAAAAAAATATTTGAAACACTTATAATTAGTCAAAATAAAAGATTGACTAAGAAACACAATTGAATAAACCAACCAAAGACGTCTTTACTACACCTGAAATAATTACAGTATAACTTTTATAAAGTAGATTATAAAAAGTGGGTCTACTAGTCCCGGTCTACCCTACTCGTATAATCCTAACACTAGTCTAGGTACCCCCTATAGCTCCCCGATCTCCTTAAGGGCTCCTTTCTGTCCACTCCTAGCATATTCTCCTCTTTATTTTTCCTAAAAGTTTTACTCATTTTTCCAAAAAGCGTATAGGTTTCGAGAAATTTTCAAAAAGCTGTGTTTTATTCAAAATAGTTGTATTGGAGGCAACCGTTATAGTTAACGTTAATCCAAAAGTGGACAGTTGACAGAAAACCACGAATTTTCGAAAAACTTACTTACAAAAAATTTCAGGTAACTAGGTCAATGCGTTTCTAAGTTATTTAAGATACGTAAAACAGACAGACCAACAGAAATTTTATATCTGCCTCAGTTCCCGAGTCGTTATCCGTCATGAATACAATACTTTCCCTCTATACAAGAGGGAAGTAAAAAAGACAAATTTTTACCGAATCCTTCAAAGCAAATTTTTAACGATCATAAAGATATCTAGTATTAATAAAAAAAAATCGAGTGCATAAAATTTCATAAAAATCCTGAATTTCAATTTCAAAGCCAAAAATAAAGTGTAATAGAAATTCTTAAGAGATATGGCTAGAGCCATTATGTAAAACTTTTATTCTAATATTTATGGACTAATTCAAATTTTATCGGGGTATAAGGGCAGGCAATCATTTGCACAAAATCGTAAGGAATGGAGGCGACATCCCACCCCGGGATGTAGCCCCAAAAGAAGAAGAAGAATTCAAATTCTATCAAAAAGTCCTTGAAAAAAAAATCCTTTATCAAAACTGTTCTGTTCATAAATAACAAAAGAAAAATATTCAATTTATTTCCTTTAGTATTCAAATAACATCTATTGGACATGATTTTTTTTTAAATACAGGTTCATCTGAGCTTTTATTATTAAAATATGAAATATGAAAATATCTCTCCAAAACAAAACAAAAATATAATTATTATTTTACCCGTATATAGAATGGTGCTTTTGTTATTATGTTTAAAAATGTTTTTTTTCCTCATTTTGTCTGTATCAATATAATAACAAAAGCTATTGAATAGCATTTGGAAAGCTGAAATATATTCAAATTTATTCGAAATCGACGACGATAAAAGACTCTAAATTTGGAATAACCTATTGGTTATTATTTTATTTTAATTTTTTTTTCTCCTAGTTTTTTTTTTGTATTCACGAGATATAAGTCATCTGCAGGACGAGAAGTATAATTTTTTTTTCAAATTGCCAATTTAACAAAAGCTTTGGGTAAAAACCAATATAATTGGAGTACTTACTTTGAAGTAGAAGTAGAAAAAAATACGCTTTATTGTCATTCTTTGTTGCATGATTTCCATTTTTCTATTATAAAAACTTTATGGAAATATCCAGTAGTTGAAATATAAAAAAAAAGTTTTTAAAAAATTGATTGAAATTACAATAAGTTAGTGATTTAGAGCAAAAATTCAGTTTATAAAGGGTAATTTGAAAGAACTTTATTGCTTATAAATACAAACTCTATTAACCCTTAATATATCAACTAATTGGTTTTCAATGCCAACAGGAGACAATTGAAATTTTCTTGAACTTCTGCACTGTTGAAAATCACCGAAACGGAGTTTGAAGGATTCCATCATTTTTCGGAGAAAATCGAACTCCGGACACTAGGGAGTTCGCAACAGTTTCCTTGTGGGTGGTAATTTTTAACAATTTTTCGGTGTTGAACCAACTTTTTAGAGGAGTTAAAAAAACAAAGGAATTTCTCCTCACAAATGCTTGGTTTTTGCAAGCATTTTTTTGTCTTTCCAGCACTTGAGAGTTTTTGATTTTTTTTCGTATTTTCAAAATTAATATTGGCTGTTCTAAAACATTTCTTGCATGTCTCTACTGGGACTCGAACCTAAGACCTACTCTCGATTTGTAAGCTATTTGACTTCCCAATCGGCTTTGGTCGCCAATTGGTAATTTTCTACTAAGCCTGGATACCTTTTTGAATCGAAATAACTCCTGAAAGGATTTAAAGTGAATTTTTAACTACTTAAAACAGGAATGTCATAAAAACTGCGCGCTACGATGTTTTATTTTTTAAAACACTGCGAGGTGATTATTTTTAGCCATGTTTTTAGGCGGTGTTAATTTTTCTCCGGATTTTTTCGAGACTGTGTAGTCTGATTTTGAGTTTTATGCGTTAAAAATGGTATATTACCACTAATATATAAGGAAATTAACTAAACTCCAGTAAACTCAATATTTTTAAACATTTAGCACAATGTTAAATTTCTCTTTAATGCCCTTATGATTGATGACATCCAAAGAAAACCAACTGCAATTTCTGATAAGCTGAAAGAAAATATATATACATATATATATAAAAAATAAAAATGTTCTGCTAATGACCCGCCAAAACCTTAATCAATCATACATCGAAGAAGTTTTCTAATTAATTAGATAATTACACGGCAATGATCGAGCAGAGTTTTGCGTTGCCGAGCGAGCAAAAGAGGAAACTTTTCGCCTTTTGTAAAACGTTTTTATGTAACATTTTATGTTTGTTAGTACCTTAAGTATAAATCCATTGCTGGAATTAATTTCAGTATATTTTGTAGCCGGAAAATCGACTTTATACGAGATACACCCAAGTATATAAATCGCTAAGTATGCGTTTTTGGTGGGGGAACTAAATTCAACTTGAATGCCTTTAGGGATATTTTCCTTCCTTTTAATCTAGTTAAATCCTAATTAGGTAATTACTTTGTACATTTAGAGACTATAAAGAGAAGATTATTTTCATTGTTAAGGGGTAGAAGGAATGGATAGAAAATTTTATTTAGTACTTACCATCATGGACATGATGATCCGCTGACTGACCATCAGCACCCTCCCTTCTTCTTCTCATCTGGTCAGCAAAATGTGCTATTAAGGCATCCATCATCGCTGCTTGTCGTGAAAATATTTGCATCAGTTTCGAAACGGCAATACCATTCTCTACAGCATCGAACTGAAATTAATTAAGAAAAATTTATATAAAAAAAGGTTTAAATTATGATTTTTATACCTAATCAAAATCTTTTGTCATTCCTAGCACCCTGGTGTAGTTCATGCGTTACAATCGGTATTATAAATCTAATATATTTCTATATGATGTCATATATCATATGATGTCATATATGATGTCATATAGAAATATATTAGATTTATAATACCGATTGTAACGCATGAACTACACCAGGGTGCTAGGGATGACAAAAGATTTTGATTTCCGCATGTCCATCCGTCTGTCCGTCCGTCCGTCTGTCCGTGAACACAAATAACTTTCGAAAGGATTGAGTTAGAGATTTGAAATTTTGTATAGTTACATTTCTCGTAAATGGCTAGACTAAGTTCCTGAAGGGGCAAAATTGGACCATAGCTTCCCCATTCCCCCGACAAAGGAAACAGTTTTTTGCAATTTTCTCGAAAACCGTGAGTCACATTGAAAAATTCGTGAAAGTAAAATATGTTTAAAATAGGATTCTACATAACTCATCCATACATCAAAATTCAATCGGACCACTTCTTCCCCCCTCTTCCATACAAATGGAATACTTGTTTCCTATTTCCACGAAAACTGTGCATCGTATCAAAAAATTTATAAAGATAAAATGTGTTTAGAATAGGATTTTATATAACTTATCCATACATCAAAGTCCAGTTGGACGACTCTTCCCCCCTCCTACATACAAACGAAAATTTTTTTTTCTGTTTTCTCGAAAAACCGTTCCATTTATCAAAATCCAATCGGACCACTCTTTTTCCCCTCTCCTATATAAATTTATTTTTCTTAATAAACATTTTGTCTGTCATCATATAGGGTATTTGACGATTGGCCCCTAGCAATTGTAGCTTTTCTTATGTTTTTTTCTAAAAAAGGGGTGTCTGTAAAACATGTCAGGTTAATTTTTCAGCTTTTCGGACTCATTTTCTCTTCCCTAAACCTTTGTTTCGAGATTTTTTTCATGTGGAGTTTAATACGGCCCACAAACTATAGCCCCTACTTCCTAAAAATTTGACGTTTTTTATGGTATCGTGAGGAAATCTCAAATAAATGTTGGCAACCGCAACGCAATCCATCGAATTAAACAGAATTTAGCAGGCACGGGACCACAAAGCTTTGGGGGGAAAAGACGTTCAAAAAGTACGATTCAATAAGTTCGAATTTTTTTGTTTGAAAACTGGTGGATTTTTTTTCGAATTTGTGAAGTTGTGGGAATTTAGATCGACGCAATATTAAACAAGATATTGCAGCCACACAGAAAATAGAAGAGGAGAGGTACAGGGGACTTTTAGCAATCATTTTCTGTTTACTTGTACAAATATGAATATTCCATAAAAATAAACACGTTTATAAGTTTAATCAAATTCCCTGAATGCGTTCTATAAAAGATTTAAGCTTTTCCAGAAAATTCTTTAATATCTGTCCAAACGTTTTTAATATCAATTATATGATAAAAATTACGTCAATAAAAATATCTCTTATTTTCTAGGGAATTTAAAACAACTTTCGTCACAACAACTCAAATCAAAATAACATTTTCCAAAAATACAACAAATAAATTCAACAAGGTTACCACCGCCTACGTAAAGCAAAACGTTTTACCTCATTCTAAAATTAGTTTTTTGTCTATAAACCGAAAAGATAGCTTTTAACTGCATATCCTTTTTGGGAAATATTCTAGCGTGGGAGCAAGACCCAAAACATTGATTGAAAAGTTTCTATAAAATGAATAATTTTAATTTTCTAACGAGCAAAGTTTTCATAAAAGTCAGAAGTTTATATCCAACTCAATACTAAATATACTTTCGGAAATTATTTTATGAATGATAATTACAGGTGATGTAATTTCAATATCCTTTTTAGAACTGCCAAACATGAATAAAGTTTGAACACTAAAAATAGAAGCGATAAAAAGGTTTGCTTGTGTGAAAATCAAGTTCACATCAAATAAGAAAAACATTTATTCTTTTTTTAATGGTTTTCTCTTTGATTGTTTTTCGTTTTTTTCTCATATTTTCGTTTCTACATATATAGATAAGGATATAATAATAACAAAAAGTTATTGTTTAAAAGGAAAATCATATATTTTTCTGTCTTTCTGGCCAAAAGCTGTTTCACGTGTAAAAGTATTTTCAATTTTCTATAGCCACTGCTCTTAACAGATTATTTGTTGTTTTGGTCCTCAAAATACTCTCCTTTGTTGCTGTCGTTTGGGTTATGTTCAAAGCATAACGTACTATACCCTAAAAAGTATATTGGATAAAATGGGATAAAGTGGCATTTTAGCTGAGTCACATAAAAATATTGAAAGAGTTCGTTTTTTTTTCTGGTCCTTTTATTGGCATGAGTAATATCCTTCCTTTCCTATATTAGACACTTTATTTTTACTTTGATTCCAAGGAAAAAGGGGAAAAAATCAATATGCCATAGAAAAAAAGGGTTTCACTACACTTGTCCATAAATCTCGTGAGAAAGAATTTTTTAATATGAAATATTATAAGGTAGAAGTATTTCATATTTTCTCTAGCTTTCTATTTTGTTCATTCGTTTAAATGTCAATAATGGGGTTGGTTGGTTTGGTGTTTTTCACACCAAGGAACCGATTGATTCCAATCGCATGACAAATAACTTTTAATTCATAAATTGATTTTTTTTAAATAAACCAAGGAAACATGTCTATCAAGAAATATTTCATCCTTGCTTTGAAATGCAAAAAATATTTTACAGGGTAGAATTTAAAAGATGGCGCCTAAGAAGATTCCTCATTAAAGTATTAAAAAACCGTGGATAAGTTATCAGAAATTAAGTAATTTGGTTTATTAAAAGCTTTTATTTAGTTTGCTTTTTGGTCTGTTAGTTTGTCTGTCGGGTGAAATCTTGTACTCATTCGATGGAGTTGAAATTTTACATACATAACTCTGATGATAATGCAATATGTGTGTACACAAATTGCCACTCTTCTTGCTTGTGAATCCCCTTTCCTGCTATCTCCGATATCGTTGGATCAATTTTGAGTAATTGTCCCCCAGGGAAAAATCCATCCCTCGCCTTGCCTGTCAAAATCCCACTCCTCTTTTTCCTATCTCCAATTTGGCACAGGTTGAGTTACCAGTTTTCGCCCATTAAAATCCACCCGTCATCTTGCCTGTCAACCCCTATCCTGCTAAATCCTGAACCATTGGCGCAATTGTGAGGCAGGTTGCGTCATTGAGTAGACGTAATTTATGATTTTAAGTTGTACTAATTAAATGCAAAATGACTAAAGAGTGTAAAATAATAAAAATTTAAAAAAAAAACCAAATAGAAGTTTTAAAAAAAGCTTTTATTCAAAAAATGTGCTAAACAGAAAAAAAAACTTTTGGCACCGTCAGAAACAGAAGCGAGACAAGAGCATAAAAAAATATACATTTGTCTCGCTTTTATTTCTGATATACAGCCCTCAAAAACGATTTTTTTTTTCTTTTTAGTACACTTTTTAAAAATAAAAGTTTTTTTTTGAAAAATCCGAATTTTATTTTGCTACAAATTCGTACGAGAGAAAAATTCGTATATGGATGACGTCGCGGCACCTGGGTGGGTCTGAGTCACTAAACGAAATAGGGAAGCACCATTGTATTTAAAAAAAAAAATTCGTAGCTTCCAAACGGTTGGTATATAAAGGTGCCGCTCCACATGAGAGTAAATGCCGGCGAGAACCTCTCGATAGCAGCTACTCGCAAATGGACACGTCTCTGAGAGTCGCTCGCAGAAACTCGCAAAAACTCGCGAGCTAGTTTCTGTGAGCTGTCAAAAGTGATTCTACTCTCTAGTCGACACGCACCCACTGAACTCTCGGTGAGTTGCTCGCCAGATACCAACGGCGTTTGAATTTCGCTAGTAACTCTCGAGAACTCGCCAAAGCAAGATGTCAAAAAAATCAAGATATTGGTGTTGAAAAGAGAAAAATCGCCGCAATTAACTCGCAAATGCAGAACCTCCTGCGAGTAACTCTCGAAAGTTTTTGAGAGTTACTCGCGTATTTACTCTCATGTGGAGCGGCACCTTAACATGACTAGCGGCTTCCAAATCGATTTTTAATTTATGGGCGAACAGACAGTTACACGCACGTGCCTATTTTATATAGATATACTTGTTGATCAAAATTGTAGAATTGGTAATCGAAAATTGTTGGATTGATAATCGAAATTGTTAAATTGATAATCGAAAATCATTAAATTGATAATCGAAATTGTTAAATAGACAAATAAAAATTATTAAATTGATAATCGAAATTTTCGAGCTTCCAGGTGAAGCGCAGCGTTAACATCCGAGCACACGCAGTCTTCTTAAACTAACCTAACCTCATCTAAACTATTCGCGTCAAAAATTCATAAATATTAGACATATCAAGAATAATCCAATTTCTCACATGTGAAAACTCTCCATGAGTTACCCTTTAGCATAAATTTAATAATAAAATTTTACTTACTTGAAGAAATATACAAGTTTGGCACTCGGGATCATCATTCGAACTTGGTTTCGCATAGTCCCATGATAAATCCTCGTACCTTAGTCCAAGTAATAATGTCTGCAAAAAGCACAAGAAATAAAACCGAAAGGAATTAGAAAATATCACAACGATAAAAATAAAATCATAGCAATAAAACTAACGAAAAAAAAACACCAATTCACAATGCAGTAATAGTAGTAAAAGGAGAATATAATAATGTCACGTACACATTCTACTGGATCTATGATAAAAATTCCCCGTTCGTTAATTGCTATCAGAACAGAAATATCCTTGTGATTAACTAAGCTCATAAGACCTCGAACAGGCTGTTCCACTTGGCCGTGGAAGAAGGCAGCGCTGCAAAGTAGATAAGAAAGTTAGCGAAAAATTGCCTCACTTAACAACTGGATAAGTGAAACCGAGAATAACTATAGAAGACGAGGCTATGGGAAAAATCAGTAATAGCTGAAATCAGGATAGAACAGAAGAGAAAATTTTGGAAAAGATGCGCTTAAATACAGATATAAGGAAAGCCTGGGAAGAATCATCAGCAGGAAGCAACAGCAGCAGCATCTGAGAATAGGGATTATTTTGTGACTCACCCATAAAACGGAAGTGCCCAGCAAAATTCCAGATACTTTCTCATTAATTTCCTAGTTGTAGCCGCCTGCGGGACGCGTTTATATTGCTCTAACAATTTCACTTCAGCTGAATTTTTACGACTAACTGGCAACCATGACCAACTCGTATTTTTGGCAACATGTTGGGGTAGAAATCTCGATTGGTTCTCTCTGTTTAGGAGGGATCAAAAAATTTACACGTGAAAATGTGTTTATATATTTTTTTTTCTTTAAATTTGAAAAACCATTAAAAATAACATGCTTACCTAAAATAACTGATTGTATGCGTATGTGAGTTATATGGACCTAATTCGATTCTAGCTTGGATACCGCCTAGCATAATCGAATGCACAGATTCCATGATGTATCGACCTGCCAGCACGTTGTGCTTGGCCTCCTCGTAAAGAAGCTCCAGTATCCGGGGATCCCTGAAATTGCCAAGTAAATATTATAAGCATGTTAAAGCACGTTAAACCAAAAAAGAAATGCGCTGCAGGCGAAAAAAATATGGTTTACAGAAAATTTCTAGTCGAAGTAGAGTGTGTTTTGCATATATATTTATTTATTTATTTATTTAATTACATTTCGTCAACAAAAACTGACTATTTAAGCGAGTAATACAATTTTTTAAAAACAAAAAGAGAAAAAAAAAATATATATTTATACATATGTTCAATAATATGAGCAAAATTTTGATAGGATACACCACAAAATTTAATAATCCAGGTCAAAAGCTTGGTTTCTGGGACGCCTGGACAGCATGACTATATCGGGGACTATTTTTTTTTAAGTGTATCCTATTATATGACGTAACACGCGACACGACATAATCTTAAAAATCACAAATCTTAATTTTAAATTAAAACTTACTTAATTTTCTCCTCGTCCTTTTTCGAGAAAAATACATTTCGCTTAAGTACTATCATTGGTTCATCGAATTTCTTTTCGATTGGATTCCCTTGACTGAATTTCTCTAATAGATTTGGCCACGCTACTCTAACTACATAAGGTCGATGATGCGATTTTAATTGTATTTCTAAGAGTGCACTGGTCATCCATAAACCGAATATACTTTGTGCTAGTAATTTGTTAGCTATTCCTAATTCTTCACAGCCCAGAGCAGCAGCTAGCATCACTTGCGCCGGACACTGTGCTGTTCCTTCAATTTCCATATGTACAGCTATACGAGACATTAAGTACACGCATGTGGGTATCACCTGGAAGAAACCGTAAAAAAATCTATATTCAAAAATCACTTTATTTAAAATGTCGATAAAAATTTATACTGGATCTATGATTAAAATTCCTGTATGATAAAAATTCCAGAGGCGGTAACACAATGATAGTGACTGTCACCTATCAATTCTTCGGACTTCAAATACCCAAATTTTGGCTGAAAATTCCTTAATAAAAACCACACTGATCTTCTATTTCAATCAAAATTTGTAAAACTTTCACACGAGTTCCAAAAAAGTAATGGATGACAGTGATTTCACCCAAATTTTTTTATTTTGATTTATTTTGAAGATATTCTTAAATATTATTTTCTGACTCTCAAAGAGATTTTTCAAATTTTTGTCTAATCGGTCAAGGATTTTTTTCGTTTTTAACAACTGTTTTTCATTCTCGATTTTTTTCTTAATTTATACTTTTGTCGATTAAGTATTAATTTTTGATAAAAACATCAGATTTAAAAAAAAACATCATGTTTTCACATCAGATTTTTTTTTTTTAAAAAAAGGTAATATTCTTAAATTGTTAAAAAAATTAAAAGTTAAATTTAAATATTTTCATAAATTCTAAATTTATATAAAAAACTTGTAGTAGTTTAGCTTTAAGCGAATGCCTCACTGGGCTCAGATCTGATTCCGATAGGGTAAAGTCGGGTGAAATGGAACAGAGGGTGAAATGGAACACCCCCACTATTTCGCACTTGTCAAACATAATTGCTATTGCTGTCGGCAACAGTTTGTTTGGTATATCAGAAAACCTCGACGCGTTAAGGTATCGTCACGCTGCATACGTTTGTTTATTTTTTATAAGCAAAAAACCAAAAAAAAATATCGTTTTTGTCGTAAAACTTTTTTTGTGGATTTTTTAGATTTAATTTTTTTGGTAAGTATTTGGCGGAGTGATTGTCAAAATGCACAGTTAGATTTACACTACATCAAAATGCACAGTTAGATTTACACTACGTAAATTTATTAATAAAAGCAGCAAGTCGAGACATGTTAGTTTCTGATTTACAGTAATGTCAAATGCAACCAAAAGGGTGAGATGGAACAGCCAAACGGAGGTGTATTGGAACATATAAATATTGGAGTCTATAAAACAAAAAAAAAAAAAAAAAAAAATCTTAACCGCGGAAGACAGCTTCCTAAAAATATGAAGACTCGGAAGAAGAAAAGGACGAAATAATTTATATGAGCGAGTCTGATGGACCTGAAGATTTCGGAAAAACAATTATGTAGGATGTGGGGAGGAGTACATGAAAACGCAAAAAAAAGACGACTGCCTTCAATGTGTCATCTGTAATTTGTGGTCGCACTAGTCCTGCGCGTCATTTGCAATGACTTGCAATAAATGCGGCAATAAAAATTTGAATAAAAATTAGTGTTCATTTCACCTTATGGTAAGTTCCATTTCACCCGACCATGGAGGACAAATGAAACTTTTGATCTTTTTTTTAAATTAAAAAAAAATATTGAATTAACCTTTTTTATGCCAGATTACTGATTTTATTTTTACGTTTGTAATAAAGAATGATTTTATTTTTGTTTCGTTTAAAAAGGTCTTTTTATTTCCCGAGATATTTCAAAAATAAAAAAGGTGCTCCATTTCACCCGACTTTACCCTATCGGTGCAGCCTGACTGTGATCCGATAAATTTTAAAAATTGAGGAAAAATTGAGGAAAAATTGAATTAAAAATTGAGGAATGCTATATGATTGTAGCATAATGCTAACAGCACAGATAATTTTCATTATTGGCGGGAAATTCAAAAATGAGAACCAAATTAACTGTTTTCACGACACTTTTAAACGCAAAACTTTCAAGGATAAATGTTGTAACGAAAAGTATGCGAAAATTTTCATATCGGTCACAAGTGAAGATGAAATAAAAACAAAAACGAGAACTAATATTGTATCTAGCCTCATTTTTTTGCACTATGTTGGTAACACTATCAACTGATACTATCAACTGATTCGAAAGCGATTGTCAGGACAAATTTATAAGTTGAATATTATCACTTCTGTATGGCAGTTGATTCAATATCGCGTCAGCTTCAATTAGTTATGTCCCATAAAGTTATACACAGCAGCGATATCGAAATCAGATCGTTATCACTACCTGATCCCGGTGTGGCATTTGGTTTAGACTACAGGCATTTTTTTTATTAAAATCATAATTTTTTGTTTTGAATATTTGTTGGAATCTACAAACTGTATGGAGCCGTGGAGATTGTGTACCCCGGCAGTCTAAAGGTTAAGTCAACCAACTTACATTTTGCAGAGGCCTAGGTATCGATGTCGATGATTTAGCACCACTTGAATAATTTGTAGACGTCGACGTTGTCGTATTGTAATTATTTGATATACTTGATGAGGGCTGCAAATCTGTGTTACTTGTGGTTTGTTGTTGATAATTTGTATTTGTACTTAACCCTGAAAAGCATAAAAAAATATTTACATTAACTTAAAAACAACAACTTATTAAAAATTGATAAAAAAAATTTAGATTTTAATACATTTTATAATAAATGCAAGAGGCAAACTTAAGTTTTTGCATTATTCCATATACTTTGACCTTTCGTTGACAAAAAATTTAAAAATAATTTTGTTGAAAACTCCTCATAAAAGCTGGACTTAAAAAAAGGCTAAACTTCTGTGAAAGTGGAAATTATGAATTTCCTTAGAGAAACTCACTCTTGGTCATGTTCGTCTATTTTCAACCTTTTCAAAAAATTAAGAAAGAAAAGTTAGAAGATGTTCACGTGTATTGCGTGGAGATAAAAAAATAAGAACTTTTTAAAAGATTTTCCCCATTTCATGCATCTATTTTCTAACTCCTCTGTCGATCTCTTCGCTTTCCCCTTTATCGACAAACACTTTTTTTTTGGTATTTTCGACGCTAAAGTAAGGCACGTGTTTTTCTCTTTTACGTTAATGCCTAGTCATTTTTTCATTCAATCATGAAGAAAAACAAGAAAGAAAAAAACAAGGAAAATCAAACCAGGCAACAAAGTAAAAGTCCTTATACTGTGAAAAACACTGAAACGGCAAAACAAGTAAAAAAAATATTCAACCTGAAACTTATTTCCGCATTCTCGCACCTTTTCGAGAATGATGTCCCACCACCCTTTTTGCAAGCAAGCAAATGGAATTTTCCAGCAAAACAAAAAGTGTCGTTTACAATTTCGGTAATTTTACCAAAGCAAAAAAAAAAAACAATTTTGATGTTTTTTGAAGGTAGAAAAATAATTGCACAAGTTTTCGTTTTCGCTTTTCTCCACAAAAAAAGTGAGATTAGGCAAGAAAACAAATAGATAATTGTCGAAACCTTTTATTTAGAAGTTTGTATCAATTCAGTTTGGTTCGAACAACGCAAAAAACAGGTCCGCTGATAAAATCCCTTATTTTGCCAATCATTAACGAACCTAAAAGAAAGAGCTAAAAAAAATTTCAAGGCTTTGGAATCCCAATTTGGTTTCCCAGTTCTCTTTGAAACTCAAAGCTGATAAAACAAAACCAAACGACTTAATTTTTTTTTATCATGTTTTTCGATTAATCCAATTTTAAAATACCGGATTCTGTAAATAAATAAAAGACTACATGTTTTAAAGCGTAACTACTGAACAAGTTAATTATAAAATTACCCGCGATTTAATTTTATGTGGGAAAATATGCTGGCTTTTTCATATAATTGCCACTTTCCTTTGAACAAAATACATAATTTGCAGCCCCATTAATTGATGAGATTATGAAGCATTATCAATATGCTTCGTTAGCAATAACTTTTCATTAAAAATTTCCACAATACAAAAAATCAAATGCGTTCACCACGAGAATTCGATGAATTTCCCATAATTAGAGGGAGTTTTTCAATAAAAAACCTTGACCGAAAACCGCAAATTCGAATTTATTTGAAGCCAACGATTTACACAGCAATTCATTGAAAATATCAAGTATAATATTTTTTTTTGGTTCTAGCCAACATTTAGGGGAGACCCTTTTATTTGGAAACAGAACTCAGGATGTTCGGAGGAACGCAAGGAGGTTTCGGTTTATGCGCTCCTGGAATAATTTTGGGTGATAGACAGATGCAAACAAGTTTTCGCGGAATAAAAGTACCTTTAAATTTTATTGTGCGGTCAAGAAGACGCCTAATTGTGTAGATAAGGTATTTTTTTTTATATTTGTATAAATCAATTTTTCATCATTATGTACTGAAGCCAAAAAAACATAAGAAAAGCTACAATTGCCAGGGGTCAATCGTCAAATACTCTATATGGTGACAGACAAAATGTTGGTTTAAAAAAAATCCATTCGTATCGGATAGGGGGCAAGAGTGGTCCAATTGGATTTTGATGTATGGAACGGTTATGCAAAATCATATTTTAAGCAGATTTTGTATTTATAAATTTGTCGTTACTGTGCACCGTAAGCAGTATTCCGATTGGATTTTGATGTATGGATGAGTTATGTAAAATCATATTCTAAACAAATTTTACCTTAATAAATTTTCCAAAATAACTCCCGTTTTCGAGAAAATTGCAAAAAACCGTTTACTTTGTATAGAGGAGGGATGAAAAGAATGGTCCAAATTGGTCCATTCAAAAATTTAGCCTAACCATTTACGCGAAACGTGACTGTACAAAATTTCAAGTCTCTAGCGCTATCCTTTCGGAAGTTATGATGTTCTCGGACAGACGGACAGACAGACGGACGGACGGACATGTAGAAATCAAAATCTTTTGTCATTACCAGCACCCTAGTGTCGGGGGGTGAGGGGGATGGTACAGATGAAGTGTGCGGTTACACTTGTATCAAGAATAAATTGCTTGGTCCAAAGATAACTATTTATACTTTGTTTGTAAGCGAATTATAAACGAGCACAATAGAAACAACAACGTACAACAACACCTTTTTGACTGGTCACAAAGTGATTCATTTGCAACAGTTTTTTGTAACCGGTTAGAAGTTAACCGATTTCTAATGGCCATTTCTAATGGTTTTTCCGACCGGTTACAGAGTAACCGATTTGTAACAAGTAACTTTGCGTCATCGGTCTCAAAGTAACTAAGTTGTAACGATTTTTTTGGCTACCAGTCACAAAGTAACCTATTTGCAACCGATTTGCAACCGATTTTGTTGTAACCGGTCACAAGGCAGCTGTCACATAAACTGATTTACAAATGCTACTTCGCGACCAGGGTCACATTGTGACCTAAGTCGCAAATGGTCACTCGGGTAAAATCATGGATGTTTAAAATTAACTCTTCGAATGCGCCTTAAATGAATTTTACTTTTAAAAAAAAGTATTAAATCGTAAGAATGAACCACATAAGGTTGGTTAGACGATATAAAATAAAATTTACATACTAAAAGAATTCATATTTAATATGCCAACCCGGCATTGTTAAAATGAAATTTATGATTTTCATACTATTATCAAATGAAAAACCTTTTACTGTACGGTTTCGCTATTAAATTTTATAAAATAACTATAAATATTAATTCAACGTTTTTTTTTTGTAATTGCCGGATATTATAATTATAAATTTTAAATGTTACTATTTATAAAGAATTTAATAGGTCTACTGTAAGTTGATTCCAACGAATTTAACGTTTATACAAATGATTTTTAAATGAGCATCCCCTCATAATAACCTTCACACTACTTATATATTGTGCTATTCTCATTACCATGTTATTAACATAAAAAGCGTTCACTCCAAACCAAAAGCTTCATAAAATACTTTGTAGTTGTGTATAAAAATGGACGGAAATTTTATATATAGAGAGGCTGAAAATGTAATTAACATGAATAATTACAGACTACCGCACGTAATCATACGCTCTTTGATTACAACTGAAAGACAGTATAATTTAATTGTTTCACCTGCCAGAATAGAACTACTAATAATGTTCGTTGGTCTTATCAAATGCTTTCCATCCCCCATACATTCAGATATGATAGGGATATATTTTTCTCATATACATACATACATACTCATATAGATACGATATTCCAGCTCACAAATACGAATAAAAATTAATTTCTCCCTTTCTCTTTCCAACTTTCCGTTTCTATCCTAGGTACTTACATTCGCGGTTGGTAACCAACTTGAAAACCATAGAAAGTCCGGGGTATTCAATTCACTTAATATTTTAGCATGCTTTAACTTTATTTAAGAGGTACCTACACACACTCGAAGGTGTACAGGATCAGATATACCTCGGTGGGTTCGAATCTATAAATATAGCAGGCAATCATCGTCTTGTCATAACACGTGTTCTTCTTATAAAAATGTTCACATGTACGCCAACAGCAAGAAACCCACAGACCCCAGATACTTATTTTGTAGATCAGAGCTCGGCACTGCTTGGCTCGTCTGGCTCCTCAATACGATAACATTTTTATTCAAATTTTACGAGATTACAATCAATGTATGAACATTTTTACTCGACTCTCCAACGCAATGATACGTGTTGGTAGACGACGGCCCCTTCGGCAGCCGAAATCAAACGATTGACTAACAATCGATGGAGCGAGCCTACGACAGTCATTCAGTATGATTTCTGCTGTTGATGCGTACGGGTGTATACATTTGCTCTCCAAAATTATAATTGCTTCCCAAAGAACACTGATGTACGGAATTTTTTCAGAAATTTGATTTTTTAGTTTTCCTTTTCCATTATGAAGCGCTCATATTCAAATTCAATTACTATGTCGTGGGATTGGGAAAACAAATATTTAATAACCACAAATAATGATAACCGTCAATGTCTTTTGCAGTTACATGTCGAATAAAAAATTCAATCTAAAACGCAACAGCTGTCATAAGTTCGATTTTGCCCAATTCAATGAAGTAGAAAGAGTAAGACAGGTTGACAACTTAAAGAAAGTTTTTTTTAGAGAAATTTCCTTTAGGCGGAACAAATGATTCTGAAATTGCATAATGATAAATTGTGTAGTTCACTGTTCCTAAACGTCTCCATCAAAAGCGAAAGAGCGTAAAAAATGAAAATGATGCGTTTTCTCATTTTGTGTTATAGTATATGAAGAAACATAAAATTTTTTCGAGTAGTAGTAAATCACTACATACATGGTGCCGAGGCCTGTTGTAGATAATAGCGCCTTATTAAGTTTAAGAGTGTACTTCTTCATTGATTTAATGCCTTTTATATCAGTCTTATTAAGAGAGTGGGAGATTTTGACCTAATTATGTTGAAAGGAAACAAAAAATGTATTACTTTAATTTAATGAATCCTAATTGAAAATAATCTGATGAGTAGACTTTAAGAATCTTAGGTTAATATATTTTAAGATCAAAAATAATTTTTCTTGTTACACAATCGATAAATAAGATGTCTTTGCCGTTCTTTAGAGAGAATTCAAAAATACATTCGGATACTAAGAAATATTTTATCTTAGAAAAATCGCCCTCTGAAAGAAAATTCGTCTTCTAAAAATTGCATTTGCGTCACATAAAGGAATACTATATTTTTTTTTTTTTAAATTTAATCTAATTTTGAAAACGTAAGAAAAATTACCAGGGGCCAATCTTCAAATAGTCTATAGTCTATAATCTATAAAAAAAAATAGTCCATAAAAAAAATTATTTTAAAAAATTAAAAAAAGAAGGTTTCATGGAAAAAGTTATGAAATTTTGCATTTAGTCTGACGAATTAGTTTATCAGTAACTAGCTTGCATACCCGTCGTTGCCGGGTAAAGTTTTTTCAATTTTTTTTTTATGGTCTTTGTTGGAGCTAAACTTCAGGCCAATCGGCTCGGTAGTTTCCCCGCGAAAGGGTAACGAAGAGGAAGAGCTAAGTTTCGATATCACTTTACCCCCTCCCCTTACTCCCCCACCCCTCGCGGAATTTTTCCGTATGCCTATGTTGGAACCAGAACTACCACAGACACTCATGCCAAATTTTAAGTCATTCGGTTCAGCCGTTTTTGCGTGAAAGAGGAACAGACAGACAGACAGACAGACAGACAGACAGACAGACAGACAGACACCAACTCATTTTTATTTTATATATATATATATATATATATATATATATATATATATATATATATATATATATATATATATATATATATATATATATATATATATATATATATATTAGATTGCCCATATGTGCAAAGTTGTAATTTTTGTTGCTCCCCGTCCATTTTCGTGAAGTTTAGGTCAAAAAAATAAGATTTAAAAAAAAAAGTAGGAACCTGTAGTGGAAAAAACCCAGTCGGTTTTTCATTGAAGTTTCAAAAATAGACTTTAAAATGGTGAATCGCTTTAACTGTCCGTAACTCCTATAATATTTAATTTTTCGTTGATGGTCTAAAGACAACTTTTGTAGAGGATAACTAGACGAACATCTAATTCTCACGAAGTTTTGACCTACGGTTGAAATTTAATGCTTTTTTGGTCCCAAAACAGCAATTTTTTAAGAACATTTTCATGAATTTTTTTCTTTAAATGTATTTTTTGCACTTTCTAAAGGGTGGAATATTTCTTCTGGTAAGCCTATGTTCTAGAGAATGAAATGTAGATTAATTTAAAAAAAAAAATGAAGCCGATCTAAAGTTATACGACATAGATACAGACCGACAAACAGACAGATTTATGGATATCCTAAATTTGTTGTCTGAAACGGATTTTGTACTGGTCAGATTTTTCAAAAGTAGAATTTTTTTTAAGTTTTTCCGATATTCTTATTTGTTATAAAACATTTTAACCCTTAATTTATGAGGTGAAAATCATATGCGTAAATGATGAGGTGGTTTCCAATGGACTTGTTCTAATCACATACCAAATCCGTGCTTTTAACTCGGCACACAACACCATACTGTATGAAAATACTGAAGATTTCAGAGTCACTGTGCTGAAAACATGAGAAATAGCAAAGAGAGAAAAGTCAATGTGGGTCCACTGGACCCACCTCATCAATTAAGGGTTAAAATACAAAATTTAATGGATTTTTTTTAAATTTTTTTTCTTGAAATTGTTCATAATTTTTTGTTAAATATTCAATGAATTTTGCTTTCGAATAGCTTTGCATTGATATTTGTTTATAATGCTGTTCCATCGCATGCAGGATATACTGTTTTTGTTGCTCCTGGTGCGTTAGAACAGTATTATATCGAGTCATCAAAGCTACTCCACGCTCTGCTATATCATACACCACAAGTAAATTTTTAATCATTGCCTTCGCAGCGATGTAGTTCTCGTCTTCCTCCCATGTTGGTGGATCGGCAGTCAAAAAATTGTTCCTTATACCAGTGATTTCTTGATTTAAGATATATGAAATGTGTAAAGTTGTAATTTTTGTTGCTCCCCGTCCATTTTCGTGAAGTTTAGGTCAAAAAAATAAGATTTAAAAAAAAAGTAGGAACCTGTAGTGGAAAAAACCCAGTCGGTTTTTCATTGAAGTTTCAAAAATAGACTTTAAAATGGTGAATCGCTTTAACTGTCCGTAACTCCTATAATATTTAATTTTTCGTTGATGGTCTAAAGACAACTTTTGTAGAGGATAACTAGACGAACATCTAATTCTCACGAAGTTTTGACCTACGGTTGAAATTTAATGCTTTTTTGGTCCCAAAACAGCAATTTTTTAAGAACATTTTCATGAATTTTTTTCTTTAAATGTATTTTTTGCACTTTCTAAAGGGTGGAATATTTCTTCTGGTAAGCCTATGTTCTAGAGAATGAAATGTAGATTAATTTTAAAAAAAAAATGAAGCCGATCTAAAGTTATACGACATAGATACAGACCGACAAACAGACAGATTTATGGATATCCTAAATTTTTTGTCTGAAACGGATTTTGTACTGGTCAGATTTTTCAAAAGTAGAATTTTTTTTAAGTTTTTCCGATATTCTTATTTGTTATAAAACATTTTAACCCTTAATTTATGAGGTGAAAATCATATGCGTAAATGATGAGGTGGTTTCCAATGGACTTGTTCTAATCACATACCAAATCCGTGCTTTTAACTCGGCACACAACACCATACTGTATGAAGGTACTGAATATTTCAGAGTCACTGTGCTGAAAACATGAGAAATAGCAAAGAGAGAAAAGTCAATGTGGGTCCACTGGACCCACCTCATCAATTAAGGGTTAAAATACAAAATTTAATGGAATTTTTTTTTGTTCCCAATCGATCATGAAGCAAAAACACTTTTTTTGTTTCTTGAAATTGTTCATAATTTTTTGTTAAATATTCAATGAATTTTGCTTTCGAATAGCTTTGCATTGATATTTGTTTATAATGCTGTTCCATAGCATGCAGGATATACTGTTTTTGTTGCTCCTAGTGCGTTAGAACAGTATTATATCGAGTCATCAAAGCTACTCCACGCTCTGCTATATCATACACCACAAGTAAATTTTTAATCATTGCCTTCGCAGCGATGTAGTTCTCGTCTTCCTCCCATGTTGGTGGATCGGCAGTCAAAAAATTGTTCTTATACCTGTGATTTCTTGATTTAATATTTTATCAAAGAAAAAGTATGTGTTATTACTAACAAAATCGCAGAATTCTGATGACTCGATATAATACTGTTCTAACGCACCAGGAGTAACAAAAACAGTATATCCTGCATGCGATGGAACAGCATTATAAACAAATATCAATGCAAAGCTATTCGATAGCAAAATTCATTGAATATTTAACAAAAAATTATGAACAATTTCAAGAAAAAAATTTAAAAAAAATCCATTAAATTTTGTATTTTAACCCTTAATTGATGAGGTGGGTCCAGTTTCTCTCTTTGCTATTTCTCATGTTTTCAGCACAGTGACTCTGAAATATTCAGTACCTTCATACAGTATGGTGTTGTGTGCCGAGTTAAAAGCACGGATTTGGTATGTGATTAGAACAAGTCCATTGGAAACCACCTCATCATTTACGCATATGATTTTCACCTCATAAATTAAGGGTTAAAATGTTTTATAACAAATAAGAATATCGGAAAAACTTAAAAAAAATTCTACTTTTGAAAAATCTGACCAGTACAAAATCCGTTTCAGACAAAAAATTTAGGATATCCATAAATCTGTCTGTTTGTCGGTCTGTATCTATGTCGTATAACTTTAGATCGGCTTCATTTTTTTTTTTAAAATTAATCTACATTTCATTCTCTAGAACATAGGCTTTCCAGAAGAAATATTCCACCCTTTAGAAAGTGCAAAAAATACATTTAAAGAAAATAATTCATGAAAATGTTCTTAAAAAATTGCTGTTTTGGGACCAAAAAAGCATTAAATTTCAACCGTAGGTCAAAACTTCGTGAGAATTAGATGTTCGTCTAGTTATCCTCTACAAAAGTTGTCTTTAGACCATCAACGAAAAATTAAATATTATAGGAGTTACGGACAGTTAAAGCGATTCACCATTTTAAAGTCTATTTTTGAAACTTCAATGAAAAACCGACTGGGTTTTTTCCACTACAGGTTCCTACTTTTTTTTTTAAATCTTATTTTTTTGACCTAAACTTCACGAAAATGGACGGGGAGCAACAAAAATTACAACTTTGCACATATGGGCAATCTAATATATATATATATATATATATATATATATATATATATATATATATATATATATATATATATATATAATATATTAGTATGATATGGATACATTTTTATACCCAAGGCTAAGAAGACCTTGAACGCGCAAAATTGAACCATTCCTTTTTACAAAAGCAACATTTTTTTCCTAATTTCCCGAATACGGTGCATCGTATCGAAAAATATATAAAGACAAAATATGTTTAGAATATGATTTTACGTAACCGTTCCATACATCAAAATCCAAACGGAGTGCTTCTCCTCCCACTCCCACACAAATGGATTTTCTGTACTCTATATAATATATCATATAGGAGTATATAAGATTGAGTATACCGTTTGTAACGCATCGAACCAATCGACAGACACAAAAATGAACTACACCAAGGTGTTTGGGATGACAAAAGATTTTGATTTCCTAATATTCGTCCGTCCGTCTGTCAGTGAACACCATAACATTCGAAAGGATTGAGCTAGAGTCTTGAAATTTTGTATAGTCGCGTTTCTCGTAAACCCGAGGCTAAGTTCTTCAATGAGCAAAACTGGACCATTCTTTCCCCTCTCCCCATACAAACGAAACAGTTTTTTGCGATTTTATCGAAAATGATGAAATGGTGGTGAACATTTGGTTCTACATAATCGTTAAATACATTAAGATCCTATCGAATCAATCCTTCCCCGCTCTCTCATACAAATGGATTTTTCCCATAAAATTTTTATCTGTCTTCATATAGAGTATTAGAAGATTCCACCTTGGCAATGGATCGAGATGTACTTCAGGAAAAATAATGGATGTTTTTATGAAAATAAGAAAAGTGACGAATCTACTAAAAAACTAATACCACACCAAGCTCCAAACTATCTTAACAAAATCAATGTTATGGATTACTTTGAACGATGGACATTTTCGCCTGCGGCTCATTGGATTTGTGTGCAAAACATAATTTGTGTTTAAGAAGGAAAAAAATTCAGGAAATTTGTCTCCTGCAACGTTTTTTTTTATCAATTAGCACTATTTCGAACGAATCTTGGACTCATAAGTGAGCATTTTCGATCATACGCCCAGAGGCTCCAAACAATGTCCTAATTGCGAATTCAATAACCAAAAGTTTTAGCAAGTAATTGCCGATATTTCAGTAACTGTAAGTTAGTTACGAGAAGAAGAAAAAACATTGCAAATCCCCGACCTAGTTAATCGGGTTTTTTTTTATCACTACATAATATATTGTAGAAATGTTTTCAGCCATGATTTGAGATTGTGGTCGCCCATAAATACTGTTTTGTGATTTCGTCATAAAATAATATTCCAAAGGGGCTGGTAAAAGCATTTAATACATCTCTGAAGTTGTAATTTCCCGTTTATTATCAAGATACCAACTATAGTAGGAGCATCCAACTATCAATTGCAGTCAGCAGAGTGGATAGGATATTTACAGGATCTACTGCGCTTAGCTAGTTATTATATGATTTACAATATCTGTTGAAACAAGGCTGTGTTGTTAGGATGGCATAAAAACTCTCTTATATTATTCTAAAAGACACAAAAAATGGGGCAAGCGTCATATTTTCTGATGAGATTTAAAAAAAATAATAATAAGGGAAGCGGGGCGCAGTGACTTGAAAAAAAATCAACAAGACTAAACAAAAAATAACAAAAATTTCTAAATATTGTAATAAAAAAATAAAAAAACCCTTTAGCTAAGAATTTTGCAGTTTTAAATAGACCTTCACTGTTGTTGGACTGTTGTTGAAACCGGACAAATGTTTCAATCTTATTGCGATTCGAACTCCAATATGATCTCCAACGATCCCCGACACTTATTCAATTTTCGTTTTTAGTCAACCAAAACGTCTAAGAAAAAAAGGGAAGGGAAAATAAGTGTGAGGGTACCAATCTGATCATTTTTTTTTCGCAAGTGAACTTGAATTTAGACATCCCGCTCACTTTCCCAATAGTGTAAGTCAATGTTTTTACATGGAAACCACACTTAAAGATCCTTCTTAGAAATGTTTTTTTATGTAAGTGTGTTTCTATATGCATATTTTGAATGTCGCTGCAATGGAAATCGACCTTAAATAATACTGAAATAATCAATATTTGTTTGTCCCGGACTGATCGGATTTAGGCATCTTGTACCGGCGTCCGAGTTCCACTTAGTATTAAAATTTATCAAACGCTAGAAAAACGAAAAAAATACTCCGAAAAAAAAATACTCCGAAAAAAAAACTCCACTTCGTCGGGGGGTTGTTGTAAATAGCATTTTTTCACCTGCGGCGCATTTTTCCAACGATTTTCCACAAAGAATTGATGTTTCTCAAGCAATTTGACCTTCACCGTTTCTGTTACGATTTTTTATGAATCGTAAAGAGACCGAAAAATTAAATTTCACTTGGAGCTGTGTAGATCATTGTGTGGTTTAAATCATTGTTCAAGATTCTGTTTAAAAAATTTTCTCTTGAATCGCACGTTTCTTAATTATTTTTCAGGTTATGTTTTCTATTGTATATTTTGTTGTTTCATAGGTGATTCGTTGTTTCAGGCCTCCTTCCCCCTGCACCTCACCGCTCATCTTGTTCTAAATTAACCCAAAATAAATATGGTCAGCCATTATACAAAATAAGATTATCTAAAGAATTAAGAAGAGACAATTGAGACAAACCTTTCCATCTTTCAAAATATCCCGACGCGCTAAAATTTGTTTCTATTTTTTTGTTGTTAGTGGTGGGGGGGGGGGGGGGGATGAGCGCATACAAGTTTTGCCCGAGCACCCATTTGACTTCGAATGGCCCATTGGCAAGTGGAAAAAACATTTCTCCCAAGTTTTTTCTTTAGATTATGTGACTTGACGAGGACGTGATTGGTTTTTAAAGCTAAAACTAAATTGTTTTAAAAGCAATTCACAACTTTTTACAGTCAAATATTACAGATTTTTTTTTCTTTGAAACTTATCTCAAATCTTAGAAAAAAAAAGTAATGGAAATCTCTTGTGCAAATCCAGGTAAACGATAATTTTATGAATTTTCTTCAATCTCAAAATGGAAGAATGAACGAAATCGTGGGAATTTGCCATTTGGCCTCATATTCCGCTAACTTTAGTACCAGAGGAAAATCAAGGCAAAAAAATTTTTTTTTTCAGTCGAAATTCATATTCTTTACTTCATTTCTCATTCCTCCCTCAACTGTCCACGTCCCATTTCACTCGTTCTATGACGACATTTAATATCCGAATTTTCTGTAATTTCCGTTTTCACTCAAATTTGGACAATGGCAGGCGCTTTTCCCATCCAAAAAGGATACACTCATAGATATATACAGCACTTCCAGCTTCGATGTCGACGTCCCGCCATGTTTCCATCATTTATGTGTATAAAATGTAGACTCTATCGGCTAAATAGCATAGAATAGAGATACATAAATCCAACTTTCCAGCTGTACTACATGAATGGAATATCCTTTTCAAGTCTTTCTTCTTGCTTCTCTCCTTCTTGATCGTCGTTTTGTGAAAAGGCGGAAAATAAAAAATAAATTCTAGGGATTTATATAGCATATCAAAAATTTAAGTAGATATTCATCCATAGAAGTGTATCTTTGTACCACTATCTATTTATGAACAAAAAGCAGAAAAATGAGCTGGACTAATCTTAAGTGTTTTGCTATACGAGCGCAAATAAGAAGAAATTATTTGGTACGTATTTCGTTGGATTTGTGTCTGTGGCGCTGTGGTATGGATGTGGAAAAAATACGATTTTCAGCATACTTGTTGGAGTAATAATAATAATATTCAACTTGAACATATGCATCCTAACACAGAAAATTGCTAAAAAAAAGGAAGAAACTTTTAGCTATTCATTGCTTGAAATTCATCATTTTTGGAATATGAAGATAACTACGAGTAAACCCCATCTCCGCATAAGGATCTTAGAAAATTGTTCAAGTGAATGTTGAAAATGGTTCCGTTTCTCCCTTGCCCAGCAGCTTCCGTTCCTTTCCAATTTTTTCCGTTTATTTTCTAGTGTGCCAGTAGTCCACCGTCCTTCGCCCCCATCGTTTTTGTTTCTTTTTTTTCGGAATTTCATTTTTTTTTCTTGGAACGTTACCATCATCATCATCATCGTTCTAGTCATCCTCGTCGTTGTCGTTCTCATCCTTGTAGCCATAGTAGTCCCCTTAAGCTTTTTAATGCCAAGAAAGAGCTTAAGTTTATGTTCGGTGTCGACATATACAATACAACGGATGATTTTTTTTCACTTCACTTTAAACAGTTGCTACTGCTCCTGCTGCTGCTTTATGCTTTCCGCTTATGCCACAGCATAAAATGATTCTTGGAAGCCTTTAAGTGCTGAAAAGAGAGTTATTACTTTTACCCCAAAGTGGGGCATACTTTAATTTTCTTTTTAACAGTGTTTCCAATTTTTTTCCTTTTCTATTTCGCTTTTCTCTGTTCTCGTTTTTTTCTGCTTGTTTCATTTATTTTTATTCGTCCTTTTCATTTGACTCAGTTTTCGCTTCTCTTGCAACAAAACATTAAAATATGGAAAAATGCAAATTAAAGTTGGGCGATTTTATTTTTTCCTTTTGTATATGTAATTTTTTGAGAGCCAAGGTTTTTAAGTAAGGTTCATTTGCATTATGAATTATGTTTCAATTCTTTTAAGAGAGTGTAGGAGAGGGGAGGGAAGGGGGAGCAAAAACTTGAAAAAGGTCCACAAACATGTGCGTTAAATTCTTGTTGCTATGCCAAAAATTCTCATTATTGATAAATTAGGAAAACGTTGTGGAAAAATATCAGTTATATATTGTGTGTAAAAACATTTGATAAATTTAATAAAAAATAAATAAAATTAAAAAAATAGTAAGGGTATTCACAGTCCTCTTTTAATTTTGGGTATTCGGTGTTTTCGGTAATATTAAAAGACTGAAAATATTCTGATGTGAACATCCCACAGTACATATTTGAGAACAGCGCTTTAAATCCATGTTTGATGTATTCTTTTGAATTTCTATTGTGGCAACGGCTATCAAAATTGAAAAAATTTGCAGTCCGATGAAATAACCAGCGAGAAAATTTGACAACTAAAAACATTACTAGCGCCACTCGCGGTTGGTTCTTGATGCCGAATAACCGGGCCGGAAAACACGACTCAAGGCATGTCTACAATTACCGAATCCGGTAATTCATTTTTACATGAACCAAATTACCGTCTCGGTAAAAATCTGTTACATTTGACTAAATTACCGAGCGGTAAAATTACTCGCAATTTAAAAGAGGACTGTGAATACCCTTAGTGCTTTTTTATGTTTGTCGTATGAATTTTGTGAGTGCAATGTTGAAACACAGATGATTGATTGGAATGTATAAAACCATCTACTGGCCTAAAAAAAAGTCTACTGGCCTGTGGGACCCGACTTTTTCACTTTCATAGGGGTAGTTAACGTGTTAAACAAGCTTTTGAAGTGTACTAAAAACTTTAAAAAAATAATTACACGTAGCGATTTGGTCTCAAAAATAATAGCAAGATAAAAACGTTGCAAGTTTTTTCGTACTAACTTTTATCTTGCTCTTATTTCTGAAGCCAAATTCCCACATAAATTTTTTTGATTTTATGGTTAGTACACTTTAAAAGCTTGTTTTAAGAATCACTATTTTTTTTTAATTTTTTCCTTTTTAGTCTTTCTAAAGTAAGGTTAGATTAACAAGATTTGACCCAAACTAACAAACAACTAATAAGTGAAACTAAAAAAAGCTGGAAAAAACTGGTTTTTAAAGATTTATTTTCATCGTTTTTTTTTATGTTTCTTCGTTTTTTTTAAACACGTTGACTGCCACCACGGAAATGAAAAAATCGGTTCTAGAGGCCAATATACTTTTTTTCAATGGTTTTACACTTCCCAAGTAGACCAAATATCAAAAAAGAGTTTCCCAGGTCGAAGTAAATACAACGGGATCGTGGATACATTGAAAAAAGAGTACTGCGATATCCCCACTGCCACACTACAGGAAAACCCTCAATGTCAAAGACGTAGAGGACGACCCTGTACAACATGTTGGAGAACAGTTGAAAATAACTGAGAAATAACTTAAAGTTTTATATTTTTATAATAACGGTAACATAACAATTCAGGATATGACAATTGAACACTTCCCTCCGCATCATCTTAGGGAATTATGAATTATATTGATATTCTGCAGTGTCTTCTGGATCGTAAGCAAAATTTCTTACCGTCAAAAGCCTCACGAAAAAACCCATATTTACCATAAAATTCTTATTAACTTTTTAATCCTTTAAATGCTTAGTATTTAAATAATTTCCCATTCTGTCATAAACAGGTCTTCCCGACTCTTAAAAACCTAAACTTTCGGCGAACACTTTTCGGGAATGAAAAATTCATTAAGATAATTTTAATGAACATTTTTCAGGTAGACTGAATTAGAAGAAAATTACTTAAAAAGGTCCCTTAATTGCATTTCAAATGTTTAATTTGATTATTCACACGATAAAAAGGAGACGTTCATTGGATCACAGATGCGTAAAATCGTTTTATTTTTCTTACAAACTTAATTTAGGGGAAAAAAATTTCTCTTGAATTTTTTTTCGAGTGTGTATGTTTTTTGTAATAATGGCGAAAAAGCTTGGGTGAAAATCATATTTTTTTTCATTTTTGCATTCAGATTTAGTTTTTTCAAAAGGCACAATATGCTAATTGGTTTACAGTTTAAATAAAAAACATAAGAAAAGCTACAATTGAAAACTCCGTTTGTATGAAGGAGGGAAAGGAGTAGTCTGATTGGATTTTGATGTATGGATAAGTTATGTAAAATCATACTTGAAAATCATTTCGTCTTTATAAATTTTTCGATAAGATACATCGTATATGCATTAGGAAACTTCTGCAGACCTAAATAAACTAGAGAAATACGCTTAATTCGTTCTACAAAATTTAATGCTAGAATATGTGTACCTTTTTACACCGTTTCCACAGTCCTTATGTAGAAAACTTCTCAACAACCCTTCAATTTTTTATTGTGGACAATCTTATTTGATATGCACTAACCGATATTTTTTTTCTTGTTATACAATCAGTAAACTACTAAATGCAAATATTTCTCTTTGGCGTCCAATTTTATAAGGGATATGTGCAAATACCAATCTTGCCTACATACATGAAAAAATAAAAAAAAGGCGAAAAAAAACGTTGATAAGCAATAAATTATTCGTTATTTGCATAGGGATGTGTATGCAGTACAAAGCTTAGAGCAATAAATCAGACCTAAGAAGACAAGTCGATAAGCTTTTTTTTGCCTTTTCCCACTATGAATTTAAATAGGATTCACACATCCGGTAGATGGGAAAATATTGGAAATTTGCCCTACTATGCAAACATATCCGCATTGGTCAATGTTGGATGTACAAGCAAACAAAATTATGTGTTTCGGGGGATCTATCGGTATTCTACTAATTTATTTTATACAATATTTTCTATCTGTACACGATCCTCAATAATTTCAATTTTCAATCAAAGAATTGTCTTTACCACAATGGATAAGTTATTTATCGGGAGAATCTTTTAGATGCGTTTGAATTTATTTCTGATAGCTGCCGAGTTAAAGTTTTATACAAAAGTTTACTTGCCCCAAAAACCGAGAAATAACTTAAAGTTTTAAAAAAAACCCGGTATCGTTACAGGATCTTTCGAATTTTGGAATTCTAACATTAGATCCATAATCAGCGACCCTTAATGGCAGTTGTTTTGAGAAAAAGGATCTTTTGGTTATTCTAACAGGACCTTCCGTTTTGAATTTTTTAAATATATGTACACATATATGGTGGTTATACGTCCCCTGAATGGCCCAGACATTACCGAATTCAGGTATGTTATCCTGGCATCCCGGAAACGAAACTTTTCTCCCGCAATCTAGAGTTGAAATTTCTAGAAATTGACCACGAACCCAGAAACTTTCACCTGCGGCACATTTTTCTCAGAAATTACAACCTCTAATGAATTTTTCTTCACTAGAGGCGGATTTCATTAAAATAATTTCAATAGTGGGATGTTTGTCTCTAAAAATGTTGCCTGCGGCGCAATATTTGTTGTATTTTTAAAACATTAAAGACCCATAACACAACCACAAAAAAAACAAAAAAAAACCCCCATAACACAATCACAAAAAAAAACAAGATCTGAAACAAAACCCTTTTCGCTGTGATCGTGTTATCAAAACTTTCACGTTTAATTTCGAAACAAAAAAAATGTCTACATACTGCGCTTGTTTAAAAAATCGCTCGTCATACAATTATTTATATTTAACAAAAATTCGTCACATAAATTTTGACGTTTCGTAAGTCCTGTAGAGATGTGAAAAATTCAACATGTTAAAACAGCATCACTAAATTCAAAGTTTCATATTTGATAAATTTAATAAAAGCTGACTTGAATATGACATTTCGGGGGGAAAATTAATAAATTCTACTAATGGTAGACTAATATATCTGTACCTGATTCAGATTTACTCCGTGAATTCTTCAATGTAGATATTAGGGCTAAAGGCGAAACAACAAATTTCTGGCTTTTTGTAATCTTTTTCTTCGCATGAAAACGAATAAAAAGGATATTTTTTTATCTTTATAGTCATGTAGCTGTATGTGTACATTGATATAAATCTGGGTGAATGGATTTATGCTTTTGATTTCGAAAAATGTGATTTTTATTTATAGGATTGTTGGTATGTAGGTGTATTAAGAAGGACTGGCATAAATACGGCTAATATGGGAAAAGGTTTCATTCAAATTGGTAATAAGAAAAGATTCATGCATGAATTCCAACAAAACCGGCAGCATATAAATATGTATGTAGATATATATTATTCAACCGTATATAAATATATTTTTTTAAAAAAATATCAAGCTGAATATCTTTTTCTCCCTTATTTATGGTTTCGCCAGGGAAAATTACATCTTTCAACATGTCTCTCGTTATACACATTTGTTACCATTCACAAATTTTTTCCCCGTGTTTAGATGCAAAAAAAAGTTATATTTTTTTAATTAAATTGGCTTGTGACAACATTACACAAGATGGAACATTTCGAATATTACATTCTAATACAAATAACATTACATGTTATGCTCTGTTTGCGTTATTATGGAGAACATAATTATTTATTTTAATACTGTTCACAAAAATGATTTATTATGAGCACATTAGTGATGTTTTCTTGTAAAGGTTGTTTCAATTTAATTAAAAGTAATATAACAAAAAATTAAAGTAAAATTTTCTGACATGACTTTAACGACTATTACTCAATGTTTTTTTCTACCGAAGAGAGTCTTGCATGTGTAACAAAAAATATTATTGAATCATACTTAATGTGTATTTTTTTAAAAATATCCAGCAGTGAAAAAATCACTCTTAAAACTTGCCATGATTTGCCCCTTATGCGTTATTATAAAAGTAATTTATTCAGTAAAAATAGAAAATTTAGCTTTTTTTACGCCGCCCACCCGCCATTTTTCTGAGGCGGCTCGGCGCTTTGGGTGACATCTTGAGATATCTGCAAGTTCGCTGCATTAAATTCGCACCTCATAAAGGACAAAACATAGACATGCGCTTCATCAGCAACTGTTAACTAGACTAATTGAAGGTAGGGTTGTCTTTCCGTCATATTTTTCCCATTAACCTCTTTTTAAGGCGTCCGGGTAAATTTTTTGAAAGGTGTCTGAGGTCCTGAGGGTCACAAAATGCAGCACATTCAAAAATAACAAAAACACCACGGACATGCGTAAAAGAGAAAAAGATTTTTACCTGTGACGTAATAATTACTACCTGTATGCATTTTGCGAATAAAAATTTTGCCTGCGGCGGTTTTTTTTTAATTTCTGTCTATACGCATTTTTTAATAATATAAATTTTGCCTGCGGCGCAATTTTTGTTGCTTATCAACAAAACTACAATAAGATAAGTAGATAATCATAAACAAAAGTTGAGATAAACCTCTTCTCTCTGATCGTTCTTTCAAACTTTCCTAGCATACACAAAAATTCGTTTTTTAAATTTTTTAGTGAGGGAGGCGTGTCAAATACAGGTTTTATGCCAGGCACCGCTTTGCCTTGGTACGGCCCTGTGATTACATACCGGTTACCCGACGGTCGGAATCGTTTTTACCCAGTTTTTTGTGACTATAGTTACAAAATAACTGATGCCCAACCGCTTCCGCAGAAACTCTTTTGGGACCAAGTGTGGTAAGGTGGTTTTTATACTTCGATAGTAATGTTTTGCAGGGAATTTTTAATGAGCACAATAGAAAAAACTGAAAATAACAACAACTTTCTCACTAGTCACAAAGTAACCGATTTGCGGCGGTTACAGAGTAACCAATTTGCAAAGTAACCAATTTGAAAAGTAACCAATTTGCAAAGTAACCAATTTGCAAAGTAACCAATTTGCAAAGTAACCAATTTGCAAAGTAACCAATTTGCAAAGTAACCAATTTGCAATCGGTTTTGCCACAAGGCAACCGTCATATAAACTGAACTGTAATCGCTTTTCTGCAACCAGGGTCACATTGTAACCTGAGTCGCAAGCCTATAGGAAGCGATTTTGGAAAATTCTAAAATACGTATAAAATTCCAAATGTCTACCTCAATCAGTTCTTGAGATTTCGGGTGGTTCTGTATAGTAAATTTCATTATTACTCGCATACTAAACTTTTTATAGGGTTTAGATATATAAGAAAGTTATCATATATAATAGGCTTTTGATCGGAAGTTTGATTTAAATTAGCTTAACATTGTTGTAAACTTGGCCAGAATAATTCTGTTAAACACCTTTAAAACCATGTAAGTATCCCTAATTCTCTTTTATATATTCAGGTCGCATTAGAACGCCCAATTAGTTCAATCCTCCCACATATTCATGAAATGTTCAGCCCCCCTTAAGGCAATTATTTTTCCGGGTTTAACGAAAACTCCACATCCATCCAATAACAATAAAGAAGCAGCAAAACGTGAACAATCATCTTCTTGGTAGCTGGCCAAATTTTTTCTGATGATATCGCATCGTCGGAAGTTTTCAGCTAATTAGACTTTGAACCATTTTTTTTGACATTTTTTTTCTACTTGACTTAGCCATCGTTTTTCTATTTAAACGATATAACGGTTGAGAAAGACCGTTTACCTTTTGTCACCAGACTATAACTACTACATATGTAAGTATATATGCTATTATCTTTGTGTATTCAACACGAGCAAACCCCGACTGTCTATTGACAATGCCCTCTGGTTTCTAGGAGACTTGGGTATAAAAATGGCATTTTCGGCACATATATCCTCACACCCTGGGTGCTCATACTACTCCTAAGTGAACATTAAACATTCGCTACAGGAACTTTACACCATGGTCGTGCAAAGGAATTTTTTCCAGGGGGAGAGGGGCGGTAAAAGTTCCTTTATGGGTAATGTGGACAAAATGAGCAACAAATTTTATGTCATACTAATATACATACTTGTATAAAAATGAGTAAGTGTGTATCTGTCTGGCTGGTTGTACCTCTTTATCGTAAAAACGACTGAACCGATTGACGTGAAATTTGGCATGGATATTCGCCGTAGGCCTGGTTCCAAGGTAGGCCTATTGGAAAGTAGCCCGAGTGATGGGGCGAGTAGGAGAGTGGTAAAGTGAATCCGAAGCTTGATTTTTCCTCTTTGTTAATCTTTTGCGGGAAAACTACCGAGCTGATTGGGCTGAAATTCGGCAAGATAATCATCGAGGGTCCATCTCTAACATACCCCCATTTAAGTATAAACCGAGTAGGGCGGGGTGAGGGGGGGGGGTTAAAGGGAGGGGATAAAGTGAATCCGAATACGAATGCGAATCCGAATGCTGGAATTTATTGCCTTTTTGCTAATTTCTGAAAACCATTTTCCGAAGAAAAAAACTTTTTCAATTTACTAACTAATTTATAACCACCTGCATTTTGCTTCCCAAGGTTTTGTTCTACTCGTGCTTTTAGCCGGACGAAGCCGGGTCCAAATTCTAGTAGAAAATAAAACATAATTTAGATTCAAACCAAAATCATTTTAATGTGCGCCGCAGGCGAAATTGTTTAAACAGAATGTCGCGCAATTATTTAAATCAAGAAATATAATCCCAAGCAAAAAATAACTTAAATCTTTGCACTCTGTACGTTTTATAAATGGTCGCAAGTGAAAATTTGAATCGAAATAACAAGAAAGAGAAATGCGCCACAGGCCACATTTTTTAATGCATTTGTTGTGGAAATTTTTTTGAAAAATGTGCCGCTGGCGAAAAAAATGTACTTTGGAGCAACATCCAGCCGAAATAGAGTACGTTGTGCATATTCAGTGATGGTTTTTCATAGTGTTTGAAAAATTATTAGGTACACTAATTTGAAAAATCCGGCACAAAAATTTTATTTCCGGGAAGCCGGGACAACAAGCCTAAACCAGCCATTCCGGGACGTGTTGTCACTCTATTTATGGAAAAAAGTATGTTATCTTTATACCAAAAAAATAACAATTAGATTTAAAAGAAAAAAAATCAAATTTTCGCACCTAAAGAACCACAGAAACAAAGCTGATGCCGCCAAAAAGAAAAAAAGGGGGTACTTTCGCGTTGCGTCGCTTTAACGCGGACTTGTTAACGCAGCATTTTGCGCGTTTCTATACAAAAGCACTATTTTCCACTTTGGACACGACGCGACGTAGCATAATACGCTTTCAGTGTAATTTCACCTTTATTCAAGGGACGTAAAAAAACCAAAAGTTTTTTTCAAAATCCACGAAGCCCTCTTACCGGTAACTCCGGACGCCAATGCTCTACACTATGTACATATGAGTACTATAATAATAGGTCTGTATATGATTGTAATACAGAGTTTTAGCGTGTGTGAACGACAAGCAAAGCATATTCAATGGTATATCGATGATATTTCTCATAGTGAAAAAGTTAGGAATTTTGTCATAGAAAAGGAAGTTAGAAATATGCTGAGCACATTTCATAGAAATTTAATGCTATCCTTGCGATTTTCCATTTTGCCTTTTCTCTTGAAACCCAAACGAACCGAACCGTAACGAATTACGGCCAGAAGCCAAAGAAAACTTTTGGTTGATTTCATCTTTAAATTTTATTTTCCCTGGATATGTAATTTGAGAATGAAAATTTCCATGGTTGTTTTTTTTTCTTTCTTCCAACATTAACTTTTCTCTTCCTGGTTTTTCGTTTTGTTGATTTTTTTTTTGTCTGTAAATTTCTTTAAAACCACAGTGGAGTATTATTGTATCTACTGAGTCAACTATTTATCTATAGATTGAATGAATAGTAGATTGTATTATGCCAGTTAGAATTGATCGCATTAGACGATATACCGAATAGTGAGTATATCTACACTTAACTTTCAGTTGGTTTTTGTTCTCGTATCGGATACGGAAAGGCTTTAGGGCAATTGAGGAGGAGCTTTTTTTATGTCTATGAAAAACATTGGAATCATGCTGTTTCGGGTATTATACGAGGAAAATAATACGAGTAGTTGAAACTTCTTCAAAATATTGTCTTTCTGCTGACGAAAGTCATTTGAAAAGTGTTACCATCAGGAAGTGTGTGTGACTATGTCAAAGAAGTATTTTAAAGTACTGCACGATATCCCTTTTCTTTATTTCTACTTTTTCTCGAATGACTATCATAAAATGGAATTTAGTTCTTTGCCGGAAGAAAATATGTTTGCAATGCAAAAAAAAGTTACTTTATATATATATATATATTTTTTTTAACAACTCGCGTGATGAATATTCATTTCAATTGTAAAATAAGAAGGTCATAGAATGATCAAAAAGATAGTTTTCAAGTCGTTATCGTATGGTTAAAAATATTAGGGGTGTTCATGCAATCTGGCAAATGCCTCGTAAACAGAACAAACCGAGTAAGTTTACAATTCGTCAATGAACTGTTAAAATTTGTATGGGAAATCTTTTTCGCGACACTCGAAGTTTATGCGATGATTTTGGTGCGCAATCAACATGATAAACTTACACAAATGTCAATCACAGAAATGTATCGATGGTGAAATTCAGCTACAATAATATTTTTTTTGTGCGATTTCTTCCCCATAGTTTTTCTCATTTTCCTGGTGTTCTTGTGGCAAACAAACACCTAATTGATTTACACAAATTTTTTTAACGGTGCGATCATGAAACATTCTGCATAAAAATATGCATATTTGTAATCGGTAAACTTATCTCATTGCATGAATACCCATATTATATGGAAATTGATTTGTGGTATTACAACTTTACTTTTTTCAGTAATGATAAATTGATTTTGCAACATTTTTTACTTTATTCCATATGCGACTATAAATTTAAAAAAAAAATGACTGTTTATCGACTAGTTATCGAAAGACAGCTCCTCTTGGAGACGGCTCCTTCGATTCTTATGTCGAAGTAAAGTTGTGGATGATAAAAAAAATGTTTTGCTTTTTCTACATTGTACTATGTTGTTCCAAATTTTATGATTTAAACAACTTTCCCATATGTATATTAAGGTTTGTTAACAATTAGTGGCGTAAGTACAAATTATGGACCCATTTTTAAGGACTTTCTAAAAAGCAAAATATGTGTTTATTAAATCTAAAATTTAAGGACTTTTCTGTAAAGGTGCTTAATATTCGGTCTACCCTATAAATCAGGTCACCATATTTTTTGATGTGAATCCAGGAGACATTATTGGTGGAGAGCGGTGGAAATAGGCGTGGAAAAGGGGGGGGGGGTGGTATGAAGCAATTTTTAATGAAATTAATCGTGAGTTAGTCCCATCTGAGGATAAATTATTTCAATATTCGTTTCTTGTTTATAATTATATAAAAACAATCATTATGTATTGTAAAAAAAATAACAAAAATTGCGCCGCAGGCAAAGAAATGAACATCCCAGTACTGAAAATTATTTAATGAAATCCGACACACGAGAACTTGTTCCAAGAAAATGCGCTAGAGGCAATAATTTCTATGAAAATTGCGCCGCTGGCGAAAATTTTCGTGTTGCTTAGATCCGGGACAAAAATTTAGTCTCCTAGACGCCCGGACAACATGTCTAAATTCGGGACCGTTCCGGTCATTCAGGGACGTATGGTCACCCTACCTATAAAGCTTATTTCAATAGTTTGAAAACCTCGATTGTCCGATTTTTCGGTTTCAAATTGGGATATTTAAAATTATCGTGAGCAAAATTTCTGGTAAATTCGAAACCTTGCATACGAATTGAGACATTTGTGGGATAAAAAGTAGTTCAGAAACACAAACATTCACACAACGACGAGTTTACAACCCCAAGTTCGGCTGTATACGAAGAAAAAATACATCTTTACCCTTTTTTAAATAAAAGTATTTATTCATATTTAAAAGAACTGCTTTAAATCAAACTCTGCCCTCTTTTATCTTGTATTACAAATTTCCTATCAAGTAATAAATTTCTACTCTTGATCTAGAGATTTTTTTTTTTGACCGCATCCCTCTCGAATAATAAAATAATTGATTATTGATGAATCTAAGCTAAAGGGAAATAAATGAAAAAGGAACAAAAAAAAATGTGGAAACAAATAAAAAAGGATATCCATATCCGTTCTATTTCTAAGGCATTTGACTTATATTTCACCCCTATAGATAAAAACCTATCGATAACGTTATTCGTAAGAAACTATGCTCGTATATAAGTCCAAGGATAAAGCTTTCTGTTCCCAACATGAGCATAACTTTTGGTTTATGCTTCTGGGATTTGAATTTCCCTGTTGTTTTTCTTTTTTTTTAAGCGTTGAGAACGCCCAACTGGCATTTGTTGGTGTTTCCATCATAAATAAAAAGGGTAGAAAACACAAAATAAATGGAAAGCGAAAAGTGTCGTTTTTTTGTCATTTTCCCTGATGTTTCATTAAATTTTCAAGTGAGCTTGAATAAAATCAATTGGTTTTGTATTTCTGATATTAAAGTTTTTAAAGCTCATATTTTTTTAGCGATTTTTCATAAGAAAATGTCATTACGTAATTTATAAAATTGCCACGTTTTGGAACACGCGTAATGACTTCGTATTCACATTAGCCAAATAAGACGCGAATAATGGACGCTGCGACCACAAAGTCAAGAAATTGGTGCAAATTAAGGAGGAAGTATGACAAGAGTTGGAGACAAAAAAATTTCTTGCATTTTTGTCCTTTACTAAAACTGCTTATCTAAAGCTGTTATCGACAAATATACCATTATTTTAATAAAAACAATTTTTAGCAGTTATCTCGAAAAATAAAGGTTTTTGCTGGTTGTATGTATGAGATGAAATTGAGATATTTTCATTAAAATGTAAAAAATTTGATTTTTGTGAATTGCTTGCAAATCAACATTTTTTCGAAGAATTAAAGATATTAAAATTCTCTACACGTTTTTTTCCTTTTAGCGTAAATTGATATCTTCTACCGTTATCGAGATGTTTCAAATTTTGTGAAATTAAAATTCATGTTTTTAATATTATAATATTTTACTAAAATTCATGTTTTTATATAAGCAAATTTGTTCTAGCTGGGTATTCCAAACTAGAGTGAGGGGTGCCGATTTAAATAGAAACAACTATTCAATATTCTACTATTCTTCTTCTCTTCTTTATTTGTAGTATACAGAGATAATTCTCTTAATCTATTTGCATTAATTCAATAATTCTATGAGCTATAATCCAATTTCCGTAAGATGTTTTCCACTAGAGGGCGTTGATGGTTTGTTGGTTGATGAAAATGCAGCCGTATTAATCCTTTGTGAGATGCAGCACTTCGTCTGCTTGTTCAGCGTAACTCGCCGATTGATACCAATAAAACTATTGGTTTGGTTCAGTGTGACCCACTGAGAGATACCATCAGCTTGGATGGTGAGTTGATTCTGATCCTGCTTGCTGGCTGCTAGTGCCTTTTATGTCCGTCGGTGGCCAGTCTATTTCAATTGAATCCGCATGATTGGGGTTAGGGAGATCGGTGTGGTGGTACTCTATTGTCCTAACTTAATTGTGCGTCTTGACCAGACAACTTATCTTTGTTTATATCAGTTTAACAAGCCAGTTGACAAAATAGATGTTGACTTCGTGAAGTGTGTTTTTTCGTGGGTTTTTTCGCGTCCGCGGCCGCAACAAATTTTTTTTAGTCGGGTCACAATGTAATCGTGAATTGCGCAAGAACGTAGATTTTTTATAAGAAAGTCATGTGCTGTTTACATCAGATTTGGTTTTTTAAATGATAAAAAATGAATTCAAAACCATTAAAAGCTATCTCCCGGTAATCGAATTTATGAATTTATGTTATAAATGCATATATTAATGAATGATAAAAACAAATGATTAAATCAAACTTTTTATCAAAACTTTCGTATATACATTTTTTTTTCATAGGACATAAAAAGCTTTACGGCAATTAATATAATTGGAACATGAATAACAAAAACTTTATACTTATTTCACAGATATTTAATTAGTAAATGGTTATTTTTTAAATTTATAATTTTAAAGGGCATGATCATAATTAAATGCAATTAAATTTTTTATTGAAAAAAAAAATAATAAATAATAATTTAAATAAAATGAAAACGTGTTTTTACCAAAAGGACCATTTATTAATCCAGAGGACCCGTTGACCGCAGCAATGGTGAAACCTCTGCCGGATCCTAGCGAATTCGTATTGACGTTAGCTTGAAGCGAAAATTTGTACAAAAATTACCACAAATTCCCATTTAACAAATTTATGTTCAACAACATTGTGTTTTTTGCAAGTTTATTTCTTAATTTATTTTTTCAGTTTCATGTTGTGGCTGACAAAAATGTTTATTTTTGTTTAACGGGTGTGTGATATTCAGTAGTGTATATTTTTTTTTAAAAATCAGTAGATAAGTAGGTGTAGATAGATGGTATATGAATAAGGGTATGAAACTCTAATAGGGTTACCAAACTCAATTCACTTGTGGGACATATACTAGTATAAAAAAGGGGATCGGGAACATAAAAGTATAGTGAAAATTGTAGATCTTGTACAAAGTTGGTACAAAGTTTTAATTATAATTTTCTACGCGCTGTCATTTATGCTTTGCCGTAACTTAATTACTGCTGATTATGAGGATATCATCAGAGAAAGAGCGAGTCCTTGTCACAGAGCTGAACTTTGGGTGCTTTCATCTAAAATGGGTTTTTTGAATGTCAAAGGCACACCAAAGATACAGTCAAGGATACGCATTTATTTCATTTTTTTCTTATCAAGGGGCGAAATATACATACACACCAGTTTATATACTGTAATCGTAAAAATCTTCTACCCTTGGTGCTAAAAATATCGTATACATATTTTATTAGTACAAACACTATTTAAAAAAAAAACATTTTTGGCGATATCTACATATCAACAGCAGACACCAGCTGACTGATGATTTTCACTTGAATATCCTTAACTTGTCAAGATTCTGTTTTTTGATTCTCAAACGAGATGAAAATAAATTCTACCGAAAAAAGGAGATTCTTTTTAATGGAAAACAAAAATGGTTTTTAATAACCGTTATCAAAGTGAAATTTTTCAAAAAGGAAAAATACATCGTTTTAAAACGACAGATTGTTTGTTTGTATTTTTAGTCACCCGGGATTGCAAATAAGATAAAACTTTTTTATTTATTTTTTTGTTATGTTTTAAGGCTCTGGTTCAAAAATAGCCAAGGATATCCTTTTTGTCTGCAATTTTTTTTTGTATTTTTCATCTTTCTCAGAAATGTATCAATCTGCGACCTATACAGAAGGGTAGAGATGAAAGGGTCACAATCACGCGAGGGTCAAATTAGCGAATCGTAGACCTATTGCGTGGACTACTATTATTTATTAAGAAAATAAATAAAAAATGAAAATTTAAACAAAAAGATTTTATTTTAAAAAATGTGCTGGAAAAAAATTATTTGTGATACAATAAAAGCGAGATAAATATTTTTTTGATATTTTAGGCTTTCATCTCACTTTTATTCCTGACACATAATACCCAAACATTACATTTTTTCCCTTTTTGGTACATTTTTTAATTAAATTTTTTTTTTCTGCATTTTCCCGAAGCTCGAAAAACGAATTTATGAATATTTTCCCAAGCCCTTTCATTTAAGACCCGATGGGTAACTTGGTTCAAAAGTTATAGAGGGATGGTAGAGAAGATATGAGGCTATCAGAGCAAAAGTGGCCTAACCCACATAATCGAGTTTTTGAAGCTTTTCCACTTTTGTTCTATTATTGACTGTAAATTTTTGGAAAAAAATTTGTGTGGACTTTATTATTCGATGTTGAAATGTTCTTTTGTGCATCCAAACATTTTTATCTAAAAACTCACTCGCAATAGTGATTCAAACACAAAAAAAAATCACGATTTCGACATATGGGTTGGGCCACTTTTGCTCTTAACGCCTCAATATGATTAACTAGAATTTGGACCCGACTTCGCCCGGCTAAAAGCGTGAGTAGAACAAAACCTGGGAAAACTCCATCTCCTTATTCCCCTCAGTCAACTTTTAAATGAGGATATATTAGTTATCGACCATCTGTGCCGAATTTCAGATCAATTGGCTCAGTAACACACCGACAAACAGATCCACGGATATCCTCATAATTTTGTCTGAAACAGATTTCGTACTGATTAGAAATTTTCTATCCGCCCCACTTCTTGAGTTGGTATCCGTCATGAATCTCTCTCAATAGAAGAGGAAAGTAAAAACTGCGCCGCAGGGAAACATTTTGGTTTTAAATATAAATCCAATGATCCGGAACAAAAATTCAGTAGTGGAATCACGTAAGAAGATAAGTGATAGTGACTGTCACTTATCATTTTTTCGGACTTCAAAAACATGACAACTCTCTCAATTTTGGCCAATATTTTTGAATAAAAACGACAACTACTTACAAGAATTCCATTTTGATCAAAATTTGTTAAAACTTTCACACTACCGAATTCCATAACATGGACTGGTATAGTGATTATCACGTCGTACGCGACAATTCCACACCAGATTCTGGGATGCCGGAACAACATGCCTAAATCCGGGACGTATGAATACCCTGGGTATGTTGTCAAAATTTACCTAATGGTAGAGCTTAGTATAGACTTAAAAAATAATTTCGAGGCTCTAGAGTTCAAAAGAGTTCGCAACAGCTAAATGGGGGCCCCAGTAGCCGAATGGACTAAGTATAGTAAAAATATGTATGTTTATCCATTTTGCCCCCCCCCCCCCCCCCCCCCTCACACCGGACCTAAAATTGGGCACCTAGGTTTGCGTTATTTTCACCTAGACGGAAATCCGCCGCTTCAGGCAGGATGGTCACTTTGACCACAAAGTGACAGATTCGTGAGAAGGAAAGTCGCAGCGGTCGCATTACGACCTCTTGTATTATTTGGGTGATCAAAAGTACTTACTTGAGATGAATGTTTACTAACAACATTCTATTATATTGAAAATTGACACCCCTTTACAGAACTACCCACTTAAACAAATTAAAATTACGAATCCAAGTAGCTTTTCCATAGGCCTATAGATAATAGATAAGTAAAAAAGGAACATACCTAGAATAACTTTCTCTTGTAAACAATATAACCTTCGACATTTTACGTCTTTTGCACCTCGTCCTAAATCCTTCATTACGGAAGATTAAAAACAGCGAAGCTTTTCACGGAGCCTAAATGAAATAAAAATAGGAAAAAACTTGAATGGTTTGATTGCCGTGAGCGATTTTCCAGTTTAAAATTATTCTCTCTGAATTTTCCAACTGTCTATGGAAAAACCTCTTTTTTATCCTAAGAAACAAAAAAAAAACGTGAAATAAAGTAAAATAAATTAGGACAAGAAGAATCGTACCAGGGAGCATCGTAACTTGTTGTGTTAACCGACAGACAGTAATGGAATGAAAACGAAACGAAATATTATTCAAGGCTCAATGTTGTCTCATGTTGAACTGTTGAGTGAAATCTCAAATTAATTGGGTTCTAAGCTTTTTACCTGTACGCTTATGCTACGTTATGCTTATGCTTCGTGTTAGCAAAGCATTTTACATGCACTGATGCGGGAGGAAAGGTATTATAAACTTCAGGGATCTTATACTGGAACATTTTACTTTTAGCGTGTGGTTTTTCTACTGCTACTCCAATTACTTAGTGATGTATGGAATCATCGTCACAGCACCAACAAACGATGCCATCCTTTTGAGGACATCGGGTAAGCGAGAAATAGTAAAATTGAGACATACATGTTCATATGAGAATGGGTTTTATAAATGTTTCAAACCATTTGCACACGTGAAACGAAATTGCGGGACTTAAATAAGATAAAATTCTTTAATTTCATGAGCTTCAGTGTACTCGAAATTAGCAAAAAATTACTTCACTTTACAGAATTTCGTTTAAGTAAACGAATAAACATTTTTAATTAATTACGCATCGTTTGAGAAGTTTTTCACTATGAAACGAAAATGCTTTTGATTTTTCTATTAAGATTTGTTCTCGTATGCTGAAATGCCATTGCATACTCATTTCATAGAAAATTACAACCTGTTTTAATTACAAGCAATATAAAATATGTGTTGTAAAAAAACCAATTGAAAAAATTTGTATACAAATTGAAAGACAGAAGAGAAATTTTTCCGGGGTTGGGACAAGATACGTTAACAAAGCTTAGAAATTAGAATTTGGCGCTGTTCATAAAATACATGAGCATACCAAAGGAGGCACGGGCCCCAAAAACCCGAAAGCCCAAAGACCGAAAAGCCCAAAAACCCAAAAGTCCAAAATTAGCGTTACTTATTTTATGGACGACTTCTTCCCCCGTTTGTATTTTGCCTGCCTACTTTTTCCGCCATTTGTCCTTTGCCTGGATGGTTTTTCGCAGGAAAACTCATAAAAAATATCAGTTGTGATCAACAAAAAACTTTCCTCTACAATATTTACTTTCGGAAAAAAATATATAAAAAATAATATATTTTCAAATATTATGAGAACCGTTAAAGATACGTAAAAACCGTTAAAGTAAAAATTAGAAAAATTGATTTCCTATAAATTTAGTAATAATCATATTTTCCTAAAAGTGCGTAGTTTTAGAGAAATTTTCAAAAACTTGTGTTTTTTTCAAATATTTTGAGAACCGTTAGAGACACAAAAAAAACTGTTGAAGCAAAAAACGTGGAAAATTTTATATCCTTTAAATTTTTTGTATTCATTTTTTCCCAAAAACGCATAGTTTTTGAGAAATTTTTAGAAAACTGTATTGTTTCAAAAGAATTGTATGGGAGGTGTCCGTTATAGATACCGTCACTTTTCCAAAAGTTGACAGAAAACTACGACTTCTGTAGATTTTTTTTACAAAAAGTTTCAAGTCGCTAAGTCAACGCGTTCTAGAGTTATTTAACATACAGACCGACAAACAGATGAACGGACATCCTCATAATTTTGCCTGAAAGGGACTTCGTACTGATATGAATTTTTCTATTCCCACCCCCTCCCCCACCCACTCCCCGTTCTCGAGTCGGTCACCGTCATGAATACAAAACTTTTTCTCTATAGAAGAGAGTGAAATACTGAAATTAAATAAACTAAAAAAAATATGCACCGCAAGCGCATTTTTTTTAAAAGATCTCAAAACTCTTGAGGGTGAAAATTTTCATTTATTTACAGTGTTTTAAGCGAAAAGTAATCCATTTTTTTATGTCTTTTCGCTAATCTCAAAAAGCCAAGAGCTATGTAGCACTTGAATTGTTACTGAAGATGAAACCCGAAATTTTATTGGAATTGAACCATGCAAATGAACGTCACTTTGTAAAACATCACTTTAAAAAAATGTTTTTGCTATTAATAATCGCAAGCAGCTATTATTTGAACCGTCGTAACGTTAATGTCAAATTGACATAAATGTCATCAATATGATTTCAATTCTGATTGAATCTTTAAAGACGCAAGAAAAAAGTCTTTTCGACATAAACAATTTCGCTATTGACTTCTGCCAATATTTAAATTTATCTTTTCTTATCAACTTGACTCTCAATAAATCACACATCGATGGCAAATTTAACGTCTTTTTTTCGAAATAAAATCATCATACATCAATAACAAAGACATTAAGATAATGAAATTTCTTCTAATAGTTTGCTAAAATCTTCATGTATAATTAATTAAAAAGTTTGACCTTGTTTTAAATGAAAGCACCCCATCGGATTGCGCCAAATCGCATCACAGCACATTATGAGAGCATTGTTTCCATCCCATAAATTAACTGCAGTATCTTGATTCAAAAAGTTTTGAACATGTCTTATACGGGCGCTAATATTTCTCGCCATAAATAAAGTTCACTCAACACCAGTATAAAATTATTTCACGGAAAATATTTAAACCTTCATTGTTTCGTATTTTTCATTCTTCTTCTACAGGCTGCCTGGCAGATTTATAAGATTTTTCACATCCATAGTATAGTTTTCCCCCCGATAGTTCGTAATGGCATTAAACCTCGAGAGAAACTTTCATCAGATCATTATAGAAATTTAAACTTTCATTCGCTTGGCATTTTTCTTTATTAAACGGCATTAAGTTTAATGGAAAAACATTCATATTTTCATCTAAAAATTTAACTAATAATACCGGCAATTTATCACATGTCAACCCATTTAATCAAAAATAACAATTCTACCAACACTGAAATGTAAAACAAGGGGTTAGGATATGAGAATATCCATAAAACTATGTTGATTCATATCTACGAATAACAACTTAATTTATGATGCTTGTGTTAGCATAAAAACCATTTGATTAAGTTGTTTCATCATTTTATAGGTTGTTCGACTATCCTAGCAAAATTTTAATTAGGTAAATATGGGCTGCCATCGATTTGTTAGCATAGGCATATAGTCGTCCGTAACATATACACTTACACCATCCAGGAATAGCTATTCATATTTCTAATCATAATAATTTTAGACCATCATAAAATATTTTATTTATATTGTTTCCGAAATTAATGTAAACGTGCGTATTAAAATAAATCCCAATAAATTTTCATAATAATAAAATAATTGGATTTTACCATCCCTGTTTTTGCACACTACATTTTTGAGCCAATTTGGTAAAAATATTGTAAAAAAATCTCTCAAATTTTTATAATTAATAGTTCATGTGATTTTAATTGAGAAAAAAAATTAATTTAAATCAGATAATCTATTAATTATAAAAATTTTAAATACAAATTTCAATTGAATCACAAATTATTATTTAAACTAACTGAAATACTGAAAGATACGAAAACCAATGGAATTTCGAATATCTTTATTACGCATCACAGTAAAATTTTCACCCCAAAATATCGTTAACTGAAAATAAACCAGAAACACCACATTTTACATAGAAAATAAAACATGACTTGGACAAAAACTAAGAAACCAAATCTGCGGAATAGCAATGAACAAATATGCGCCGCAGATGAAATTTCTTAAAAAGAATTCAGCACAATGTTCGTTTTCAGCTAACGATATTTTGTGGTGAAAAAATTAACACAATTTTTCGTACTCTTCAATTTCTGCGACTGAAAATGTGCAACTGCCAACCAAAGAAAACGTGCCGCTGGTAAAAGTTTTATATTCTATAGCAGACCCTTCGTTGCCAGCTTAAAGTTTTTTGTATAAATTTTAAAAATTTATGCCAAAAAACCATAAATAACTTTAAAACTTTTGGGAAAAAACGTTATCCTTACAGGAACTTTGAAATTCCGACACCAGATTCGTGATAAGCAACCCTGAAAACCCACCAAAGCCAGTTTTTGCGAGAAAAATTGGAAAAAGGACATTTGCGTTATCCTTACAGGACCGTCCGTTTAGAATTTTAAAAATCTAACACCGGATTCGCAATCAGTGACCCCGGAAACCCCCTTATGCCGATTTTTCCCGGGAAAAAGAATATTTGCGCTATCCTTACAGGACCTTCCGTTTCGAATTTAGAAATTGCAACACCGGATTCGTGATCAGCGACCCCAAAAACCCCATAATGCCAATTTTTCCGGGGAAAAGTGGGAAAAAGGATATTTATGCGTTATCCTTACAAGACCTTCTGTTTCGAATTTTGAAAATCTAACATAGCTAAAAACCTGCTCCTGGCAACGCAGATTATTTTGCAGAAACCGCGTAAAAATCGGTCCAGTAGTTTTTGAGTTTTGTAATCTCAGACAGACCAACAAACAAACAAACAAACAAACTTATATAGATGAGAATCATATAGGAGTATATTAGATTTAGTATACCGTTTTGTTACTCATCGAACCAATCGTCGGACACAAAAATGAACCACACCAAGTTGTTTGATATGACAAAGGATTCTGATTTTCGCATGCCGGTCCGTCTGTCTGTCTGTCTGTCTGCCTGTGAACACCATAACTATCGAAAGGATTGAACTAGAGACTTGAAATTTCTTACAGATGCGTTTCTCGCAAATAACCAGGCTAAGTTTTTGAACGTGCAAAATCAGACCATTCAATCCCCCTCCCCATCTTTCATACAAACGAAACAGTTTTTTTTACAATTTTCTCGAAAACTATAAGCCGCATAGAAAAATTTATAACGGTAAAATGTGTTTAGAATATGATTTTGCATTATTTATCTGTACATCAAAATCCAGTTTGACCACTCCTTCCTCCTCCCCAATACACATTGAATACTTTTTCGTCTATTTTCTCGAAAACGGTACACAGTATCGAAAAATTTATAAAGACGGAATGTGTTTAGAATTCAGTCGGGCCACTCCTTTCCCCTCCCCCAAAGAAATTGATATTTTTCATAAAAATGTTGCCTTTCCTCATATAGAGTATTTGACGATTGCTCCTTGGTAATTGTAGTTTTCCATACGTTTTAGCGAAAATTTCTCTTTTAAATTGTATTGTCTTAGCAGTAAATAAGTAGACGTGCTATCCTACCCTTTCTTACAAATGAAAATTATCTCCGAATGGCGTATATAAGTTAACAAAAAGCAGTGTTTTTGAATAAATTTCAAAGAAAAGAAAATTTCGAAGAAATGAAAATTTCATGAAATCGTTGCGCGTTCAACAACCCCACAACTTTTTTTTTATTTTAATCTGGGAAGTTTGTATGTAAACAAGTTTTTTTCTTAATTTCAACAAAAATTAATTTTAATTTAGGTAATTCGATAATTTCATAGCCTGATTGTGAGACGAAGATAACAAACGTTTTATCATATCTCAAGTTTCCACGAGCCCATATAATTCTCGTATAAAATGTAAATGAGTCGAAGGACTCCCCAACACCATACATTACAAGGACCCCTAAAAATTCTGCACAATAATAAGTTTTACATATTTTGAAGTATGTATACACACACACACATTGGTAGACATATATTAGAAAAAATATATAGTAGATGTAGATAAATGTACAAGAAGTCATTACCAAGTTTTAACGCCCTTCTCATTCTAATTTTCTCTGTTGTTTTTATAGATACTGGCATAGTTATACTATAGAGATACGTACAATTATTCCACACATCCACTCTACGTGTATTCCCCTGACTGTGTCATTTTGTCAACGATGGGGATAGAAGTGTCTTCCCATATTTGAACTAAATACGTTTATGTAATGACAAGAAGTGCCAGGATATGTCGTCGGGACAACTTGTATAAATCTAGTAAGTATAAATACCAGTATTTATTTCGGTTTGTATGAAAGTGTATACACTGACGTCAATTATACATTTGTTGGTATGTTATTTATCCAAGTATATATTCGTCTCTATACCTGATGGGGGACCCCCTTAACAACACAGAGGAAGGTAAGTTAACTAAGCAGGCGAACAAGAAATGTATCTTTTTGTCTATTTGCATTTGTACGGGTAATTGGAATCAGAGTGGAAAACAGTTGATATGTAAATTCCGTCCCCGTATTTTCACATTTATTTTATGTTTCCGTTCTTTTGCCGTATTTTATTGCCCGATTTCCGAACAATTGTCAAAACATACATACATATATCACATCGAATTTTTGTGCTTATATACGTATGTATATAAATTCTTGCATTTTCTTTTTTTTTTTTTTTGTCCTTTCTAATTCTTATGTAATTCATCTACTATCGTTCTATAGAGACACAGTCCCCTATATGTAATATTTAAAGTGAGAAGATCATTACAGCACACATATTTATGCACTAGGAACCGTGTAAATCCTGTTGGATCTACTTCAGACTTCTTATGCTAATTATTTCTGTTCATCTGGAGACATTCACTTTTATGCCATGTTGTTTCTTCGAAATAAATCGAGAATTAAGTGGAAATATACGAAGTTTCATCCTTGAGGACATTTCCAAAAGAAATTAGAGAAATCTTTTTTTCTTTATTTATATATTTTTTCCCTAAGAATCTTCGAAAAAGAAGGAAACTGTTTTGAAAGTCCTAATGGACCTTTTGCAAAAGATTATGAAATATTCATCCTCCCACACTTGAGCGTTTTTTTTCATGACGAATGCAGAGGATTTTTTTCGCATTCATTTTCAGTACGGCTCTGTGATTAAATTAAGAAAAATAATAATAATGATAAAATCTATTGCAGAAGACGGTTTGTTTTTGATGTTTCTGAGAGGCCAATTTACTTATACTAAGATATTTTTTAATTAGTTCATTAAATTACCTCACATATTTTTTTTATGTAATGAAAACTATTGAAGTTTTGAAATTACCTGACCGTAACGGAATTCTTCATCCGTAAAATGAGTTTTCAAACGTAAAAATCTTTTTTTCATATAAAAAGAATAATTAAAAGCATTTTGTTTTGAGCATTCTTTGAATTATTTTTCACAATTCTTTAATCATGTTTTATTTTTAATCATAGTATCGGAATAAATCATTTGAAGCAAAACTAAGCAATAATTCCACAGATTTATTCCGCCACGATGATTTAAAAGAAAACACCATTAAACTAAGCAGTACCATTGATAATAAAATAGGAATTAATATATAATGTTATATATGTTTTATGGAAAAATATTAAACAAAAATTACCAGTTGTGATACAAAACTTTTCTCTGCAAAATTTAGTTTCGGAAAAAAATATGTGAAAAAATATTTTTTCAAATATCTTGAGAATCGTTAAAGATTCGAAAAAACCATTAAGGGAGAAAATACAGGAAATTTGATTTCCTTTGAATTTGGTTATATCGATTTTTTTATAATAGGGCATAGTTTCCGAGAAATTTTCGAAAAACTTAATTTTTTTGAAATATCGGGTCTTTTAACAAGGGCATAACAATTTTGTATTTTAATAAAAACCCACCCTAAAACTTTTTTTATGATCTGGCAATGCTAAAACGTCAGTCAAGGTTTACATTTTTATCATGGTGAAGTTCACAAACGAGCAACGTTTGGAAAATATTAAAACTTACTACCGAAATTCTGAGTTGGTGGTCACAATCGTGTAATCTCGAGAAATGGTCCGGTCGAATGGCCACTCGCTCATGCGATTTAACGCCGTTGGATTTCTTTTTATGGGGTTATGTTAAGTCGTTGGTTTATGCCAACAAGCCAACAACGTTAGAGGAGCTCAGGAACAATATCGAACGCGAAATTGCCAAAAATTGGCTCCAAAGAATCAATCAGTGCAATGCTCGCGGTGGCCATATGAACGACATCGAATTTCATACTTAAATGTAATATGTCCACTGCTCCTGGAATAAATTTCAGCCCGATATCTCAATTATTCTGTTTTATTTAAATACGAAATTGTTATGTCCTTGTTGAAAGACCCTTTATGTCGAGAACCGTTAGAAATATGAATAAACTGTAAAATCGAAAAATGTAGAAAATTTCATTTCCTTTAAATTTCGCTGTAAACATTTTTTCCCAAAAGACCATAGGTTTATAGAAACTTTCAAAAAAGGGTATTTTTTTACAAAAATTGTATCGGAAGTATCCGTTATAGTTACCGTTACTTTGCCAAAAGTCTATAGAAAGCTGCAATTTTTGTAATACTTATTTACAAAAAATTTCAAGTTGCTAGATCAACGAGTTCTGGAGTTATTTAAGATACATACAACAGACCGATAGACCAACCGAAATACAAAGTAGGGCAAGTAAAGATTGTGGAAAATTCAGGGTTCTTAAATTCATTCACTGTCGAAAAAGGTATTGTCTTCTTAGAAAATCAATAAAAACCAATAAAAGTAAGGGTCTTACTTACTTATAAAAAAAAGTCACATTTTCGGGAGGGTGGAGGAATCGGAATTTGTAATTACACTAACATATGTCTGCAACGTCTTCAGAATTGTAAACAAAGCAAAAATTTACTCTCCTAGTACAAATAAATCTCATCTACTGCAAATCACAAAAAAATATCCACATTTTATTATTGTCTTGTAAGTTTTCTGAAATCAATTTACGCAAACATTGATCACAATCTATATATCTAAAAAGTTTTGATTTCGCAAAACTTTTATCGTCTTTTTCCGTAAGAAAATATATATAAAAAAAAATCCTTAAAACATTTGTTTTCATAATTTCGCTTATTCATGTCAAGAAATGGTCGTCATTTGCTTTATTTCACCTTGAAGTAAATTCTTTTTGACTTCGGTCTACATTCCCATCATTCCCAGCAAATAACATCCCTAATACCCACATACATATTTGAGATACAATAACGTCACACAAAATATTAGAAAAATATACAAAAATCTGACATATATTTTTAGGATGGTGGAAAACAAAAATATAACAATAGACGCGCATATCCGCCGCATATCAGGAAAGTTGGACAAAAGTTATACAAGTACAAGTAGATGGCAAAGAAAAAGGGAAAAACTTTTCAAAACTCTTAAACAATTCGAGAAGAAAATGCTTTTACTTCCAATGTCGAATGGCATTGGTTGCCTGCTGTTTGCTACCTTTTGAAAAAAAAAAACAATTTTTTTCTCTCTTTCCCCTGTCCTGTTTTCCCGTTTCAAACCTCTCCACCTTCCCTTAATTCGTGTATGTACACTTTTCTTCTTCCCTACATGATATTGAATATGACGGTATAACGCCAACATGATGTTTGTGTGCTTATGCATGCACAAGTGTTATAACGGGGAGAATTCTAGAGTTTTCCTTTTTCCGCAATAGCTTTTGTTGTGCTCTTTAAAAAAGTATCGAAAAAAAGAAATACTCAAGAAAACTCAAGAAAAATGAGAATAAAAAATTGTGAAATAAAAGGAAAGAACATTCAGAGAAAAAAGAATTTTTCAACGATGTTGCCAGAATCCACCCCTAAACAATTCCACCCTTACACAAAGAATCACCTCATCGGCATCGGTGCCCTCGCCGAGATCCAGATCCTTAGTAGTATTACACATTGGGGCTGCACATTAATTTTTTCTGAGATTGATGGTAATAAAAGTAAAAGGGGCGAATACGAAACATTTTTAGGAGCCATTATTGCGTCGGGATATATTTCTTCATATTTTTTATGCTGTTTTATGTACTCGTAAACAAAAGCCTCTGCAATGTTAAAATACGATTTTCCTCCTTTATTTAACATGACAATGTGCTTTTTTCCGTATGTTCACGTATTACTTACAGTATACGAATATAACATGTTGTGTTTGATGCATTGTTACACATGTGTCTCAAGACATCGCATATGTCAAATGTTTTTATCATTATTACATTTTTTTTTTTTTTCAATACTATTTCCGTTAAATTATCCATATAAAAATTTTATGCTAAGCATTGTGTTCAACAGTGGAACATGACATTTTCATTTCTACTTCCTTCGTATATTTTTTTTGAAGAAAATTTTTTTTGACAAGAATATCAGTTAAAGTCATAAGAGATTTCCTGAGAACTTTACACGAAAAATCCGATTTACTGTTGCCGATCTCTTTTAGTAGGACAGCTCGAGAACGAAATTAACCAGAGATTTAAAACTTTTCATTTGCTTTCATTTTCCTTAATCAAGAGGATTTTGCATTCTTGAAACTGAAAAAAATACCAGTTGTAATCAAAATAAAGCTTTCCTCAGCAATATTTCGTTTTTTTTTTTTTTCAAATATTTTAAGAACCATTCATTAGAGAAACGTAAAAACCGTTAAATAAAAAAAAAGTATAAAATTTTATATTTTTTAAATATTGCTTTATTTTTTTCTAAAAATACTGTTTCCGAAAAATATTAAAAAAAACGTATTTTTGTGCAAATGGGGTAACCATTAGTACCCACTAGCTTGCATACCCGTCGTTGCCAGGTCAAGTTTTTTCAAATTGTTTTTTTTTTTATGGTCTATGTTGGAGCTAAACTTGAGGCCAATCGGCTGGGTAGTTTCCCCGCGAAAGGGTAACATAGAGGAAGAGCTCAGTCTCGGGCTACTTTTTAATGGGTCTATGTTGGGGCTGGCCCCATGACGAACATCTATGCCAAATTTCAAGCCAATCGGTTCAGTAGTTTCCCCGCGAAAGAGTAACATAGCGCAAAAACTAAGTTTCGAAATCACTTTACCCCCTCCCCTTACTCCCCCCACCCCTAGCGCCTCTTTCCCGTATGCCCATGTTGGAACTAGAACTACCACAGACACTCATGCCAAATATCAAGTCAATCGGTTTAGCCGTTTTTGCGTGAAAGAGGAACAGACAGACAGACAGACACCAACTCATTTTTATATATTAGTATGATTAGCAAATTACGAAGTTACGATTGCCGCATTTGCCGCATAACAAAAAATTTCAAGTCGCTAGCTCAACGCGCTCTCGAGTTATTCAAGATACGTAAAATAGACAGACCAACAGACAGATGCACGGGTATCCTCATAATTTAGCCTGAAACGGATTTCGTACTGATCAGAAGTTTTCTATCTGTTCCTGTTCGCGAATTGGTCTCGGTCATGAATACAATACTTTCCCTCCATAGAAGAGGAAAGTAAAAACCAGATTGCTTTTGAAATTTGAAGAATCGCTCTCAATTGGAAGGTTCTCTCACACTCATCCTATTCTCTACACTCAGAAAAATGTCCAGGTCAACTTTTTGTCAGGTTAACTCTGACCTTACAGAGGTGTCTGTAAGCCAGCTAGCGGTCAGAGTTAACCTATCTAAGGTCAACTCGTGCAGCTCCCAATGCCCTACTTCACCTGCTGGTGGCTTAATTTCAGAATTTCTCCGACCACAGGTCAACTCAGTTTTACTTGCCCACATGCAGGCGAACGCGCGCCTGCCCGAGGCCAATTACGCCGTATGTAGGTCGTCGAGTTAGCCTCAATTTTTCTGAGTGTAGACTTGGCGCTATCTGAGCATCAATTCTGACTATTTGGCAGAATATTTGGAGATGCAAAAACCTCACAACTTTCAGGTGACCTGAAAGTTTCACCCGAATCGGTTTGGTGGTACTCAAGTTATAGCCGAACAGACTAAAAACAGACAGAAATATAGATAAATCGATGAAGCCGGTAAGATATAAGGGAAACCTTGGATTAATCTATGGTCTAAAATGCGCTTCCTAAGCTCCATTGAAAGTTTCATTCAAATCGGTTAAGTGGCTCTTGACTTTTAAGCGTGTCTGTTCACACACAATTCTATTAATCTATTATATAATAGATATTGGTGAAATAACAGGGGTGTAAATGCCTGATTGTTGAAAAAAAAACTTTTAAAATATATTAAGGGTTGAAGAAAAGGAAAAATTCAAACAGCTATTTTTTTTAAAAAAAAAAAAGGTTGTGTATCACACTTTTGTCGTCGTATATCAAGATCTATTTTATTTTTTTCAAAAAATCATACGTACTAATTCCACAGACTTAGCGAGCCTTGAAAAAGGGATCATCCTCACCATAATTAAGCGTGTCAACTTTATTACGTAAAAAAAGGTAACCCATAAAATATAGGAGCTCAACACATGTACAAAAGCACGTGTTGATGAAGACTTTCACTTTTATCGTACTATCAAGAAAGTTTTGGTGGTGGCCTCGGCCTGTAACCTCAATAATGTAACTTGATCTTATTTTACTATCCGAATAAAGTCATTAATAAAACTTCTCCGTTGGTATGTTTAATGATTGTAATCAAACGGTAAAAGAAAGATTTCAGCACCATATGTGCCGGTATCCAGGAAAGTTTTCTCCAAACACACACACAAAAAAAAAATGAAGAATCATCCAAGAGTGTCGAATGGTCATACATCATTTCCGAACACACAAAGAACTTTGGCAACATGGAGTGAAACCACAGCATCCTGGATCGAAAAACAGAAAATAAAATTCAAAAAAAAAAATAGGGAAAAATTATGGATTTTCTGGTGAAAAAGTATGAAAGTTGTAGTGACTTGGTAAACATTATTAGGAAAGGATACTTGCAATTACTCGAATCAACATTAAAGCCATTTACTGCGCCACCATAAAACCGCAATAAAATGTTAACGGCAATCATAAAATCGGTTGGGACTATGCGCAATATTTCCAAGTTGTAGAAGGATCTTCGTCTTTTGCCAATTTAACGACTCGATTTTGACATTAAAATTAGCCCTGGTATCCAAATCAAGGTTATGAATTATACGTCGACCATCTCGAAAAAAAGAAAAGGAAAAAAAATCAGCGCCCAAACAAACTTGAGTTGGACCTTTTTACACGACCGAAAACAAATATTATAAAATGTAAAAAAAACAACAAGAAAAAAAAACATGAAATCATAAAAATAGCAATATTCAAGGCGTAAATAAATGTCTGGTTGAACATCTTGTACAATTCCAGAATGAATCTTATTTTTTAATGACTGATTTTTTTTTCCAGACCAATCTTTGAAATTTCCACAATTTAATCTCGTTTTTGTTTTGCTTCGTTTGAAATTAAATTAATATTATGAGTGGGAAATTAATTTCGAACCTAAAAATACAAAACAGTTTAATGGAAGGTTTTTACACAAACTGCCAAATTTTCGAAGCCTTTGGTCATAAAAACGAAAATTCCTTTTCCAACGAAAATTTGTAATTGCTTTCCTTTTCAATGTTGATCAGCGTTCACTTTTTACATATTTTTTTCAATAGGAAAAACCCAATTAAGAAAAATATCAACAACAAATTCTCATTCCACAGTAATTGGTTAAAAAGTCTGACGCATTTTAACATTTGATTTATTGTGTTCGCAGTCGAAGATTCAAAAGGCCTTAAAATTTTGATGACCCTGAGCCACCGACAGAGAACTCAACAATATAATAGAAAATTTTCCCATACCATTGCTAAAAGATATTGTCGTTATTAAAATTCATAAAACCAATTTTCTTATTCGATATATTTTTGTCTATTTTCAGGTGTTTTTTTTTAAATAATATTACTATTTCAACTTTTTTGTTATTATCCGAATACCACATTAAAAAATAAGCAAAGTCTACTTTTTTTAAGGCAGCTGTACAATCAAACTACTTCGTCAAAAACATCTCAATCGTTCAAACTATAGCAAAATACGACTAAGAGGACAAAGCTTAGACAACAAGCGATTGCTACAGAAAATCTATACCTATACGTTTCCGCAGTTCACAAAATAGCGAGAGAGGGGGTGAGGTGAACCAAACTATAAAATGGTTGTTGGTGGTAGGTGGATTTCCTAACTATTGACAAAAACCTCATCGAATTCGGAGCAGTCGGTCAAAATATAGCAGGAGCGGGGCTCACATTTGACGGGGGAATGTAAGATATTTGTCATTTTCGAGTCAATACATTTGATACCCATATCAATATAATGCGATTTGGACAAATGGCTCAACGGCCTGCGGAGCATTTTTTAACGAATATCCGCATGAGGCAAATGTATTTCAGAAATTTTTATCTGCGGCGTATTTCTCTTTATTGGAATTTTCCAATAAACGTTTGGATTTTCTTGTATCTACTTTTGCAATTTTATGACTGAAATTTTACATGAAATTTGTAAAATTTTAGATTTTCCTTTTGCATTTACTTTTGCAATTTCATGACTGAAATTTTACATGAAAGTTTGCAGGCATGTTTGGTACTCTAGTCGTTTTTGAGCAATCTTGTATACAGACTGACAGACTAACACACTAAAAGACTGACAGACTGAAAGACATTTTTGTAATAATGCTCCAATCGACTCAGGAATGCTCGGAAAATGTTTTTAAGAGGTCGAAATTTTCCATGATTATAATAACTTTTTTTTACTACGTAAAAGAAAGTAAAAAATTAGTCAAACTAGGTTTTTGGAGGGTTTTTTTATAGCAAAAAATATTTTATTGAAATAGTTTTCAACTCTATAGAGTTCAACGCTAAAAAAGTCGAGTAGAAACCATGAAACTGAAATGATTCAAAAATTATAGACAACCAGGAAATACTTTTGAAAAAAGAATATTGAAAATGTTTGAGGTAGACTTTAATGAACAATAAATTATCATATGTGACAGTTTAATTTTCTTCTCAATAAATTCAATTTAAATAGCAAATTAAGATTATATCGCAGGTAGGTATTACCTGTTATTAATTTGCCTATTCTACCTTAAGAATTATTGTCTTTATGGAATAATAAATTTACCCATATTAATAATTAGCATTACAAAAATCTCATTTCTATGATATAATGCATATAATTAAAAGGTAAATTAATCATGAAAGTTAATCCACTTAATATCTCAATTTAGGCCTATTCTTTCACTATTCGCCAAGAGGAATTTTCTTTACAACAAAATAACAAGTAGCTGCTATATAAGGCTATATCTTAGAAACAGTACAACGATTAAATAGTCAACGAGGATGCTCCAAGGCGAACGAACGAGTTAAGAAATGGGGTTATTTGACTTTTCGGTTGATTCATCGCCATTTTCTAATAATGTAAAACCACAAGTTGAACACGCACCCATACTAGCAAAGAAATTTATCCAAAAGTGTAATAAAAAGTCAATAAAATTTAAGTACAAGCCCAAAGGGCATCTCGCCAACAGAAAAAAAAGCCTTTCGCCATTGAATATTCGTCTCAATTTTCAAATCGACGAAAACGACGATACGGTGAGGATAGAACATCCGACATTCACTCATTTCGGTCTCTTTAACATTTTATACCTTTTATCCGGGTATAGATATAGCCATTCTATATCTAAAGATTAAACATATTTTTATAGGTGTATTAGAGAAATGGATATGACGACAAAATAGTCCCATTTTCGATACGTTTTGGCGGTAAAATTAGAAATATCGCTGGCCAATGACGGCGCAAATAATACCAATGCCAGTAATGTTGCTGACAAATGACAGTAATGGGTGGTAATCGACTTGGTAATGGATGGGTGGATAAAACGATAAATATTGTGATTATAATTAGACTGGGAATTTTTGTGTATTCACGTATATGCTATTTGGTTGACTTGACCTTCTGCCAAAATCAACAGAACGAGAAGATATTGGTTCAATTGTTTGGACAATAAACACAGAAAATTCAATGGCATACACATACCACTGTAGAAGAAAATCCACGACTCCTATAAGGAAACGAAAAGCATTTGATCGAGCTGAATGGAAAACTTTTTGTCATAATGTTGAATGAGGAAAAGTTTTTCTATCCACCGTTTCCTTCCACAATTCTCCCATTCTATATTAACGGATATTCAGTTGAGGTTATGGTAGCCTTCAATACTAATAATAATAATAATAATAATGTTGTTGTTGTTAATATTCCCGAGGACAATTAACTTTTGGATTGGGGTCGGGTAACCTTTTAACTTCCAACTCCTTAATCAGAATACAATTATAGCATTATGTTAGACAATTTTATTCAACCAAAAATAAGATAATATCGTTTCGTATTTTATACGGCATCATAGAGAAGTCATAATCTTTTCGTCTACGTTTCGCTACGTCTCTCCTACCATTCGTTGGTTACTTTCATATTCAATTCGTGTACTTATTTTGATGCGAATCTAGCAGTAAAGTCAACAATGTACGACAGGCTTAAGGTTGACTTCCATGACGTAAAAGAGTTCATCTAAATTTGGAACATGGAAAAAAAAATTTCAAGATGCTTCCAAGGCCGATTTTGGGTAATTTTTTCGTTGCATCACTAGGTAGAGGGAAGAGGTGCAAAATCTCCCACAAGGCATCTAAAGGTAGAAATACACGACGAAAGACTTTGGTCTCTGGTCTCCAGGGTACAAAAGGCAAAAATCTCCAAAGTGTATACACGATCACAGACATTTAAGTCTGGAGATCAAAAAACAGATCTCCGGAGACGTTTACTAAAAAATCTCTAAAAGCAAAGTCTCTGGAGTGCATACACGACGCAGGTATCTCGTCTCCAAGCATAACAACAATATCACTAATCTAAAATATAAAATAAGTAAAAACACTTTTTTTTTATAAAAACTGACCTTTAATCTCAAAACAACGAAACAAATTTTCGTTCCCACAAAACAATTTCCTGAAATGTCAAAATTCGTCTCCGGAGACCAAGAGATAGATATCAAAACGTTTTGAAGACCGGAGACGCATTAAAGTGACTCTCTCATTAGTAGCTACACGGCAAGAAACTTAAGTCTCCCAGAGACCCTAGAGACTTGATACTTGGAGACAAATCTCCGATCTCCGAAGTGTATACACAGGTCTCTTTGTATGCAGAGGCGAAATTTTTGGTCTAAGAGACCAAAGTCTCTCGTCGTGTATTTCTACCTTAACTTTTGATACTTTTGAATCGATCCTCAAACTTTTGAATCGTTTCCCAAAAAAAAGTCTAAATTTTTCGGTCTCCCAAAAGGCGCTCCTTAAAATTTCAATCGTCAGATTAAGAATTAACAGAAGGTTTAATTTTTAGGTGGCCTAAAAATTGTTTCCGAGTGAGCCCAAAATTTATAGTAGGCGAGACAAAAATTTAACGCAATTTCGGGTGTTGAAAGTCTAGTCAGAACTCGAAACGAATTGAATTTGGGCTTATTTATGTCTAACGAGATTTAAAATCACAATACTTAAAGGCAAAATAGATTGTGCAACTAAAACCACCGAAAAAATGATCCGCAGGCGAAATTATTTGTCAAAAAAATGCGCTACCAGCGAAAAGTTTTTTCATGTTTTATCATTTTTACCTTCCAATGGCTCTTAAACTTCAGGTACACTCAACATTTTTCAATGAAATAACTACTGCTGAGTGCTAACAACACCAACAGTCTAGTCTACTATCATGACTTCTGCTATATTTATGGGTTCAAGCGTAACCTTACCAATGTTGCAATTTACATATGGTTCGCAATCCGTGTTAAACTGAAGGTGCCCTCAGCTGTGATGGAAAAATGTTGCAAAACCTCAAGTAAGACTATATAGAGAAATTTTAAACCAAAAATATTTTGACTCAGGCTTGCAGAAAAATATACAGAAAAATGTCGGCATTTCTAGTGTTAAAAGTAATCAGAAATCTTGTACTGATGTAAAGAGAGCTTTAGAAACTAATTTTATATATGAGAGAACAAAAGAAAATTACGAAATAGAATAAAGACCGCCCAACTAACTGAACTGACTACACCTAACTACAGAAAATAAAGCGAACAACAAGTATATTTATCTATTTGCCTTTGTAGATACGTACATACTCCGTATATCTGTATCTTCAAGTAGTATTAAACCTAAAGGTGTCCTTAGATTATTATCTCTTGTAACCATTAAACGTATAACTTTCCTCTATCTTATTATCGTATACGGTAACTGTTTGTTCTCGAGCGAAAATTCTCCTCTCTATTTGTTTGTAGACGGAAAATGATTAGGGACAAAATCCACCATTAACGGGAAAAGGTATGGGTATACATACCGAACAAGGCTATCTCTTATTCCTTTAAATTCTGGAGATGTATGTTGGTATTGTCTTGGGAATATTACATTAGATACTTTTATATTAATATGATATAATAACAACACTATCGCATCAAAAACACTATATTTATGCTTTCTATAGGGAACTTTCTGCGCAAATGGAATCATTTCTCATTCTACAGATGGGCTAAATGGCCATTGGTCAACTAAAGTATCTTCATTTTGATCCACTTATTTAGTTTGTCAATATAGCTTCTCAAATAGGAAATGTTTTTTATATTACTAACAATGATAGAATGAATTTGATAAATCCTTTATGTACTTAGATGCAAAATTTTAATATCATAATTTGAATATAAGAAGCTTATTTTCCGGGAAATTAGAAATTAGCATTAGGAGGTTTTCAAGAATCTAATGTCGAAAGTTAGAAATTTTCGCACAAAAAGTGATTTCTGGACTTTTTTCCCATATTTCCAAAACGAATACAATAATACTAGGGGAATTCATGAAATCTCGGAAATGCCTCGTAACCCACCTCGTAATGAAATGTCAAAATTTGTATGGAAAATCTTTTAGGCGACCCTCGTAAGTTTAAGTGACGATTTTTATGTGCAAACAACCTCGTAAACTTTTACGCGAATGTCAATTATGGAGATTTCGCGAAATTGTGAATTTAGCTGCAACAATAAGAAGTTCTTTTGTGCTATATTTTAATTAATTTTAATTTTTCACTGATTCTCGGAATTTTCAACTTGTAATCTTGTGGCTGCTGAAAGTAACAGCTGATCGATTTACAATTATTTCAAAGTTCATGAATGCACATAAAAACCGCAAATATACAATGGGTAATTTTATCTCATTTCATGAATACCCTAACTATTTTTGTAATATTTACTCAATCAATCAACTTTTTTATTTGTGAACTATACTGATAGAGTAAATGTTTTTTAATCGTACTTCAACTTTGCGCGGAACTGGTGTGGTTCTAGAATAGGGTATAATCATTTCAGGATAATCCGATTTAAGGGGAAGGGGTCGTAGAAGGTTGACTGAAACGGAATGCCGACGAAACAACAAGTTTTACATAGAAAACAAAACATGATTTGGCCGAAAAATAATTAAGAGATGTACGCCGGGCGGCGGCAAGTTTGACTTTGGTTCAAACTGGGCGGCGACGGAAAAAGTGCGCTGCCGTTGCCGCTGTATTGTAGCAACTCTCGTTGCGCTACGTTAGTGCAAAAAAATGCCGCCCACCGCTGCCGCTTGCCGCCTTCATTGTAGTTGAACCATAAGTACGTAAAAAAATGCATTTAAATTACTTTTTATTCCAATTGAGTTGTAATGCAATCTGCATGTCAAATCTAAGAATAAATTGTGTTCAAACTTTATATTCGTCTTGAAATTACCTCAGAGAATGAGTTTTTATTGTAATTAGATTGTAGGTATTTAGAAATAAAGGACATTTTTCTTCTTACAGTTTTTTTCCATCATTGTTCAGAAAAATCAGATTTTCTTTACTCATGCATAACTCGTTATTACAGAGAAAATATTTATAGTCATGCAAGTGAAGCTTTAAGAAAGTTTTACGATTTTATCGATTCACTTTGGTTTATACGATGGTTGGTGTCGTGATACATCTGTGCATTTTACGCTCGAATAATTCGTCTGTGAGTTAATATTGGCTCACAGATGTGGTTGAAACGAACATATATAAATTATTATAAATAAGAACAACAACAAATCGAAAAAAAACTTCTTCCCCAACATAAGGATATAGTATTTTCTTAACCTTTACTAAAGGAAGGACACCAAGGAAAAGATATGGGCCATGCTCACGCTATGACAGTAATAGATTGTGTTATTAACTACACAAACTGAGGAAATTCCTCATTTAATGTACCTTTATTTCCACGATACAGTAAGCTGAATAACATTCACATTGATCTAGTGTGCTATATATTTAATCATGATATAGGGTTACTGCTTCAGTAATTGATCGTCCATGGAAAATTGTTTTATTTGGCTCATTAATAAAAATTATGTGTCCTTCATTCGCAATTTGAAAGCATTCTATCTTTAAGTAAATTGTGTCAAGTTTGATTTTCGATATAGTTTACCATTATTATTAACTGATTGATTTTAATAAATATTTTTTTTATTAAAACTCTGATATTAATTCGAAGAAAACTACTGAGCTCTTTTCCTAATTTTTTGTGGATGGTAAGTCCAGGGGTGGAATCGCGTAAGGTGACAACTGATTTTAAATGTCACTTGTCCATTTTCTGAACTTAAATCAAATGACAACTAATCAAATTTTAGTCAAAATTTTCTAATAAAAACCGACAACTAAAGGAAAATCACCACTTTGTGATTTCATTTTAATAACGATTTGTAAAACTTGTCGCCGGTTGCGATTCCACCCCAGTTATCAATTACCAGTAGGTTAGGTTAGGTTGGAGTGGCTCCCAAAAAGGCACACTTAGGCCAGAAATGACCCATTGTGATACCACGCGAATCTTAACGATCCATTTCCTTATAACTCGAACCACTTGGAGCTTCTGATGAAGCTGAGTAGATCTGCGACGCTTGTGAAACAATTACCAGTAGCGCACCTAAGATTTTATTCTGCTGGTACCGAGTCTAATGCAAAAAAAAAAAACAAATATAATGCAAATTTTAATAAAATCATAAAATCCCTCAAATAATACGCCCCCAGATTTTTTTTTTGTTTTTTTTTTGTTTTTTTTTTTGTTTTTTTTTTGTTTTTTTTTTTGGAAAATCTTTGATTTTATTTGAAAATGTCGAAAAGAAATACGCCGCAGGCGAAAATGTTTACCGCATACAGTTAAATATCCATTGAAATTAACAGCTAAACGTTCACGTTCCACGAAGGAGACCGCCGCACGTTGGGGCCAAAGTGCTATTCGGCGGCCAAAAATACAAATGTTGAGTTCTGCCTTGGAAGGATTTCGGTTATGTCATTGCGTTGAGAATTCTTAGGAACGTAGAAATCCAAAAGGACACTCTCCTGGGACAAGTAATTTCCGAACGCCATGGGGTCAAAGTTGGTAAAATTTCTGGTTTTTTCAATTTTCGAATTTTCAGCAAATTTTTTTTAACTTTATTAAGTCACTTAGTACAGAAAAATCGATTTTATCACCAACCTGAGGACACATTTAGGCAATTATAATAAAAATTAAAAATTTGTAGTACTACATTTTTTTTCTTAAAATTGTTATCCCGGAATTCTGGGCATTCTAAAAATACTATTTTTTTCACGAAATTTTGTATATAATATGGCTCTGCAAAAAAAGTACCGGCTTGTACCGGTCAGGCGTCAGTTGGACATGATAGCCAAGGTCAATACCTTTCAAAATATCCATATTTCATCTGCTACTACCTGCAACTCTGGTCACCGTAAACAAAAGTCTGATTTCTTACATATTATTTTTAAAAAAATGTCTTATTTTGTCATAACAAAGAACAAAGATTTTTCGTCTTATATGCTAGGAAATTGTTTTAATTACTTTTAATATACATTAAAGCGGAATATTTTACATACCAGCATACAGTGAAACCATTAAATATCACCCTTCTTGACAGTAAAACCGTTTAAAACTGGTAATCTTATCCTATAATATAATACGAGAAATGACTGCACAACGATCTCGAAAACCCGCCAAACGATTTTCACGAAACTTGGGGGTAAGGGATTTTCGGGGACAAGGAATCGATCTAGATAGGTCTCACCTCTGAGAAAATTCCCCTCGATACCCCTCGCCTGGTATCTTCGAATTGGGTAGTCCGATCTTAATGCAACTTTACAGTATTACTAAGCGGACTAAGGGCTTTCGATTTTTCCACTACAAACCTGACTTTTCCCTCCCCTCGATACCCCTTGCTTGGTGTCTTCGAATTACGTGAAGGTACCTTAATGAAAATTCGCAATATTGCTAGGGAGTAAGGTTTTGCGATATGTATTCTAAAAATATCACTTTTTAGATATCTATCGGCAGCGATAAATAGTAATTACAAAACAATCAAGTTCCCTGAACCTCGTTATACGAATCATGTTGCAATTATAATCGGATTCAGCTACTCAGAGACAGAGGCAGAAGGAGGATTTTGAGATCGCCGAGCATGGCTCGATCTTCCTGGTACTATGAATAATTAGAGCAATAAAAATCAATTTCTTAGATATACATAATGTACATATGTATATATGTTAAGACAGAATATTAAGAAATTTACATTAATTCGACGATTGAAAGTTATATTATCGGTGCTTTCAATATGTTAAGACAGAATATTAAGAAATTTACATTAATTCGACGATTGAAAGTTATATTATCGATGCATAAAGTGCTTTTCCATGGCAAGCTGATAATTGAAAAAAGCATTTTACCACTTGGGGAGCTTTCAGAAGAAGCTCAGGAATCGAAAAATAAAGACTACAGACATTTTAGACTAACCAACACTAGAAAAAACGCTAGAATCAACCAAAATGAAGATTTGATGAATATATTACTTCTATCGTCAGATCCATTTTTGGCTTCTCTGCGTTCTAAATGGACAAATGCAAAAGATGAATTGGATGACGAGGAAGATCAAGAAATCCCACAATTGTTAAAATTCGACGTAGTTGAAGACATTATTAGAATGTAATTTTTCCTCAACCTTATGTAATTTTAGCCATGTGTATTTGTATCAAATTGTATTAATATAATCGTATTAAAAAAAAAGTTGTCTTTAAAAATGCTATATTTTTTATAACATTTGAAAAACAACTTTAAAACAAAACCAAAAAAAATATTACAACAACAAATACTATAGTTTTGATTATTTCATCATATAGGGTATTAAAGTTGCTCCTATTCGATTTTCATGTACTGACGATATATGTAAAATGCCATTCTAAATATTTTCGTCATTATTGATTTTTTCTGTACGACCAACCGTTCTCGAGATTTTGGTAATTTTTGATTTCAAATGCAGATGGGTGGGGGAGGGGAGAGGAGGGGGCGATCAGATTATCAGGAAATAAAGCTTGGATATTTATCTAGCCAACAAAAAAAACCCCATTCAAAAATATTGATCTGTTCAAAAGTTATGTATTTTTGGCCGCCGAATGGCACTTTGGGCCCATAGTGCGCCGCCAGCCTTTTTAATGTTGTGTCAAGGAAAAAATTCGAAAAATCGTCAACATTATAGAGAAATGTAAAATTAGCTAATCTTAATTTGTTGATGTAAAGAAAATTAACTTGAAAATAAAATGGTTATGTGTGAAACATTGGTTTTTATCCATTTCAATTATAACCTTGTATGCTAAAATGAAATTGGGGTACGACTCTTCAACTTTTTCTATCAGACACTTGAATCGGAAAAAGTTCAAACGACAATACTCAAATTTTGTGACAAATTGTGTGATTTACAAAATAAACCTATAATTTTCTACCGATTTCACATTCCAAATAATTAATTTTTCTCTTTAGGCATATAATTTACATTTTTAGCATGTAATTTTACATTTCAGGTAAGTAATTTTTGTGATTAGAGATCGAATTTTACATACTTAAAAAATTAATTTGTAAGGCTACATATAAAATGTGTAAAATAGTTTTACACTCTCAATTGTGAATTTTACAACACGTTTGTAAATTTACAAGTGATGTGTAAATTTACAACATTGAATGTTGGCATCTTTTTTGCCAACATTGAATGTTGGCACCTTTTTTTTGCCAACATTGAATGTTGTAAATATGTTTACTGTGTTTTTTTACTATCTTTGCCATTCCCTGTTTTTGTACCAGTGGTGGGATTTTATAAGGCGATTCGCCAGGCGATCGCCTACTTTTCGCCAAGTTGGTATTTTATAAGGCGATTCGCCTGGCAAATGTTATAGCTGCGTACACTTTTGACAGTTAGCTTCGCCTCCTGACGTTTTTTGGCGAAGCGATCGAGTTATAAAATCCAACCCTGGCCTTTGTTTTCAAAATATCAACTGAAACTTTTGTAGAAATAAGATTTCAAAGCGGAATTATCTTTTAAAATCCACATTCGCATTTGAAATGTGAAAAATCTCATGAAAAAGTTAAAAGGCTATTTCGAAAATCGCTCAAAAATGGAGAAATCTCTCAATCCTGCATGCAAAAATACATCCATTGAAATTTTTCTTCTATCATATCTTTCGGCTTTAAGGGGATTCATTTTTTCGAATTTTTGACAAAACGTGTTGTGGGAAAATCACAAAATTAATTTGCATCAGTTATGCTGGAAAATCTACGGCCTAGAATTTTTTTTCGAATTTTTTATCGAAATTTCAAGCAAATTTGAGACTTCTCGGCGCAATTTATGTAGGAATAAAAAAAACTGCCTTAATAATTGGGTTTATTTTCATGTTTCGGTTTTTTTACATTTCCAAGAATAAAATACCAATGAAGAAGATTTTCAAAAACATCTGCCTGGAATACAAACCACGAGAGTTTCTAATTTTCGTTTTTCCTAACCGTTTGTGCATTGAACATTTCTGGAAACTGTACCAACGTTAAAGGTACGAACTTTTTTTTTAACATATTAATATATTTTAAGTGTTTTTTAAATACGCTGTGCTTGTATGTTCATTTCAAACCTCATGAAATTATGTTCTAACCAATTTGTGGTCTCAAAGGACATAAGATTCTTGGAAGTAAAAATTCATGAAAACATCCACAAATTCAATTAATTTTTGCCCGAAATATTAAAATTTTTATCAATTAAATTGAAAATCAATATTAGCTACCATTTAAATTTTCAACCTTATTGATTTTAAAAGTAGGTATCCAATTATCCGATAGCATAGAACCATTTTTTTTGTGTCTTGCTTTCATATTAGTATTTCAGTAAAGTTTCTATGTTGATTTCGTTTTCACTTTTTTTTTTTGAATACCTCTTTATTCTGTATCTAGCGTTTATTCTGTAGAAGAGAAGTGAATTTTCATTCTCCCATTACTATACAACACATATTGCAAAAAAATCCAATTTTCGATCAAGGAAACGGGAGAACGTGCCAAAAGTGTTCGATTAAGTAGTACTACAACAGTTCCAATAAACATTTTCATTAGTTCGACGAAGGCTTCTTGCGATAGATGGCAATAGCCGACTCACATTATATTCATTGTATAGTACATACATAGATATTCCTGCTTAGTTGGTAATTTCTATCAGTAAAAAGCACTGAAATATCAAGTAATCTAATGTGACCATCTTGATAATTTTTTATACAAATATGGACACTAAATGATTTATAATTCACTAGGGGCTTCGCCCCTGATCTAATCGAAATTGTTAAATTGATCGAAACTTTTGAATGCGAAAAACCTCGCCTGAAAGTTTCATCCCAATCGGTTTAGTGGTTCTCGAGCTTTAAGCGAACAGACAGACAGCCATATATACAGGCAGCCATATAAATAGATAGACGGACAGATAAACAGACATACAATCCTATTATTTAATTCAGTATAAAATTCGAAAATTCAAAACTGTCACGTTAACTTTTTTGTATAAAATCGACCACTTTTAACTGAAATTGCGATAAAATAAAGCAAAACTACGGTTTTACTTTTTTTCGGGGTCAGAAAATGGGATTTTTTTTTCGGGGTCAGAGGCACGCATGTTTTTGGGGATGCATCCTACAGCAGCCCCTCTAAATTTCTTTACATAAAGGAATTTCAAAACATAAAAAAAACCGAAAATAGTTTAAAAAATTGACAAAGATATTTTTAGCATGTATGTATGTGTTCCAAAAAAACGCGTTTTTTCTGCCATTACAAAATGTTCTGCCTTAAAGAGTTAAGATTTATTTGATTAGTTATTGTCAAGAATATCTAATCCCTTCAGTGTTAGGGGTTGTCCTTTAAAAACGTCACGCTAACCAAGCATCCATCGCAAAGTAGCGATTGCAAATAAGTTTATGTGAGGGTTGCCTTGTGACCGGTCACAAAAACACCGGTTGCAAATTAGTTATTTTGCAACCAGTCGCAAAAAAAACCGTGGCAAATCAGTTATTTTATGACCAGTCGGAAAGTTGTTGTTGTTTTTTTGTTGTTTCACCCGTGCTCGTTGATATTTCACTTACAAACAGTGATATCGAAGTAACAATAGTCAACTTTGGACTAAGGAATTCATACTTAGAGCGTTATCTGATTTACACTTGCGATACAAGTTTACATAGATCTCACACTTGATCCGCACCCCCTACCCCTCCTCCGCTCCTAACGTTTCCTAATCACACCTCGTGCCAAAACAATTTGTGCGGAAGTCGCGTAACAATTATCTTGTTACTGTTGTGCAACCAAAAAAAAAAAAAAACTGGACAAAAACGGTTGCAGCAACCAGTTTTTAACCCCATATATTTTGCAATCCAAATTATGTGACCGTCGCGTAACCGGTATGTAACCATTTTTCGGATATTTGGGTAATTTTCGGTTTTTTGAACTTCCTGCAGACCATTGCAGGTTATCCATCTGCCCTTCATAATTATGTGATTATTACTATGAACTGACCCGTATGAGAAAAAAAATCTATTTTAACCTTGCTTTTGAGTTATTCTTAAGGACCTTTGAATCAAGAATCGAATTCAGCAACCTCACAAATCCCCAGATGAGATTCTCTCTCTCTTTCGGCACTACAACCAGTTTCCCGTCTTGGCCTGCCGCAATGTCTCTCGTTAGAGGTTCCGATCACGTTCAGATGAGATTATTTTCTGGAAAATTTGAGGAAAAGGATAATAACGTTATTCTTACAGGATTTTGTGTTATGCATACATACTTCTTAATACCAGAATCGGATTCAGCGACTCCAAAAACTCCCAGATGAGGTGAGTTTCCGGGAAATTTGAGGAAAAGATTAAACACGTTATAATTACAAGACCTTGCCTTATGCTACAAGGACGAAATAGTTAAAATATTGTGTTGTCATCGGACTTACGTATGTGTGCAAAATTTCAAGTCAGTCGGATGAAAATTAGATTTGTGGGTAGTGGGTCAAAATTAGATTACAAAATTTGACCCTGACAAACTGGCAGAGGGACACGATAGCAAGCTAAATAAAAGCTTATAAAAAAATTCTCAAGAGCGATTAATCGTGGATAAATGAATTTGAAATCACTTTGTCTGCTAACTAGAATATTTTTTCATATGCAAATACCTACAATACTTTCTCTTCCCAGTTGATATAGAAAAGTAAAAAAATCGTGAAATAAGTCGGCAAAAAATGTGGAAAAACTTTTCCGAATAACTACTATTGCTGTCTGGACCCTTTACAAATTTCCCCCCTCTTAGGATGTGGATCCTAACTTTCAAACTGCCTGTCGTACCTCTACTTTTTCGCACGAACGCAAGGCTTCTCTGAAAGGCTGTATTCTGTCTGAATGGGAAAATTCCATCGAAATCTCTATATCTATGGTGAGTATATATCTAAAAATACTGGGAAATCGCATAGATATGGTTTTCGGGATTAAAATTGATTACAGTTCAATGATGCATAAACAGTAAGCATAGAGAGGCCAACAATCAATGAAGATAAAAAAAAGAGCAATAATGGGCGCACAGATTCGACAATTTCATGGCAGAGAGAATATGAAAATTGTAATCAGGCGCAGATTTCTTTCATTTCACTATTCACCGCATTTTTATGTATTCCATCTACGATTATAATAACAAAATGATCGTCTATCTATACAGGATAAATATAACATAAGTATATCTATGTATATGTACCGATCTTAATATACCTCATAATATAATCAAAATGGGAGAGAATCAAACGGATGCTCAATGACAGGGCACTTTCCATTCAATCCAACTTTTTTTTTTATTTTATTTCCTTTTTTGTAGTCTTAGCCAATTTTCTTGTTTATTTCATATTCTCTCCTTAATCCCGAAACTTTTCTTTCGATTTAACTAGAATTGGCCTCACAGTCGATGAATCGATATTTTCTTCACTTTCGGATAAGTCTTGATGTTTGGGGCTTTTACGGACTATATTTCAAGTGCAATAAATTGATTTTATACCTAAATAAGAGTATTTAATCAATAAAAATTAATTTTGTCTCAAGGAAATACATTTTTCACAAAAAACTGGAAAAAAACAGCTGCAACCAGTTTGTGACCCCCATATATTTTGCAACCCCATATATTTTGCAACCCCCGTTGTGTGACCGTCGGTCGTGTAACTGGTATTTAATCATTTTTGGTTACTTCAGAATGCAAAACTAATATCTTCAAGAATATCTTCATTCGCTAATGCAATATGGTGTTCTCAACAAATTGACAGTTTCCCAAAATTGACAAAAAATCACTCCCCAAAAAATTTTAGTTACCTGAAAATTTCAAAAATATAAGAACGGTATTTCTCGACGAATTTTATTCAGAATTTGTTCCGCTAATGTTATTCATCTGACGCAGAATAAAATCATTTAGCAAAAGTTGTCGAAATTCAAATTTATCCGGACGGGTTTCTATGAAAAAATCAAGTTCGGGTGTCTTTTGGGAATAAATTTCTGAATTTCTGAATGCTATATCTGTAAAATGTAGTCGGCCCGGTTAAAAGCGGGTATCCAGGTTTTGACTCCCCCCCCCCACCCCCTCCCCCTTACTCTACAGATAGGACCACGATAAAAGTTGTTCGATTTTTCGCAGGGTTTCAAACCTTGAAAATTTGGGGTTCGGGTTCAGGATCGGATACACAGAAATGCTTGAACCAGAACGGGCGAGGGGTTCGGATTCGGGTTCAGTTCGAAGCCCCGAATTTACGCCTTCCGAAAAAAGTGATCAAGTTTTCGGTCGGTTTCAAATTTTTAGGGGGCACATTTGGGTTACAGTATTGATTGTGTGTGTATTTTGGTAGTTTTGTGTAGTTTTTGGTTTTTGGAAGCCACAGAACTTTTAATGATTCCCATGGAAAATATGTGTCTCAACGCTTTCTATTTTATTTTATGATAATTATATTTTCACACAGCAACAGATTTTTGAAACACAGGAAAAGAAAAGTTGATTACATACAGAAGTTAAACGTACTGTAAAACCCAATGATTTAAAATGTCTTCAATAACAAATTAAATTTTCCGCACCATTTAAGCTGAAACGATGTCAAAATCATATGCAAATAAATAATTTGACAGTAATTTCGAAACTTCAACGTTGCCATCACATCACTTATAAAGTTATCCAGGTTCATTGAAATCATTCACTTAAAATTTCATAACAAGCTGCAAGCAGTCGGGAAAACTGAAATCAAAGTAAAGCGAAACTTGATATCCGGTGATGAAGGATAAAACGCATATCTGGTAGAGTTTGGCAGATGAGCCGAATCCAACCCCCACTTCCAAAAACCAACCAAACACAAATTCACAAATAAACTTTCGTCGAGTTATACTTCTCAATACTTGTATCTTATATTACTTTATGCTAGTTCATGTGTTCGGAATTAAAGTAGCTGAAGTAGCTGGATTCTTGCAAGTGGTACCGGAAACAACATTTATATAAATTTCCATTAATTATGTTTTGAAACAAACTCCAAAAACGAGAAACAACAATTTTCATTACGAAACTTTCAGACGATTCCCAATCCCAAAATTCTTTGCTATATATACGAGTACGCTCCCAGGACGAAACTGGCATACGGAACGGTGCGGTGGTGAGGAACAGCAACAAACTCTATACGTACAACGTCGATGACGATTTTAGATAGCCTTGTTAGTTCTAACATTATTTCTAGTGTCCTTATTGCCCATCCCCCTGGGCAGTTGATATTTTTCGGTTGGGGTGTCTTATTGGATTGTGGTTGGGTGGGCGGCAGATTGGGAAAATCGCTTCTACATTCACCCTTGGCACAAATAAACAACTTGTTATTTATACAAATACCAGCAGCAATTTGATATAAATTTCGTACAGTAACAAGGATAAATTTTTATACATAGCTATAAATATATTCGGACATATTTGCAGTGCAACAACATTTCCAGCATAGTTTTCAAATTCAACAAAATTTAGTCACAACTAGAAACTTACCAGAAACTCGAAATTCTTTGCATATTTTGTTATGTTTTCCATTTTCCTACCAGCCATCGTTTATTTCAGTGCACAATTGACCCTTTCCAAAGTTTTTTTTCTGTTAAAGTCATAACTTTATAATATTTCATCGTAGCTCAAGTGAATTCAGTTTTCGCTCTCGATATTTCAAAGAAACCCAACTAAGTTATAAGAAACTATTAATGCAATTGCAGTTTCATAATTTCAGAGCTACAATTTTGAATTTTTGATTAAATTTATTAACAGACAGTAGTTCTTGGCTAAATTTTTATAGAAGTTCTGATTGATGAAAACCGTAATTATTATCAATTGTTAATACTAGTTAAATTTATAATAAATATTTCTCTACAAGTTCTAGTTCAACAAGGGGTTTTTGTTGAAGAACTTTTACTAATTGCATTTGAAAAGTTATTGGAAGAGACAAAAGTTATTGGATATGACGACAATTAAGCAAGCATTCAAATTTGTCAATTTTGAATTAAACTTTAAAATTTTGGGTTTGTTTGATGTGTTAGCCGAAGGTAATTGTTTGATCGTTACTGATAATATTTTTTGCATAATTGATCAATGGGTAGTAAAAGCACATAAAAAATATGTTTATGGTGTATTCGACAGGTTAATCGGTCCAAATTTAGCTTTAAGAGGTGTTAAATAAAAAGCATCGATATATCTTTTGTTGTTTTATTCTAACTGCTCAACTGCTCAAAATATGGTTTAGTGGTGGCGCAACATAAAAAGAGGGTGCAGGACTCTACAATGCGAAAAACCCAAGAGATTCTGGAGGCCGCCCAGAGAAAGGTCTCCAAGTTTTAGAAAGGTTCAAAATTTGGAAGCCTCAAAGTTTTGTTAGCGCGATATTACACACGGCAACTTTCGGGCTTATTTAAGCCGGCAACTTTTGGGCTTAATAAGCCAATGTGCTTACATTTGTGGCTTAAATAAGCCAATCCTGTTTGCATATGCTACACAAGTTTACATGGGTGTGTGTGGACTAAAACCATTGAAATTGCTGCTGCTCATATACTTCCCAAGATCTTTACCTGCTGACGGTCAGAACGAAAATGATTTCTGCCTACTACTTTTCCCAAACCGGTTCACACGATTTGCATGTATGCAGATTGTCGATAAGCCATGATTTCGAGTGGCAACTTTTCCCTCCTCAGTCGTTTCTCCCAAAAATCGGCTTAAGTAAGCCTGAAAGTTGCCGTGTGTAATATCGCGCTTAGGTTTGAGATTTTGATAGCCTCAAAGTACGGGGAAGGGATTTAAGACTGCTGGAGATTCATAGTTTTGGAGACTTTGATCTTGACTTGCAGATCGGTTTCCAAAAAAGGTCTTCGGAATTTCGGTGTTATTCAAGTACTATTTTTTGTGAACCAAAAAACGAAAATCCAGATTTTTGCCTAATACTAAGTTCAGACCGACACAAAATCACGTAATTTGGCGAAATGATTTAGATCTTAAACCAAAGTGTTCACACAGAGATTAAGGTAATTTTGTTTCACATTTCAACTACAGGATTGCTATGAATTTTAGTGTAGGATTGCTATGAATTTTAGTAATATGATGAATAATACAATTCAAAACATCGATCAAATATGTGCAAACAGAATTAGACACTTTAGACGACAATAGAAATTATCTGTAATGAAAATAAACAATTATTTTCCATTTCATATCTAATCGCATCAAAAACAGGTCAATTTTTTTTTTGCCCCGCGTAGGTTGTTTACTAATGTATCCTCTTCGCGTGTGGAATACGGCTTCTTTTTCTTATATTTCCGTTTTTCCAATGCAGCACAAATGTCAAAACTGATGTACTCAAGAGAGCTGAATAAGTGATTCAGGGTTGTATTCATTGTTTTTGCTTGATTTCGTTCCTAATTTTGTGGAAATTGCATACTTTTAATGATTTTTGAAAACAGGTTTATGTACTGGAATTCTCGTGATTTCGAGCAAGATTTCGTTCAAAATTACGAAAATCTTCAAAATTACGTGATTTTGTGTCGGTCTGAACTTAGTATAAAGGTATTACCCCACTTAATTTCAAATGGTCTAAAAATTGGGAAAATAAAGAAAGAAGAGAGATAAATAATTAAGCCAGACAAAGTACGATTGACATAAAAACTGCGTGAACAGTCGGGAAGAGCGAAATGTATTGTATTTCCTTTGCTTACAATTAAATCGAAAAGTTAAACCGAAAATATTTTCGAGCACTGCAATGGCGCTTTGAAATTCGATAAAAACATTTCCCGGATAGAAAAGGTTTCGGAAATATTTTTCCGACCAAGAGCAAGCCTCTAAAAATTCGAGAAAAAGATTTCAAGGACGGAAAAGATCTCGGAAATATTTTTCCTACTAAGAACACATCTCTAAAAATTCGAGAAAAATATTTCAAGGACGGAAAAGTTATCGGAAATACTTTTCCTACCAAGAACGAGCATCTAAAAATTCGAGAAAAATATTTCAAGGACGGAAAAGTTCTCGGAAATACTTTTCCTACCAAGAACGAGCCTCGAAAAATTCGAAAAAAATATTTCCGGATGGAAAAGATTTCGGAAATAATTTTGCTACCAAGAACAAGCCTCTAAAAATTCGAAAAAAAATATTTCCGGATGGAAAAGGTTTCGGAAATATTTACCTTCATAAATTTTTCAATGTGACTCACCGTTTTCGAGAAAATTTCAAAAAATTGTATCGTTTGTATGAGGAGGTGGGAAGCAATGGTTCAATTTTGCCCATTCAAGAACTTAGCCTAGCCATTTACGAGAAGCGTAACTATACAAAATTTCAAGTCTCTAGCTCAATGATTTCAAAAGTTATGGTGTTGACGGACGAACAGAGAGACATACATATACGGACGGAAATGCGGAAATCAAAATCTTTTGTCATCCCTAACACCCCGGTGTAGTTCATTTTTGTGTACGATGATTGGTTCGATGCATTACAAACGGTATACTAAATCTAGTATACTTCTATATGATATATCATATCTTATATGACGAAAGGAGAAAAAGTTTTTATCCGAGTGACGTCCTGGGCATATTATCTGCTGTGCACGTAAATTGAACGTGTCGTTAAAACACATCGATTTCAATATTTCCTTCAATTGAAGAAACATTGTCGGAAGATATGTACATTATGTACACATAAGGAAAGTAAGAGAAATCATGTAGAAATGTTTTTCATGTGCGTAATATCTTTATGGAAAATTTCAATCCGCCAATATCTGAGAAGAAAATTCCTAAGCTTCGATAATATAATGTGGAAAACAATTTTGCACACGTAAATGCAAGTAAAACAAGATATCGACAACAAGAATATGGCAAAAATACTAAGAATACATGGGAATTGAACAGATCTATGCGCACGAGATGATTTCGTTAGCAAAAATATTTCAAATTGAAAGTGAGAGCACGAATGTATTGAAATCACTGAACCGAACCAATCCTTTTTTTCTCAAAAGTCCTAAGAAAAAGCAAAAAAAAGAGAAAGGAATTTGATACTCCAGCTGTAAGAAGATAAGCTCTACACTACCAAAGGGGAAAATCGATTTAGGCGAAGGAAATTCTCCTTGGAAATCTTTTTGCAATTTATTTTATCAAAAAAATGTCGGCAAAGAAGAATAAAATAAATAAGTTTTTATCCTAAAAAAGATTCAAAAATAACTCAGCCTCACCTTCTCGACTTTAATTTTTCTTCTTCACACCGATAGAAAAGAAAATAAATATGGATGAACAAGAATTCAAAATAAAGAAGAATAAAAAAAAACTCCCGCCCAGCAAAGTAACATCAATAAATTGAAATATAATACAATATTACAAGCTACTAAAATTTTTTTTTCTCGAACTCGATATTGTCTAGGAAAAATACTCCTGCCTAATGTTAAGCGTATCTCCTTGCGCCAGGAATAAACGACGAACAACGAAACGCAAAAATTTGAATAGACGACAAGGGAAAAAAAATAAAACCAAGCCCTCCCTGCTAAGCAAAATAAAAAAAAATCCTGATGTAGAAGAAATTTTTCTTTGTCCCTACGAGTAGGAACCATCAACAAACCAGCCACCATAAATGGCAGCATTGATTGATTAAATTGCAAAGTCCATTCCTGAATTCCTTTCTATTTTATCCTGCGTGTTTCCGTTTCGTTCGTCCTCCTGTTGGCAGTACCCGCGTTTCCTCGTCATCTACTCTTGGTTTTCCGTGTCGGTTTCCTTGTCTTGGATCGGGATGCGTTGTTTCCTGTTCTTTGATGAACTTTTGGGAAGGACGCTATGGAGGTGAACACGTTTCGGAGCAATTCTCCTAAATAAGGAATTCTCGCGGGAGGAGGCGAATAGGGGAAAAAAGGCATTTCATCAGGGAATCAGCTTGAGGTCCTGTAGATGGAATGCTGAAATGTTGCTCTTATTTGAGTTTCTGCTTAAAAATTTGCTTCTGTTTATTTATTCATATCAGGCCAGAGAGATCTGACTTAATATTAGGGCGGTTGTGATATTTGTAACAGACTATATGCCAATGTTAAGGTAAATTATATAACCAGTGCCGCATTAATTCAAGTGAGAATCCATACAATGATATGCAGAGACTTTTAGAGGAGATCAGAGATAAATGGTTAACGACAGAAGAATATCTACTTCCTGTATTGTTCTAAATGTCTTCAAGAAATCGCCAGGAAAAATCATGTTTGAGATGTCTCAAAAACAATTTTATATATAAAGAAATATATTTGTGGTCACAGAAATCGAAAAGACCTAAATCGATTTTTAACCATCTTGAAATATAAGAAAATTATAGTAGCGTGGGAGTAATCGTCAAAAACCGTGACCATATTCATTTTACCAGGACAAGATGACGTGGTGAAAAGAGGAGGGAGTGAGAACAACAAACAGAGAAGTTGAGCAGAAAAACCATCGCACAATCAGGAGTGGTATTCCGTAACTTGATTCAAGCGTGTGTTTCGAGTTACACTAAGAAAAATGGAGGCTAACTCGACGACCTACAAACGGCGTAATTGGCCTCGGGCAGGCGCGCGTTCGCCTGCATGTGGGCAAGTAAAACTGAGTTGACCTGTGGTCGGAGAAATTCTGAAATTAAGCCACCAGCAGGTGAAGTAGGGCATTGGGAGCTGCACGAGTTGACCTTAGATAGGTCACTCTGACCGCTAGCTGGCTTACAGACACCTCTGTAAGGTCAGAGTTAACCTGACAAAAAGTTGACCTGGACATTTTTCTGAGAGTAGAGGGAAAAGTGGTATTTGCTTTCTCGGTTTCTCTCTGTCATTTATTTCGGTCAAAACAGAGACAGCGAATACTTCTTGTTCTTCTAACTCGAAACAAACGCTTGAAACAAGTTACGGAATATCACTCCAGGGCTGCTAAAAAAAAGGTATGGGCCGCAGGTAAATTTTCTTAAACGGAATATGAAGAAATTATTTAAATCAAATACTACACATTCCTAAAGAAGAGAAAAGAACGGGAAAGGTTTGTAAAATAATATTTTTACCTTTTATTTTTAATACAATGAGACAAGTCGCGTATACCGACGAACTACTTATCGGACAGTAACCACCAGTGTAAATGAGGCCTAAGGCGGAAACTCTTTCGGCGCAGGAATGACTCTAGGTCGAAAACTACTCTAAAACCACTAAAAAATCTTAATCACAACCTAGGCTCGCATGGCCTGGGTCACATGCCAACAGGTCAATGAGGCGGCAACATATCTGTGTATGTGATCAAAAATTCAACAAGAAACCCTAAACAGGAAACTGTGAACCGATTTATACTATGTCCAGACTGACGCAAAATCACGTAATTTTGAAGATTTTCGTAATTTTGAACGAAATCTTGCTCGAAATCACGAGATTTCCAGTACATTAACCTGTTTTCAAAAATCACTAAAAGTATGCAATTTCCACAAAATTACGAACGAAATCAAGCAAAAACAATGAATACAACCCTGCATCACTCATTCAGCTCTCTTGAGTACATCAGTTTTGACATTTGTGCTGGATTGGAACGACGGAGATATAAGAAAAAGAAGCCGTGTTCCGCACGCGAAAAGGATATATTAGTAAACAACTTACGCGGGGCAAAAAAAAATTGACTTGTTTTTGATGCGATTAGATATGAAATGGAAAATAATTGTTTATTTTCATTACAGATAATTTCCATTTTAGCCTAAAATGTGTAATTCTGTTTGCACATATTTCACCGATGTTTTGAATTGTATTATTCATCATATTACTAAAATTCATAGCAATCCTACACTAAAATTCATAGCAATCCTGTAGTTGAAATGTGAAACAACATTACCTTAATCTCTGTGTGAACACTTTGGTTTAAGTTCGAAATCATTTCGCAAAATTACGTGATTTTGTGTCGGTCTGAACTTAGTATTAGACCGAATTTTTTGAATTCAAAAACTGCAATCGTTATAAGGAATCATATTAAAAGCGTTTCCAGGCAATCAAGTTGAATTTATCAAAAAAATTGCTTCAAGTGGATTTTGGTGTGTATGGGAAAATTATGTAAAATATTCTAAATAATGGCTGTACACATCTTATTAGAAAAACGAACCGTTTTCGACAAAATTGAAAAATATTTTCATCATCCTACCGGCATCCCAAGCAGCATCTATGTAAATCGTGATGTTAGCGGTTGCCAAATATCCTGGGTGACCATACGTCCCGCGATGGCCTGGATAGTCCCGGATATAGGCATGTTGTCCCAGAAACCAAACTTTTGTCCCGGAGTTTTCAAATTAGTGTTATTATTTATCAAACCATGGAAAAACCGATCATTAAACATGCAAAAAATACTCTACTTTAACTGGGGATCGCTGTTAACACCACTTTTTTCGCCTGTGGCGTATTTATATAACGTTTTGTACAAATGACTCAAGTATTTCAAAATATTTCATTCTGTTTAAAAATATTTCAATCGGTCTAAAATGAGTTCATTCTGTTTAAAAAAAATCGTGCCTGCGGCGCATATTTTGTGATTTTTTTCCTTTTGTTTTCGTCTAACCAAAAACTTATTTTCTAGAAAATTTTGTTTTTTGTTCCGTTTGAGCCGCCCCAAAGACGGCTCAAAAATTCAGCATAAAAAAACTATTTAGAATGGTTTTACATAAATTATGCTATTTTACCACAATTTCATTTCAATGTTTCATAACAATATTCTACTAAAATATTTTAAAACTAGATGGAATTAAACTTACAAGAATTTTACGACTTCTTTTATGATTTCATCTTTTCTGTTTAAGGTTATAAAATCGGAAAATTTATTCACCAGCTCAATGTTCTTTAATTACAAGCAAATAAATCAATTTTGTGTAGCTGGAATTTTCTATTACCCGAAATTCATTGAAATCGTCTAATTACAGAAGTCATTTAACCCTGAATTTCCTAAGCAAGGACATAAGCACAATATTGTCGAAATTAAAGTATAGATACATATGGCTGGATATACAACCATAAGTAAATAATTACAGACAAGAAGATTTGATCAGCAGGAGCCCAAAAAACCAGGCAATGGCAAATATCCGAGAGGACGAGGCGAGCGATGCGAGAACGTGTAATTGAAAACACAATTCCCATTGAAATCATTAAGATTGCGAAAAGGTAAAAGGTATTTGAAGCGAGGTTTCATTAAGAAACCATTTGCCATGGAAAATGTTACTTTTTGAAATCAAGGCAGGTTCAATATTACATGGCTCCTCCAACTCTGCCCCGTCGACCTGGTTTTGTTATAGTTAGTGGTTGTTTCGGATGTCAGGTATTTTTTTCCCTTCCAAGTTTGCATGCGAGTTTGGGTTTCGGTCCAGGTTCGATTGTGGCCAAGGACGAGTGCGGCGAATTCAACTTCAGGTTTTCGAACGTCAGCTCTTCCGTCCTAAAAAGTTTTGAATACTCGATATACCTTAAAGAATATTAAATAAGAATGTGAATTCTACTCTAATGGCAGCTAAGGTAGGGCAGGATACCAGAAAAGGAAATGGAAAAATTTCAGGTTGGATGAAAATGACGACGGTGTGGGAAAAGTGTGTTTATTTTAACATCTACCAAGTATTCGTCTACCTTACATTAATTCGTTTCACTTTCAAAGCACGTACAAAAAGTGCAAGTTCTCCTATTCGTAAAAAAATTGGGATTTTTCGTTTTATCTTTAAACGGCGCAAGAAAGGAAAAAACATCTTTAGAGAGGTCATGGAAATCTAATAAATATATACAAATATTCACTATCCTTACTTTTATTATGGTAATAATGTAGATCTAAACTGGTCAAGGGACATCATAAAAGACATAATCATCATCGACGTCGTCGATGGCTACAATATTAGTTTAATTGAAAATTTTATAGATTGCGACTTTGCAAAGAGATTTTACGCAATAAAATTGACGAATTTAAAGAACTTCGCATTGTTTTTGGCCATCATATTATTTTTGAAACCAAAGGGTATATTAACTTTGCCTTACCGTTTGTAACGCCAAAATCCCGTCATCACGCACAAAAATGAATTACACCAGTGTGTTTGGAATGATAAAAAAATTGAATTTTGCATGTCCGTCCGTCCGTCTGTGGCGCGGATTGCGGGCACAAGGATTGAGTTAGAGACTTTAAATTTTACGCAGATTCGTTTTTCGTGAAATGCAAGGCTAAGTTCGTTAATGGGCAAAAATGGACCATTAGGGGGGTACCCTCCATACGAACGAAAACGTTTTTTGTGAATATCTCAAAAACGGTGCATCTTATCAAAAAAGTCCAAGAACAAAAGTTATTTAGGATATGATTCTACATAAAACTCCCATACATCAAAATTGGATTGGAATAAATTTTAAAAAATCTTTTTGAAAAGTTTAACTTCAAAGTGGAATTTTGATACAACCGTTCGCCGTTCACTTAAACTTCGAACAATGCCATATCACCATACGGGTTTTCAATAATTGCCAGATTGGCAATTATAGCTTTTGTTATGTTTTTTTTTTATATTTCCAACAAAAATATTAGAACTTGTATTTTTGAGTCCTTGAAAGGATTTTTTTCATGCCATATTTTTTGTGCGAATCCAACACCAATGGCTAGTGGGGTAAGGTGCGGAGAGATTAGTTTTAAATACTTCGCAATCCTTGAAGAAGTACTCAGCAAGGGGAAGCGGCGATCGCGGTGAAAACTGTATCTAACCTACTCCATTTTTTTCAGCACAAGATACGCCGCATGCAAAAATTTTGAAGTGGAATTATTTCATAATCGAAAAATTTGTAATTAAATGCCCGTGAACGAAATTTTTTCTTAAACACAACACACAGGAGGCAGGAACTTTTTATAAAAATCCGTTTCAAAACCAAATCGAATATTCCGGAACCAACGTGGACTTCCCTGGCCAATCCGCTGGGGCTGCTAACACTGGAGAGTAAAAATCCGTTTTGAGGAAGTTTTTCCCTCTGCTTAAAGGGCAACATGGGATTATTTCTCGAAATTTTGTTTTTTTTGGTAATTTTTTATCTGAAAGAATTTTATTTGTATTTTACATTAACGCCTGAACGACATTTTTTTAGTATTCCTAAATGATATTTCTGGTCAAATTTCCTGCAAAAGCCCTTTGTTTGATTTTTTTTAACCATATTTTTTATACTGAATTTACAACGCAAATCATTTTTCACGCTGATAAAGCCTAAAAAACAGTCCTCTGCAGGAAGTTATATCCGTATATTTACCAATTTTGATGGTTGGATTATTGAAAAAAAAGGCTTTACAAAAACCTCCACCCACATAGGCCTCCAAATAAATCATTTGATATGTAGTGTAATTTCGATTTTATTATTTGTCTTTTTACTCTACTCCATTGTTTCATATTTTTTACGAATTAAATATTTATGTTACTCTTGCAGAATGAGATAAAAAAAAATCCCAATAAATTACAACAGGAATGCATTTAAATATCCTGAAAAACCTCCATCAATTTTACTCAAAAACCTTTTAAAACGCGATATTTTCAAATTGATTTACGATTAAATATTTATAATAATTCCAATTCAATTTAAAAAGATTTACAGCCATGCATAAAATTGAAATAAAAATGACATGAAAAAAAAGTTATGCTCACCAGGTGAACTATGTAATCCGTTATTACCCCCACCGCCCGTGCAATCAGCCTCACTTCGTACTGCACTAACTACACTTGAAACACTAGACGACGTTGCAAAAGTGTTACCGCCAGCAGTTTGGATTTGGGCAGTAGTAACAACCCGATGAACTGTATACAGAACAGGTGGAACACAGTTACTGTTACTGTCACAGTTACTGGTCTGTGTCGCTACAACCCGACTGTTATTTATGCTGTGCTCGACAACATCGGATTGTTGCTGCTGCTGAATCGAATGCTGCTGCTGCTGTTGCTGATGTGAATGCGGATGCTGATGTTGGTGCTGATGTTGCTGCTGATGTTGTGATGATGCTGTTGACGACGAAGACGAAAGTCCTGATGCGGCCGCTGCTGCGATTGGATAGAAATCCTCGCGACATCTATCGCGTAGATAATCACTGTTATTATAATACAAGCGTGACCTGGAAAAATCATAAGAATTTAGATGAAAAGCCTATTCTTTGGTATTTAATGTTTGTAGAAAATTTTGGAAATTAAAGGAATTTATGCTTATTTTTGCCCTTCAGACCTCCCCTTCAACCCCCCCCCCCTCTCTTAATTAAGAAATGCAAATTTGCATAAACTTTAGTACTGCTATCATACTATCGCCAATCTACACCCAATCTACACCAAATCTACAGTGACAAAATCACTGGTATAAACGGGGCACCCGTAGAATATTTTAATCCGGCTCTTGTTACCGAACCGTTGCTGAAAAGATTTGGATCCCGTTTTTGGGCAAAAGGAAACCATAGCAGAAATAGACAAAAATCGCAAGTCGAAAACTGCGTCTAATAAGCAAGCCTCTCCGATTTTAATGAAACTTTGCACATTTGAAGAACTATTAAAAATATTCGACAATTCAGTTTTAAGGGGTTTGGCCCTTTTCTTATTATTATTAAAACTAATGGTCCGATTTAGATTAAACAGAGTGGATGATTTTTCACTCATTGAGTACTATAAAATTCCAAGATTTTATTATTTTTATTTCTATCATAGTGTGGAGACCCCTATTTTTCACCTATATTTTTTTACAGCCCAATTAAGGTAATTTTTTGCCAAAAATTATATATACAGTTCGAAAGACCAACAAAAATTGAAGTTTACCTTTTCAGCAGCGGTTCGATTTTTGCGTTTCAATAGGAAAAATCATTAAATAGGGTAAATCGTGTTTCTTTGGTATGTCGCATAGGCACCATATAAGGGGAAACCGCTTATAACCGAATTACTACCCAAATTACTACCGAATTAGTAAAAAAATACATGATGAATATTTTTCATAGTTCTACAAATGTGCAAAGTTTCATTATAATCGGAGAGTGACATTTCCGTAGGTTTGATTGTCAAACCCCAATTCTCAAAGTGAGTAAGACAACGGAGTTTAGCAGAATTTTATACAAGTATATTTTGTTAATTATACTTACTGATATTCCTGTGGTGTTAATTTCCGTCGATGATACTGTACACCGATAGGCACCGGTACAACATTTATATAATTCCCCGATGAGGAGCTATTGAGCTGTGATTTATTTTTTGGTACCATTTCGCCTATTTGTGGTGATTGTGTGCCATGACAGTTGTAACCCTTACTGGGATCCATAATTTTCTTATATTTTTACATTATAATATTTACGTAAATATAAATTCACGCAAACGCGTTATTCATCTCCATTACGAATTAAATAATAAAAATTAAATAAAAACTACACTAGTATCCGGTCATTGCTTTCGGTCTCTTCTGTTTCTACTAAACATTATAATTCACTACACGATTTAAAATTAATATTTATTAATACGAATTTATGATACAACATTTTTTCATAATACAACATCATCGTCCACCAATTTGATATCATTGTTGTCACCACAAAAAATCCTGAAAATGAAAAAAAAAGAGAAATATTAATTGATTGGTTTTTATTTAATTCATAATTATTGAAGAAATTGATAGATTAATTAGAGAAAACTAATAAACCCATTGTCAGATTTACACGGTAGATACATTCCTAAGAACCACCGTGCAAAAAAACCGTCCCTAAGAACCACCCAGCAAAAAAAATTTCCGCCGAAAAAAATCTCATCTGGGGTTTTTTGGAGTCTGATGTAAAAAGTGTGCAAAGATTACGGAAGGTTAGGATAACGTGATTTTTCTTTTCTCCAAATTTTCTGGGAAAACATCTCATCTGGGGGTTTCGCTGAATCTGATTCTGGAGTCAAAAATTTCGTAATGATATCTTAAATACAAAGATATATATTTGAAGACCAAAAGTCTTCTGGAGGTTCGCGTGTCGAAAAAAAGACGCCATTTTGGATTTTTAATCATACTATTGAAACATAAAATGACTAAAAAGGACCAAAAAAAATTTAAATAAAGGTTTTATTTATAAAAATGTATTAAAAAGGAAAAAAAAATGGGCGCTGTATACCATACTAATATACAAAGATGAGTTAGTGTCTGGCTGTCTGTCTGTTCCTCTTTCCCGTGAAAGCCGATGAACCGATTGACCTGAAATTTGGCATGGATGCTCGCCAAGGATCTAGCTCTAACATATTCCCATTTAAAAGTAGCCCGAATGGTTGGGGGGCGTACAGAAAGGGGGCAAAGAGAATCCGAACCTTACTTTTTCCTCGAGGTTACTCTCTTGCGGGGAAACAACCGTGCCGACAGGCATGAAATTTGGCATAGAAGGTCCTCGATGGTTCAGCTTTAGCACAAATCTCTTGAAAAGTAGCACGGAAAGTGAGGAGAGTTAGGAAAGGGGATAGAATTAATCCGAAACTTTTAGTTCCTCGAGGATACTCTTTCGCAGGAAAGCTACCGAGCCGATTGACCTGAAATTCGGCAAATATATTCATCGGCGGTCCAGCTCTAACATAAATACATAAATTAGTGGCCCCAAAAGTGAGGAGAGCACAGGGAGCGGGTGAAAAGAATAAAAATCGGAATGCTAGAATTTATTGTCTTTTTGTGTATAAAATTGATACATTTTGAGTATTGTTTTTTTTTTGTAATTTAACTGGTGAAAATTGGAAAAAATAAAAATGGTCTTCGTTAGTTTTGTTTTTCTTATTTTAGTTTTAATCGCCGAAAAAAGTCTGAGCGGTTTTCCAGCACGAAAGGGTTAATACACCGGTTAACTAATATATGGACGATAATATAAATTTAAATTAAAAGAAGCAAACAAAAATTTTAGACCGTGTAAAAATATAAACCGGTATAAAACGGGGACAGAATTTTCCGAAAACGGGGACAGAATTTTCCGAAACGGAGACAGAATTTTGCAACAGAATTTTCCGAAATTTATTTCAAAATTGATCAAAAATAAATCGAGGGATGAGAATATAATAATAAAATAAATCTTGTAAATCGAGGGATGAGTGTAATTAGCAATTTTATTTTCAATATGTCCGTACTAAAATTCAAATCATCTCGGCATATGGAAACCGAAATAACAAATAGAAATTAATTCTACGAGTGCAACGATTTATTATATTATTAGATATTTGAAAATTCTACCATATGTACCAACATGAAATTATTCAAAAATTAATCTTGTTATTAAAGTAATACAAAGTAA